>JADBJO010001171.1:80000-87500 GCA_016801955.1 Conus betulinus
CACACACACACACACACACACACACACACACACACACACACACACACACACAGCGATCAGTTCCTCCGTCATCCTGGCAATGTCCTGGCCAACCATTTAGATTTTTTAATTCAGAAAAAAAAAAGACAATGAAAGATAGGGGATGCATGTGGGACAGGGAGAATGAATGGAAAGTGAGGAGCGCTCGAGAGTATGGGGAAAGAAGAATCGGAAGTCAAGTCGAGTTCCTTGAAGTGTGCATATCAAAATGTCACTAGCAACATGTGGGCACCATTGAAGTCGGTCAGAACGATTTGTTACACTTGTCTCAGACCGACTCTAGCCTCCGGCGCGGGTTCGTATCAGTAGAGCTGGTCTAGTGGCCTTTAACCATTTGCGATATATGACAGAGGCATACCACTTCTACTTCTCTAGCATTTTCAATCCCACAGAAAAACGTTTCCAATTCAATAGCTCTCAGAACATCCGGTCAAAGAGAATAATTAATTATCATCAGGGGTAGGGAGTTGGGGCCTCTCCCACAGGTATCCTGGCGTTGGATGGAAGCTCCCCGTCTTGGCTCCAATAGGTTGACTCGTCCTGCTGTTTCTTTCGTCGCACAACACAGACAGACAATTCTCTGCTCGAGTGCCCGGGACTCCGGGTTGTAGTCGGCGTACGAGATTACCGCAGACCTAGAAACGTAAAGTCTTCTAGTCTTGACTCTACCTCGCTCTATTTTTCTGAACTCTCAGCAAGACAGGATGATTCCCCCTCTCTGCAAGTGAGTCATATCTTTTTTTTGACTGATTTTCCGAACGTTCTAGAACTATTTCGCAAACAGTAAGAAACCAGATGATGACTGGTTCAGCCAATGGAATCACATGATGACATTAACACACACACACACACACACACACACACACACACACACACACACACACACACACACACACACATCTTTCAACTAATTTCACCTAGTAATCTGCACCATTTGGCATTTTCTTTCTTATCATTCAGATCACCTGTTAGAATACCTACAGACAGACTTGCACATACAACTAGCCGATGCTCATGCTTATTTGTATTGTCGTACCTGCCACCCCGCTTGGATGACGAAGAACATACTTTTAACACTGTTTTTTTTTTTTTCTGGAACCACGAATTCTGTTTTGACGAAACCATCTGTCATCCTTGCATTAGTGGAGTGTATTTCAGCAGCTGAGCAAATACCTCCTTCAGCACCAGAAAAGGATTTCCTCATCCCCAGCAGAGAAACACTGGAATACAGACCCCCAAAGCTACCAACCGTTGTCATTTTGTCGTCGCTCATTATCCCTGTCATTCACCGTCAGTGGAAAGAGTTTCATCTGTGACTAGCATCTTGGGCCAACGGATATGTTCTTCAGCCACGGAGCAACTGAGCTATTCTAGCGCAAACCCAGTTTTACATGTCGAATGGAAAACATAATTCATCTCCCTCATGCAGCACCCACAAATACAATATATGACCCCCCCCCCCCCCCCCCCCCCCCCCCCCAAAAAAAAAAAAAAAAAAAAAAAAAAAAAAAAAAAAAAAAAAAAAATCAAGGCTTGCATCGACCCAACGTCAGCATAGGGAATTCTGTAACAAAACATTTCAGCATAATTTTATCTCGAAAAGCTCCTGACCACCTCGAATGCTTTGGAATGAAAACAGCACATGCATTCTGAAGGAGACAAGACATGAACCCGGAAATATTTGGATGGACAAGCTGTGTACAGTGGCACTATTTGCTCTTAACACCAGGGCCATTTCACCTAAGTCACCTCACATCACCATGCCAGTGTGTGTTCTTATCTACTAACAAAACTGTTCTGTCGTTTAGAGTGCAGGCTATTTCATAAAGCTGAAACTAGAGAAAGAGAGAAGTGCGTGATTTTAAACTCCACCTACACGAATCCTGATCCTTTTTTCGCTACGTGTGAGTGCATTCCTGAAGTCATCTGGTAACACTTGAGTAGGGGTCAGAGCAAGAAGTCCTGCTGAGAAATTCGATATAAATGGCGGTGGCGCCGTTTGAACTCCTCCTCACTCAGCCTCTTCATGTCTTATCAGCCCTGGTTCCTTTGCTATTTTCCCTTCTACAGCCCCCCCCCCCCCACCCCTACCTCCCCCATTTCCACATTTCCCAACTCCAACCAGCAACCCTCCCAACCCACACGTCTTTTTACTTCCCTACTATCACTTGCACAAGTCCCCTAGGACGGCAGGTTGAAGTTTGTAAATCTGTGTTAGAGGGAAACTCGAGAGACTGAGTGAGAGCTTCATGTTACACAAGAGTTTATTGTTCCCACAGGTGCACGTCCACAGCTTCCTTCTCTTACACTTCCTTCCTGGCCATTCTAGCCCCCACCAACCCCGCTTACTTTTCTTCGAACACCACCGCCTAACCCCGCCTCCCACGTTCCTCCTCCTCCCTTTTTCAACTCTTCCTGATCGCTTAAAGGACCTCATCTGGTGCAACAGCAGAGTGTAGTTGACTGGTGTGTGTGTGGGGGGGGGGGGGGGGGGGTCTGTGAGAGGGAGACTTGAGAGAAAATGACTGCGAGATTCCGGCAACATGTGAGGAGACAGCCCTCGTCTCTCCCACACTTTTCTTTACTTTCCCTTTCCTTTTGCCCTTTTCTTTCCTCTCATGCTCCATTTTTGTAACCGTCTATCCCCTTTCTAGGTGCCATCCCCTGCGTTTCCATCCATCGCAGCCCCCTGACAAACTTTAGTCGATGGAGTATAATATTCGTTCTTCGCAGGTGCTTTTTCAGCAGCCCCCCCCCCCCCCCTCCTTCCCCCTTCTCCACCATCCACCATTAGTTTCAGCGTCCACCTCCACTGCTTTCCTCTGTTTATTTCAGTCTCTGCACTAGTTGGTTATTTCAGTCTCTGCCGTTGAAATTCAACACTAGGCTCCCTGTCTCTGAGCTTCTCGAATGGTTTCTAGATTTCATTTTGCCTCATATAATTCTGTCTGCATCAGCCAATCTCTCTCTCTCTCTCTCTCTCTCTCTCTCTCTCTCTCTCTCTCTCTCTCTCTCTGTCTGTTGTTGTTTGTGTTTTTGTGTGTGTGTGTGTGTGTGTGTGTGTGTGTGTGTGTGTGTGTGTGTGTGTGTGTGTGTGTGAACGAGAATGAGAACGAGTACGGACGAAGTTTAATGCTATTATTAAGCTTCCAAGCCCATTAAGCAAACCGGCGCGATGTACAAAAACAAAACGCGACTCGATTTCGAATTTCGTTGACATGGCAACCACAGCAATGTTTTTTTTTCTTTCACTTTATGTGACAAAATCGCGAACGAGAAATTGTCACTGGTGTGCGTTCACTGTCAGTTCTGTACATGACAGTCACCCCGGGTAGAACTGGATCGCTCCGTGGAGAACGTGCACCACCGTAGAGCACGTACTTGGGTCTCTGCATGCTTCGTGTTGCCGATGCGTCTTCCTTTCCGAAGGCTGGCCATTTTAACACATTCCTCCGATGACATGTGTCTTTCTTCTTGCTTCACGAACCAGAGTAAACAATCGTCCTCCAAGCACGGATCGCAAGAATACTCCAGAACGACATCATCTGATTCACACAGCAACAAATCCACATCATCCGTTTGATGAAACACGACCTTCCGAAATGTTGTGTTTCTGTGAGTATCTTGCAATCGTCTCTGCACCTGTCGATCTGTTAGAGTGGCGACAAAATCCTTCACCACTCCCGTTTCAAACCGGCGACTATTATTATTATTATTATTTTTTGTCTATGACTTGTTCTGGACTTACGTCAATGTCTGACGGGTGGATTTCTGGATCGCTGATGTTACACTCCAACAGCTCGGAGCGCAAAGACAGAAGCGCATCCTGAGTATGCGACATGTCACCATCATCGCGAATCGGCTTGACGTGTTCTTCTGCACTGTGTTGTGTACTGTGTTTGTGTCCGATTCGTTGTTAAGCACTGCCAGTTCATTCACATCACTAGTGGTACCGAGACCAGCACCAAGCTCTTCAGGTCGTCTGTTCTGCTATTTCGCTGTCTCTTGATCCCGTCGCACCTGGCTGGGGGGCTCCTTCCTGTAGTACTGAACTTGCGTTCTCTGGTTCAGCACAGGATCCACCATTGTTGTTGACACTGGGCTGACTGGCTGCAGTTGTAGAACGACCACTGTGTTGCTGCCTTCCCCTGTAATATTTTCCAGCTTGAAACAGGGTTTTCAGTCAGCAGGGTGTTTAGGTCTGTCTCCGTAGTCGCTGGCACTCCAGTTATTGGCATTGTCACGGGAACATTGAAAACAAAAATTGCCACAGCCGAAATAAATGGCGCCCTGTCGCTTCGTGTCTCAGAGAGAGAGAGAGAGAGAGAGAGAGAGAGAGAGAGAGAGAGAGAGAGAGAGAGAGAGAGAGCGTGTGTGTGTGTGTGTGTGTGTGTGTGTGTGTGTGTGTGTGTGTGTGTGTGTGTGTGTGTGTGTGTGTGTGTGTTCTCGTGAACGCCTATGTATATGCATGGACACGCATGCAATCTATCGTGTCAAAGCTTGAATATTTCCATTTGTGATTATTTGTAGGATTATTAATATATGTCTGTGCAGGCATGCGACGAGTTTTGTGTGTGTGTGTGTGTGTGTGTGTGTGTGTGTGTGTGTGTGTGTGTGTGTGTGTGTGTGTGTGTGTGTGTGTGTGTGTGTGTGTGTGTGTGTGTGTGTGTGTGTGTGTGTGTGTGTGTGTGCACGTGTATGTGTGTGTGAGTGTGTGTTTGCGTGCGTGCGCACTTGCATGCCTGCGTGCTTGCGTGCCTGCGTGCATGTGTGTGTGTGTGTGTGTGTGTGTGTGTGTGTGTGTGTGTGTGTGTGTGTGTGTGTGTGTGTGTGTGTGTGTGCGCGCTCGCGCGCCCCGCGCGCACAAGCTGTCTCTTATTGGTACTGGAAGTTGATATTTTTTGTGGTGCATTCGGATGAAAAACTAAATTATGTATAGGAAAGACAACTTTGCGTAGATATCCGAAAGTTAACTAATATCAAAAAAATTTTGTAGGTCTGTGGACACATGAACGCACTGTCTTGACACACATGTGAAGACGGACCAAACCAATGTCTTCCGTGAAATATGTGAACCTTACACAGTGGCAAATCTTACGATGTCTGTGGATATGTAGATTGTCAGCGGTGAGCATTATTTCATCGGGCGTTGCTTTCGGTAAATTCGATTCTCCTAGAACATAGTTGACTGAGGATTTAAGTTTGTTCTTGGAGCATTTTACAAAAAAAAAAACTTTCAATGTCGTCGACGTTTGCGCTTTGGCGGAACGGTTATTGTGTTACACAATTCCACTCCCCCACTCTCTCCTGGGATGCTATTCCTACCAGCTACATTACCTGACATGGGCATGGACGTTAAACCTGAATGTCACTACACTGTCAGCTTATCTTGTTACCCGGGTGGCTAACGGTAGAGATCTGCAAAACAGCGGTGGGATCTGAAGCACTCTGTTTTTGCAATGGTCGAGACGAGCAGCATAATAATGCGTTACTGAATCGTCTGAAATATATGAAAAGATATCCAAGAGACGGGGGGAAAAAATGATAGAAATGGATATCAAAGAGAAAGAGACAGTCCGTGCCTACTGTATTCATTTAACGCCTTACTGTAAGACAATAAATGATGAACAGACAAAGTCATATACAGAGAGAGAAAGAGAGAGAGAGAGAGAGAGTGGAGAGAGAGAGAGAGAGAGAGAGAGAGAGGTGAGGAGAGAGAGACAGAGAGTCAGAGAGAGAGAGAGAGAGAGAGAGAGAGAGAGAGAGAGAGAGAGAGAGGAGAGAGAGAGAGAGAGAGAGAGGAGAGAGAGAGAGAATACCCTCACGCACTCAGAGGATGACCGCACGTAATGACGCGAGAGAGGTGTTTAAGGATTGAGCCCATTCTGCCCTGGGCAGGGAGGAAGTAGAACACGTGGCAAGAGTATAGGATGAAATCAATCAGAAATGACAATAAATGAAGACAAAGCGATGCACATCAGAATAGTACAGTACACTGTAGAATAACCTCAAAACATGAATATTAGATCATTTTCCGCTTGTCAGACGCGTGAGAGAAAAAAAAGAAGAGAGAGAGAGAGAGAGAGAGAGAGAGAGAGAGAGAGAGAGAGAGACAGACAGACAGACAGACAGACAGACAGACACAGACAGACAGACAGATGGACATTCACGCACGCACGCACGCACGCACGCACGCACGCACACACACACACACACACACACACACACACACACACACACACACACACACACACACACACACACACACACACACACACACCTATAATTCATATTCTCCGAATGATTAAATGTAGCATCAAGACTCAGAATAGGACCCAGGGGTCGTGGTTTTAGCGTCCGCTATTGACCAATTTGCCCTAAGTGTGTCCCAACGATCCATGAACCATCGATTGTCTCCAGATTCAATTAGTGACGGGCCCAAGACTAGGTAAAAGGTCCGTCCCAAAGAGAACACTATCCGATTAGGAAGTCAGTTGTCTGGCTTTCAGCGCGGCTGACTTGGTAACGGAATTTCTTGCCAACACGCCTCAGCAAGACTACTGATGGAAATTGAGCTTACGTAACAAAGAAGACACATTAAGCCCAAGGAGTCTAGGCACTGTTGCATACGAACTGTCTATATGGGTCACTGTTGTTCTGCTGAGAGACTGTTTCATGTTGATACAGAAGTGCAACACGGTCTTATCGAGTACAAGGATTGATTTATCTGAGTATGTCGGACATTAGATTCTAGATCAGTTGCTCTTCAGATGGACCAGTCCCCCCCCCCCCCCCCTCCCCCCAATCAGATTGGCACTTCCTGCAAAACAACGTTTTGTCAAGTCTGACATGGTGGTCGATGGTTGTTACCAAGCTGTGTCCATTTACTCTATTTGTTGGCTGTGCTGAAAGACCTCCAGCCAGCATACATGAAGCTTGTCCATCAGCTACAGAGTTCACTTCCATGTCATGAATGTACCAAGTCCCTTCAGGTGAAGTAACTCTGACAGTCTATCACAAATCCATAGAATAAAAAAAAAAATAAACGAAGTGAAACAAACAAACAAACGAAACAAACAAACAGGCAGACATAGAAACAAAAACGAAAGTTGTTGTTGGGGCTGTCTATGTTCATTTTTGTCCTCTGTGGACATGTGTAAGTAAAGCAAACCTAGATTTAGCTATGGTGATAGACTAGGGAAAAAAAAAAAAAGAAAGGAAGAAAAACACTGGATGTGCACACCAACCACAAACATAAAACGCAGTTCATATCAACTGCTCACGGCGCGATAAAATTAGGATCATCTGAGTTTAAAATGTAACAGGAAAATATTACTTAAAAGTGGCATGATTCATATCAAATACGTATAACTCGCCGGTTTCACATTTCCACATTTCTGGGCGTTTGAGAGAGAAAGAGAGAGAGAGAGAGAGAGAGAGAGAGAGAGAGGGGGGGGGGGG
>JADBJO010001171.1:107500-127500 GCA_016801955.1 Conus betulinus
CTTAGATCAAATTCTGTGATTCGCCGGTGATTCGCATACCACACGGATCCATATAAAACGTCAGAGGCGATTTTCTCTTCAGAGTCAGCACCCATCTATACATCTATCCTCTTAAAAAGTTTTGGATAAGATTTCCTCTGTATGTGTGTGTGTGTGTGTGTGTGTGTGTGTGTGTGTGTGTGTGTGTGTGTGTGTGTGTGTGTGTGTGTGTGTGAATATTGTCTCTATGGCAAATTCAAGGGGCAGGTACTATGGTGTTCTTGAACACAAAGTAGCAGTATCTTTACTCAAACCCCAGTTTCCTCATCAAACAAAACGCATAAAAAAGCAAGCAAGTGTGCGCCTGAACACACACACACACACACACACACACACACACACACACACACACACACACACACACACACACAGAGTCAGAGAGAGAGAGAGGGACACAATTCATACGCATAAAACCTTTGGAAGCTGTCAGAGAGGAAAAGGCAAGGGAAGGGTCTGGAATGGTGCTTGATGAATATGGCTTTGTTGAGGCTAATTGGAAAGGGGGCAGAGAATAGGGGCAGCAGTGGGTGGCAATAAACGTGAAGCTGACAGAGAGAGGGAGGGAGGGAGGGAGAGAGAGAGAGAGAGAGGAGAGGGGAGAGGGAGAGAGGGAGAGGGAAAGGGGAGAGAGAGAGAGGGAGAGAGAGAGAGTAAAGTGAAAGTTGCAAGCAGTGGCTGAGTCCTTAGCTGCCATCATTTTACGCAGCCTAGACTTACTTTAAAGATTATCCGACTCTGCTTTTTGTGAAGATATCCTTCCCCAAAGAGTTGTTGTTTTTTTATTTTTTCCCACGTAGACATGTTTGAAATTGCTAATTCATTTGTTCATTCTTTTGTTATGTAAAAGGGGAAAAAAATGTTGCCAAAGGACAAAACCATTACATTCTGCTACGGATCCGTGTTGGGGATCGGTCTCACGGGCTGATTTCAGATTCCGTGTAGTTAGATCACACAAATACTGAAAATCTATTTCTAAACGAAACTTTCTGAAACGATGGAATGCGGCCTACGGCCGATTCCACATTTTTCATCTTCTTCTTCTCTTTCTTCTTCTTCTTCTTCTTCTTCTCTTTCTTCTTCTTTCTTCTTCTTCTTCTTTTAATCCATAGTGATGATCTGGATTTACACCGCGCTTCTAACCAAACACGGTCAAAAGAATGATTCTGGGTCTGGGACCAAGCCATTCCTTTTTTTTGAGCGATCTGTGTAGCACTCTGGATAAAATGGCGCTCCAGGATCCCTTCAATATTGGCAGAATTTAACAGACTCCTGTCTTTATAGTTTCATACCGAGTTGTTTGACCCTGAGCATCCTCTAGAATGAAAGCCAAAAGCTGGACGTTTACCATCATGACGTAAATTAAGTTTTATTTTCCGATTTTTTACCGTTAAGTAAAAATATGTATATGAAAGAATGAACATCACAAACGAACTGCTAGTGTGCATTCATGAAGATGACCAAAGTCTTCGAGGGTTATTCCCGACTGCGGAAAGATACCAGTTCGGAATTTTTTTTTCCCCTGCCCTATCTTCTGTGCCACAACCAAGCCCGGTCCGGCCCGCCGCATCCCCGGCACCAGCAATCCACAGGGAGCAGTAATGTTAAGTCGTCAAGAGGCAACCCACTGGAGGAGACACTGTACTTCGGTGGCCTCCAGTTGTGCCACTTCTGATCCAACATACGCAGGATACCACCTACTAAGCTACTGATAACAATAACTGCATAGTCGCGGAACCGTCGTGAGCTCTCCCTCCGGAGAAAGCCTCCACGTCCGTCCAACGACACAGTCCCCATGATGTTGCCAATACCGGTGACCCCGACGGAATCAAAGCAAGGTCACAGACGTGGAGGGGACATCGAAACTGAGGTCACCATGATGGCAGGGCATGAAGGGCCGCAAAATTAAAAACTTTTTTTTTCTTAAATGCTTATCGATGAAAATGGGGGTGATGATGAAGATGATGTCACGGATTTCCATTTCGGTCTGAGACTGCATGACAGGACGGTACTCTACGCTTACTTTCATAATATATCCCGGCGTCAGCCAGGCCTGAGAGATACAAATACCTGCAGTGTTGGTCAGGAAATTTTGGCAACACACTCTCAGAGGCGCATCCATTTCGAGGATGAAACTCGACTGCGTGGTCCTAGTCTTTCCAACTGAGTCCGCATCAAATTCAGTTGTGGGTAGGGTTCGGTCGGGACAGAAAAATGCCACATGGCTCTGAAGGGAGTCGAGCCCACCACCTCCCAGCTGACCGTCCGCAACGCTAACCACGTCGCCGGGGAGGCTGGTCGGAACAACATTTTTGGTAAGCCACGTCCCTCCGTTTACCCCTGTACGCCCAGGGAAGACGTAAACGTGGTCAACAAGAGAAAGAAATGAGAGTGTCCACAAAAAAACTGTGCACTGGGCATATGCTGAAAAAAAAATCAGCAAGAAGGAATTTCTGTAGAACAATCCGCTTTGATAGGCATGCAGGAAGGTGACAATGGACTGCATTAACGCGTTATTTGGGGGAAAGTAGACCCAGCTTCACGCAACGATAGGAGGAAAACTCTGGAAGAGCTTGACAGCAGATGATCTTCAGAGAAGACCCCTCTCTTCTTTCCCTCAGAAAGTGTTTCGCCCCTGAAAGGGGGCCTAGCTCATATGCCCCTACTGCTCCCACGTGTTCCATTCTAACGTGTAAATGCAACAGCATCCCGCCTCTTCACCTCCCACCCTAGGCACACACACACACACACACACACACACACACACACACACACACACACACACACACACACACACACACACACACACACTGCATGAAACTGGACAGTGGGAGCGGGCTGTCTAGTGGGTACGCAAGGTGTATCAGGTTCTCAGTTCGCTGCACCTGTTTTCGCCACACGTAAATTGATCCCATCTGGAACTGTCGCTCATGTACTCGGTCAACCGCATACCTGGGTTAGGGTGTGCTCCCAGCGGCTTTTATAGAAGATATACGTCGTCTACGAACATTGCCAAGACTGACAAGAAACCGACTGTTCTGCAACTCTAGCCCAGAGAACTGATAGCCAGGCATAGTGTCATGTCTTTATCGAACTTGATGCTGTTAGCATGTGTCAAGGAAAGAGTCAAATGGAACAGTGAGTTTCCACAAAGAAAAGCTTAGGAAGGAATATTTCATTCTTCAGATACCGGATCTCTGGCTTAGTTTTTTGTTTTTAATTCATGTCGGCGTTAACATGCACAAAAGTCAAACGAGTGTATTCCGGGACTGTTACACAAAAATCAATGATCGATATGTCGGCGGCAGTGAGATCCGAGTTTATTGTAGCATGCCGTGTACCTTTGCTGGAATTTACATTCGGTGTTTTGAGACTGTTTAAGTGGAATGGGCAAGCCCAACGAAAAACAAGGAGTACAGTCTTCAAGATGTCACCAGTATTTCATCTAACATTTGAAAAGCTTGGGACACGTGTCCTAACTAAATGAAAATCAATGGAACACTTTTGGAAATCCGCAGGACGAATTGTGAGGATACGTAGAGAAAAAAAAATCGCGGTTTATCACTACCTAGGCACTTTCATTTAGAAAAAAAGGAAAGAAGATGAAAGAGAAATTCTCTACTGGCAAATTACGCAGAACTGAAATAAGACAACACATTTGTTTACAATAATATCGTATCACGGCTAGGATTTGAAAATGTATGTAAGAAAACCTAGCGTCACAGCCTTTACTGGCTGAAAAGGGTTGTACATTAACATTTGTTGCTGTCGTGCACGGATGGCAATTATTCTCTTCATTATAGTGTCAAAAACATTTAGAAGTTTTGATTTGCTTCACTTCCACCTGGTCGGGAGCAGTCAAAAACTCAGCATAGAGCACACACTGCCACAGACAAAAAAAATCGTAGTTTTTGTTGCTGCTGTTATTGTTGTTATTGTTGTTTTTTTCTGGGTTTTTTTTGGGGGGAGGGGGGGCTGTTTTTTGTACCCCCAGTTCTTATAGAACAGGGAGTACTTTACGATGGGAATGAAGAAATGCTGTCTGTGTGTCTGTCTGTCTGTCCGTCCGTCCGTGGTCAAAATGTGTTCCACTCGCTCCAGACAAAACTACTGGACCGATCTTTCTGAAAATTTGTAGGCATATTCATTATGGGTCACGGATGATGCCCGATGTTTTATTTTACCGTTACATCGGTTACGAACGGCTATATCGGCCCATAACGGTTTTCTTCTTTATGGAATATTTCGGAAAAAGTACTTGGCCGATCGTTCTGAAAATGTGTAGGTATGTTCAGTATGGGTCACAGAAGATGGCCGATGTTTACCAGAATAGCCGTTACTAACGGTTATAACGGCCCCAAACGGTTTTCCTCTTTATGGAAAATCTCACGCGTATTCAAGATAAACTGGGAGTACTTTTATATATGCTTTGTATCTTGTTTGGTACTGTTTTTGTGTGTATGGGGGTAGGGGGGGGGGGGGGGGCATTTGTTGTTTTGTTACGGTAGCAGCCTTTAAAATAGACAATCAAGGTTAGTTCCCTTCGACGGGAACTCGCTCTAACAGCGCAGAAGTAAAAAAAAGAAAAAAGCGATGGTGTTTGTTAGCAATAACTGGCATGTATGTCGCCTTGAAGTCATTTCAGTAGTGTTTTGTAAGCCCCCCACTCCCCCCCCCCCCCCCCCCCCCCCCAATGCAGATAACTGGATATAGCTTGCTCATAAACATTCACTGCTGCATCCAGTGTGGTGAAATACTGTTCGGACAAGGTGCTGATTCTATCGACATTCTGGTCTTTTGCAAACGGAATCACTCCAGCGTGTGATGTCCGATATTCAAATGAATTCCCGTAATACAATATCGTCGCGCTGTTACGTTCAAGCAGACGAGGTCTAAATCTAATGACAATACTGGTAACGCTGTCCCTTAGCTTGACATTGTTAAAACATGACATCCACAACACCTGATAAAACAACCATCCAAACAAACAAACACACAAACAGATGAACACAAACAAACGAACGAACGAACCCAAACAGCTTATTGAAATCCTGTTTAGGGAACACGTGCTACCTGCCTCTCTGTCTCTCTCTGTGTCTCTCTCTCTGTCTCTGTCTGTCTGTCTGTCTCCTCTCTCTCTCTCTCTCTCTCTCTCTCTCTCTCTCTCTCTCTCTCTCTCTCTCTCTCTCTCTCTCTCAAGGGGCAAGATGGCAGTCATCACGAACCGGGAGTACCGAGCCAGGTTGGAGGGGCAAGGTGTGAGGGTGGCCAACGACCTCACCAGGAAGCAGGCCGGCATCGTTGCGGAGGCGAAGAAGGAGGGGAAGGTCGCATTCTTCAGGCGAGGAAAGCTGATGGTGGTGCCAAGGCCTGATCCCAGGACTTACGCTGAAGTAGCAGCAGCAACAAACGACGACACCGACGCCGGAGATACGTCAACCAACAGCCTGGCCACGGAACAGCCCAAGTACAACGCATCACGTCGCGGAGGTCATGCGGGCACGGGTCACATCGGCGGAGGTCATCGGCGAGGTGGGGATTCTCCTCGCTCTAGCAGGGAGGGTCGACGTGGCAGCGCGCGCGAGGTGGATGTGGCGGTGCACATGGTGGAGGCGGTGCACGTGGTGGTGAGAGCGGTGCACGTGGTGGTGGGGGGCACTGTACGTGGTGGTGTCGGTGGTGCTCGTGGCGGTGTCGGTGGTGCTCGTGGTGGTGGTGGTGGTGGTGTGGTGTTTGTGGTGGTGATAGTGGTGCTCGTGTTGACGACGAAGCGCGTTGTGGTGACAGCAGTGCACGTGCTGGTGGTGAGAGCAATGTGCGTAGTGGCCACAGTGACAACAGAAATGGCAGTCGACACACTGGAGTAAATGTGACTCAGCCCCGTTCCAGCCAGTCCTCCCCTGTCAACAAGTGTCCCGGCAACAACTCCACCAGGCCCCGGCGATCAACACGGACTAATCCATAGGACAGGCAGGGCCATCTTGATGAATTGACTTTCCTTGTATATCATGTAGAAAACCTGTACTCTAAGTTAAGTGATATGTCATTCATGAATTATGTTTCTTCTTTTGATATTGTTTGTCTAACTGAAACTTTTGTGGATAATACCTTTGACTTAAATGGTGTTTTTCATGACCATGTCAAGTTTGTTGCTCCAGCCAGAAAAAAACTATCTCGACATGGTCGAAATTCAGGCGGTGTTTTGCTCCTAATAAGAAAGTCATTAGATAGATTTGTGTCGAGGGTCGAGGTAAACTGTTATAATACTGTTGCTGTTAGAGTTGACAAATCTGTGTTCAACCAGGATAAAGATATTCTTTTACTGGTTGTTATGTTGTTCCAGAAAATGGACCGTTGTATGACCAAATGGAAATTAAAGACGGTATTGTTATTTTGGAGGAAAGTATTCTACAGATTACAGAAAATCATGATTTTCATGTTATGATAATTGGTGACCTTAATGCCAGAACAGCTTGTGATCAAGCTAGACTCGAATCAATGTTGAATTATTCCCCCAATTCTGATTACGATATTATGGATGAAAACATTGTGATTGGGGGGTTGAAGAGGAAATCAAAAGATGTTTGTAGCAATAATTTTGGCAAATCGTTATTAAATATGTGTGTTTCAGTTAAATTGCATCATAGTCAATGGTTTATGTCCTAGTGATTCTAATGGTGAGTTCACATATGTTTCACCGCATGGCTGCAGAGTGATAGATTATGTAGTCATCTCAGAAGATATGTTTTTAACACAGTCCTGTGATGATTATACCGTCAGCGATAGAATTGACTCATGGCATTTACCTGTGGAATTCAAATGGAAGAATGTTTGTACGGAACGTGATAGCAATAGAGATTGTGATGTTGAAAATGGTAGTACTGAAAATCGCATCATATGGTCTGAATACTATGCTTTTCAGTACGAAGAACAGCAGTCTGTACACTTCAAGCAATGCCTACAGAATGCTTATACGGAACTCGATACAGACATTAACAGTTCAATTGTAACATTTACAAATTTCACTGTGCAGCGCTGCTGCGTGTATGATCAGAAAAAGTAGGAACAGGCAAAAGAGAAAGCAGCTGGTTTGATGACGATTGTGAGAAGAAAAAGAAAAAAGTAAGACAATCTTTAAGGACATTTAAACGGTTAAAGAAATATAACCATGAAAAGAAAGAAGCGTATGTTAAAAAAGGAAAGAATATAAATATTTACTTAACAAAAAGAAAAATGATTTTGACCAAGCGAGATTAGAAAAATTGAAGCAGTCCATTAACGATCCTAAGCTGTTTTGGCAAACAATTCGATCAGTGAACAGAAAATCGGCTATTTATAACACAATCACTTCAGAACAATGGTATGAACACTTCTTTAGTGTATTCAATGAAACAAATTGGGAGGAACAAACTGGGGAAATTGATGTCACGGAAGACACTAATGATAACACATCAGACATAATGTTTAATAGCCCTATTTCCAGGCAGGAGGTTGTCGCCAGTATAGGTAAACTCAAAGCAGGGAAAAGCGCGCAGGGCCAGATAAAATAGTTAGTGAAATGTTTAAAAACATGCTGATGTCTCAGTTGTTGATTTCCTCGTTGTTTACTTTAATAAGCTGTTTGATATGGGAGTCTTTCCTATTGAATGGTCTAAATCTATTATTGTACCTTTGCATAAGAAGGGAGACGTAAAACAGCCCAGACAATTATCGTGGTATTGCCCTAACAAGTGTTGTTAGTAAAGTTTATACACAGATACTAAATAAAAGAATAACAAAATGGGCAGATCAAAAGCAAGATCATTGAAGAGCAAGCAGGTTTTAGAGCAGGGTACAGTACTGTTGATCATATTTTCACTTTGTATGCAATTGTTGAAAAGTTTTTGCAGAAAAAAAATCTAAACTATATGTTGCTTTTGTCGATTTTAGAAAGGCATTTGATTCAGTAAACAGAAATGTGCTTTGGGCGATTATGAGGAAAAATGGTGTAAAAGGTAAACTGTATAATGCCCTTAGAAGCATATGCGATAATGTTTTGGCATGTGTGCGTGACAAGTGTAATTATTCTGATTGCTTTGAATGTCCTAGAGAGGTGTGAAACAAGGGCTGTCTGCTGAGTCCCCAATTATTTTCTTTCTTTATAAATGAACTGGCTACTGATTTGTGTCAAAAAGCGGAAAACATGGTATTCAGTTAATCCCTAGTGCTACTGAAATATTTCTATTGTTATTTGCGGATGATGTTTTCTGTTGTCTGATACTGTCATTGGACTTCAGAATCACTGAACTGTTTAAAAAGAGAAGCTGACCGTTTGGCTTTAACTGTTAACCTTGAAAAGACAAACGTAATGATTTTTAGGAAAGGGGACATTTAGCCTCTATGGAAAAGTGGTACTATGGGAAAGAAGTAGTTAAAGTAACGAATTCTTATAAATACTTGGGTATGCTCTTTACGACAAAATTAAGTGTAAGTTCTGCTCTGCCGGAACCCTGTAGAAAAGGGAAAAAAGGAGTTATAGAAATCATAAAGTCTCTGAAAAAACTGAGATCAATAGATGTACATTTGTTCTGGAAACTCTTTGATTCTCAAATTGAACCTATCTTAACATATGCAGGTGAAGTCTGGGGTCTAGAAAATGATTGTAGACAAATCGAAACTATACACACCTTTGCTATATAAAAGATTCCTAAATGTCCCCCTGCATGCTTCAAACAATCTGGTATTTGGGGAAACCGGAAGATACCCACTTTATCTTAGGACATCAATAAAGTGTATCAAATACTGGTTAAAACTCGTGTCACTGCCCATGTCAAGAATATGTAGACAGGCTTATGAAATGCTGTTAAGGCAGCATGAATCTGGTCACTTTTTAATGGGCATCAAAAGTACAAAAAGTTTTGACGGAAAATGGGTATGGCATAGTTTGGCTGAGTCAAGGTGTTGGGTGTGAATCTGCTTTTATTCGAGAGTTGAAAGATACTCTTATTTCCTGCTTTAAACAGAACTGGCATTCTGAGTTTGAGGATAATGATAAATATAGATGGTTTCATTCTTTCAAAAATGTCTTTGAGTCTGAAAAATATTTGTCATGTGTTACTAATAAGTGGCATCGAGACAGCTTCTCAAGATTTCGACTCCGAGTTTGTGGCCTTAAAAACTGTATTCAGTGGTTTCGAAAGGACCAAACAGATATTAATTGCCCGTCATGTGGAAATGGATTCGAAAATGAAATTCATGTTTTATTTTACTGTACCACTTATGACGATATCCGTAAAAAATGTGCCATACTGAAATCCTTCCCCAACATTCCCGATCAGAACAAAGTTATACAAATCCTTTCCAGTAGTAATGAAACTGTCATTAAATCTGTCGCTGAATTTATAGCACAGGCAATGAAGAAAAGAAAGAGTAGGTTAGAATTAATGTGCGATAGCGTTTAACTTTAAAAAAAAGAACTATTCAAGATGATCCTGTATCAATGTGTGTGTGTGTGTGTGTGTGTGTGTGTGTGTGTGTGTGTGTGTGTGTGTGTGTGTGTGTGTGTGGTGGTGGTGGGTGGGTGGGTGGGTGGGTGCTGTTTGTGGCGCGCGCGCGTTTGTGTGTGCGTGTATGTTTATGCATGTGTGAAATCAGTAAAGAATATTGTTATGTGCATACAATTGTTCATGTTCACCCCCTTGTCTTAAGGCTGTAATGCTATGACAATAAAACATTTGTCATTGTCATTGTCATTGTCTCTCTCTCTCTCTCTCTCTCTCTCCTCTCTCTCTCTCTCTCTCTCTCTCTCTCTCTCTCTCTCTCTCTCTCTCTCTCTCTCTCCCCCCTCTCTATCCTCTCTCTCCCCCCCCCTCTCTCTCTGTTTCCTCAAATGTTATATGCATGAGGCAATGAAGCGCAAAATGAGACATCGCTTCCCACCACTTAAGGATTATGCGGCGCTGACAATACAAAACAAGCCAGCATACAAAAATGAATTGATCGCAGTCCAATGCGAAAAAAATTCAATCTGTCATAAAAACAACGGCAGGATAAGGCACCGAGCCATGTCATTGCTCTCTGTGGTGCCAGCCGAGTGTACTCAGGTGGATAGATGTCAGACTGCGGCTGGTGTGTCTGTAAGAAAATAGTCAGTTTATCTTAGAACAAAAATATCACTTTCATCAGTGACAGTCTTCCGACAAGATGCAAGACCACAGAGACCAAGACTGATGTCTCTAATGTTTGTGTTCTGGCAGGAGAGACGGTTCGATGAGTGAAAGGCGACGCCAGAACGCTTGTCAATCCTGCACACCAACAGAACACATGAAGCCAACGGTCGATGACTATGAGGTAGGGAATCAGGGGTTTGCGAGGAGAAACCAAAGCTTTTCCTACAAGCTGCCCGACCTTAAACTAGGCGGGATTTTGTTCCAGAATAACCTGAACATTCCAGATGCGTCTATCCAAATGTTACGTGTAACAGTTATCATGACACTACTGGCCAGTGAATAAGCCTCATTTCACAAATATCTTAGAATGCTTAAGATATGCTTTAAACGAGATGTAAATGTTTCAACTACACACACACACACACACACACACACACACACACACACACACACACACACACACACACACACACACACACACTCACACACTCACACACACACACACACACACACACACACACACACACACACTCGCACGCACGCACACACACACACACACACACACACACACACACACACACACACACACACACACACCACACACACACACTCGCACACACACACACACACACACACACACACACACACACACACACACACACACACACACACACACACACACACACACACACGCACACACAGTGTGTGCCCCCACCCATGCACGCACGCATGTATGCAGAGAGAGAGAGAGAGAGAGAGAGAGAGAGAGAGAGAGAGAGAGAGAGAGAGAGAGAGAGAGAGAGAGAGAGAGAGAGAGAGAGAGAGAGAGAGAGAGAGAGAGAGAGACTTAATTACCCTTTTTTCAAATGTTTTGGTTGCATGTAAGTCATTGACAGTGTGAGCCATGTATCACCTCTGTGGTCTACATTTAAGCGTATATTCGTTAAAATCTAAAGATGTCAGTGATTTCACTTGCACACCAAAACCTTCATTACAGCATCGGCTCCCGAACTTCCGTGCACTATATATCGAAACTATGAACTGTGTGTGACGACAGTCTATTTACAAGGATAGTATGCACACAGAACAGAATGACATGCATATCAGTCAAAGAATCCAAGATATTTCGGTGTAGAAAGATCATGTCTTCATTTCTCAGACCAAAATTCATCTCGTCCTGCAAATGCGTACACAATGATAAGATAAAACAAAAATGAATTCTCACGGAAGTGATGTCTTTGCTAATCAGCAATTGTTGTTTTCGTTAAAAAAAAAAAAAAAAAAAAAAAACAGAGAGAGAAAAAGTAAATTCACTTTAAAAAAAAACGCTCATGTTACGCTGCATTGCTTTTAAGAGCATTCTATGTAAAAGAGCGATAGTAGCTATGTTGAAAGGTTTTGATGGTTTGTCTCATACCGTATGCCCCTTTTTGTAACCAGTTTAAGTGCAGAAGAAGTATTATATTTCGACACCATCCGAACCCAAAATGCTGAAGACCATTGATAAGAAAGTTGACATGTTGTGAAGGTCATCCAGTTCTCAGTGGAGTGGCACTGGATCCGGGAAGGGAGCGGGCGGGAAGGGAAGGGGGGGGGAGGTGTTAGAAAAAGAAAGACGTAAAATGTCAATCCATCCTCCCCCTGTCCTGTCCCCTTCCTTTGACAAGATTTGGAAGACGAAAGTTTCCCTCTCTGCTCTCGTACTCGAATTTGAAGAATTTGAAAGAGAAGAGAAGAGCCTCTCTCTCTCTCTCTCTCTCTCTCTCTCTCTCTCTCTCTCTCTCTCTCTCTCTCTCTCTCTCTCTCTCTCTCTCTCTGTGTATATGTTTCTGGTGCGGCTGGAACCAGTCTCCATAAAAAAAAGTAATGGCGAGGGGTTGGAGCTGGGAGGCAGCCTATTTCTGGCTCCTCCAATAATTATTTGGAGGTAAGAAATATCGAAAAAAAAACAAGGAGGGGAGGGGGTGGAAGGGCGGAGATGACATAATAAAACAGGAAAAAAAGGCTTCCCCCTCCTCTTTCTTTCTCATCCGCTTTCCTTTTACACAATTCGAAAATGAGGGCCACCCCCCACCCACCCCACTCCCCCATCTGTTGCATTCTCCCTCTCCGTGAATTTGAAGAGATTGAAAGAGAGACCCGTGCCCCATCAACCCCAGCTTACCCCACCATTCCTTCCATTCCTCTTCTCTTATGAAAAACTGTGGAAGACGAGACTTGCCTGCAAATAAAATCTTCCGACGTCACTGTAGCATGACTGGTCACTTGGATGGACATGGAACGGACATGATTGACCAGCTGGGTCCAATCTATTGTTGGTCTAATGTTCGGCCCAAGTGTGACTAAAATTCACATATGAGCCCCTACTTTCATAATTTGCATAGTTCTCGTGGTGTTATTTCGAGTTGCAGTCGTGTTGACTACTTTATTTTCTCCATACGGTATGTGAACATACTTCTCAGCATGGACAAGAGAAGAACGGTCTGCAGCAACAACTTTTCAATCCCTTTAGCATTAAATCTTTGCATCTGCTCGCTTTTTTTTTTTTCTTTCTTTTTTTTTTTTTCCTAAATCCCTCAAAAACACTGTCATTCATCATTAGCGTTTGTTCTTCTATTTTCTTTTGTGTTCTCATCCGTAACTTTCCATATTTCTTTTTTTTTAATTCTCGCCTTTTTTGTTGCCGCTTGTTCTTCCTAGCCAATCTGAGTTTTTTCTGAGACTCGATTGTTGCCTTGCTGGATTTATATTGATAATTGCACACACAATCCTGATAATGATGAACAAATGTGTGTGTGTGTGTGTGTGTGTGTGTGTGTGTGTGTGTGTGTGTGTGTGTGTGTGTGTGTGTGTGTGTGTGTTGTGTGTTTGTGGGTGTGTGGGATTGTGCCTCTGTGTGTGTGTGTGTGTGTGTGTGTGTGTGTGTGTGTGTGTGTGTGTGTGTGTGTGTAAGCATGTGAGTATATCTGTCTGTCTGTGTGTGTGTGTGTGTGTGTGTGTGTGTGTGTGTGTGTGTGTGTGTGTGTGAGTGTGTGTGTGTGTGTGTGTGTGTGTGTGTGTGTGTGTGTGTGTGTGTGTGTGTGTGTGTGTGTGTGTACGCGCGTGCGTGCGTGCGTGCACACACTCACGCGGGCGAGTGTGTGTGTGTGTGTGTGTGTGTGTGTGTGTGTGTGTGTGTGTGTGTGTGTGTGTGTGTGTGTGTGTAAATTTCAGTTCCAGAATTGAGAAGAACGTGACCAGGTGTGACTGACCTGTCCGTGTCACTAGAATGATGTTCCGGGGACAAGATGATGGGCTTGTGACCATCTTACCACAGCAGAAAAGAACATTTGACACCAGAATTATGCATGCTGATAATTCCCAAACATGCACAAGCCTCAATTCAAACCTTTATTTGCTAAAAATACATCAGCATTTCCTGGGTGTTGAAGAGTCAAGTCCAATGCAAGCCCTTTTCTCCCATGCACTTACTACGACCATTTTCATGCTGATACTTGTCAGAAACCTTCCATGTCTATGTTACCCCATGGGTTTATACTATTCTATATTCCTCAACACATTTCATTCTAACAATATTAAACTCAGACTTCAGAACTACATCTAAAACATGTTACAACTTGTACATTCAGTATGAATAGTTTCCGCGAGATTGGAGACTGCTATGTTCCTGAGCTCTACTTGACTCTGCCTCTTTTCACCACACATTCGTCGTCTCCTGTTTTGTTTGTTTGTTTCTTTCTTTCTTTCTTTCTTTGTTTGTTCGTTTGTTCGTTTGGTTTGGTTTGGTTTTCCTTGGTCCGTTTTCCGTCTTTGTATCACAAGGTATTTCACACTTAATTTTTCTCTGCCCAAAATTCATAGCGTGCAATTCTTTTCTCTCTTATTTTTTAATCTTGCAACCAGGTAAGAAGACTGTGCAAACTCTGTAAAGAACATGCTAGCTGTCTATTCTGTAGAGTCTATTTACTCTTCTGGTATTTCTGCGTATTCTGCTTTCATTTAGATATTTCACTTTTTTAAAGTTGTTATTGTTTTTTCTTCTACTTGAAGCGAAACTTTGGCGGAGCGGATGGCACCCCAGCTCGATTTGATTTGATCAAGCTAAAGAGAGTGGGAAGTTCAGCACAGTCAGCATAGGAGGTAGAACCATCACACACGCTCGTTTTGCTTTTCGAAGGCCTGGCTGGCAATGAAGAAACTCCCATCAAGCTATGTAAAAGAATGGACGTAACCTCAACAAGATATGGTATAGAAGTAATCACCGAGAAGATCAAATTGATGGTAAGTAATTACACCAGCATCACTAATGGCGTAACTGTTCATGCACAGAAACATAACTATTACGGTTCAACGCTTCGCTTACCTGGGATCTATCACTGGTAATGAGTAATCCAAACCCGAAATTGTCCCAAGGGCAGCAGAGACAATGTCAGCAATGTGCAAACTGCAGCCTGTATGGAAGGACGACAGCACATCCTTGAAACACAAGATCAGGTTCCTGAGTTTATTGGGAGTTTTTTTTTTTCGTTTTGTTTGTGGTTTTTTGTTTTTTGTTTTTTTTTTTTGTGTGTGTGTGTGTTTGTTTGTTTGGGGGGGGGGGGGGGGGGGGGGGGGGGGGGGGGGGGGGGTTGCCATTTTCTTGAAACATGGATTTTCACAGCAGACCTGGAAAGAAGAATCCAAGTCGTGGAATTCAGTTTTTATCGCAAAGTACTGGGCATCGGAACTACAGATTACATCATCAATGAATAATTGTGCCAAACCATCAAACAGTACATCGAACCTGATGAAGATTTGCCTTTATCAGTTAAGAAAAAAAAAAACCTACGTTGGTATAGCCACGTGGCAAGATCAGTGGCCTTGCTGAAACAATCCATCAGTGAACTGCTGGGGACAGGAGAAGGAATGGTCAGGGGAAAAAATGATGGACTGACAACATTGTAGAATGGACAGGAAAGTCTTTGCTGAGACCTAGACCATGCCAGATGGCTGACGAAGCTAGATAAGTCTGGTGAACAGATCAGTGCAATGCCCAGATGACCTGTCACCAAGAAGAAGAAGAGAAGAAGAAGAAGAAGAAGAAGAAGAATACTCATCTAAGACAACTATTTCTGGAATATTTGAAGGAAGGCAAAAAATGCTACGCCTGGGTTATAATGTAATGATCGATAGTAATATAAACTAATAATACCATCTCTGCAACATTAACATGGCGAAGAAGAATACTCATCTAAGACAACTATCTCTGGAATATTTGAAAGAAGGCAAAAAATGCTACGTCTGGGTTATAATGTAATGATCGATAGTGATATAAACTAATAACACCTTCTCTGCCACATTAACATGGCCACGAGGAAGACATCAGCATAGCGTGCTATATTTGGTCAGCGTCACCGTTCCCTACCGTGCGACCCCTGAAATGAAATTAGGCGAGAATATGACGCTTTTAGCGAAACAAGATGCTTGCACGTGCACCATCTCCCTTGCCATCACTGAGTGGAAGTATGGACGGAGTCAATTAACAGAGAAGCGCCGGCACCTCAGGCGGACTCTGCCCCACTGGGTCCATTATGTTTCTTTTCCTGGACGTGAGCCGAGAAGTAGAGGCAATCTGTGTGGTAGCATTCAATCCAGAAAATGGACCAGAATTGACGTCAGTCAGTGTTGGGGTGGCTGTGTGAAATACAGTCTCATGTCCAGTCACACAGTGATCGTAAACATAAAGATGAGTTAATTCCATTTGACTATTTCAACTGACGAGCAGCACTTCTGTTTTTGTGCGTTAAAAAACCCACGCACACAAAAGGGTAAATTCGTATACACGTATTGCAGCTGTGATATATTGAAATCATTTTAAGTCACTCAAAGTCAAACCAAACATAGAATACATTTACAATTTTGAATTATCCCCACAGAAGTTATATTGGTCTCTTTGTTTCCGTTTTGTTTGCAGCAACACGACCCCATAGATGATGCGATGGGAACAGCTTACAACCTCATCAAGTGACAACTGCAGATTCTGCAATAACTCGAACGTTGAAAGGACGTCTTCCTAAGAAATCGTGAGATCACATGAGTAATTCACCACTTCCATGTCTTGGTGTTTATGCAAACTCGTCGGGTGGAACGAAACCAGCGTCCTCAGTGGTGTTAGTACAGCCTTTGTAATTAGCATCCTGTCTATGGAGCATACACTTTTTCTGGTCTTTTGTTTAAAATGAACGAAACAAAGTCCCAAAGACACGCAGTGTGTCAAGTCTGGCACTGGAGAAGTGAACATCGATGATGAGTAGAGCGCAACAAAATGCTTGATAGTAAATTCCACGTAAGTGATCCCAATATTCCATTCAGTTTGATTAATGGGGTACTTAGATTTAATACAGACGTTATTTCATTCTGTTTATTTAACTTTACGCAAAGTATATTTGATGTAGTTTTTAGTATGTGATCACTTTGACACTAAGGATGTCTTTGTTTCAATTTGTAGCATGCCTATAGTTTGGCGTCTGGAGTTTCTGCCTCGGTCAGTAGCACGAGCTACTTGTGTTGTTGTTGTTGTTGTTGTTGTTGTTGTTGTTGTTGTTGTTTTTCAGTACGTGATTGTTAAAAAAAATTGGGTAGAAGCTTTGATGCTGGTTAGTAGCATGTGACAACATACTGCTTTCTTTTTCCTTTATTCATTATTAATTTCACACATCTGATTATCCTAGCGTGTCAGATTCTGAACTTTTTTGCGGAAATTTATTTATGTTGGCTTTTCAACGAAAGGACTCGTCACCTATGCATATTAGGATGCAATATAGAAGGGAAGGAGGGGAAAATGGAGGAGTGGAGCGGGGGTTAGTTAGGAACTGCATAGTTTACGAATGTTGAAAGGGGCTCATTTTTCGAAAGAATCGTATGTTATGGTGGTCTTCCTACGAAATCATGAGATCAAATGAGTCATTCACCACTTCCACAGCCCTGTACAACCTTTGCTTCTAAGAGATGTCAGAGGAAATAAAGGAAGAAAACATCTGTTCTAGTGTGGATAATATTTTTCCAGAAACTGAACAAAGGAGCGGCAAGGAGCTGCAGGAGGACTAGGAGGGGTGAGGGATGATAGTAGTGCATGTCTATGTATCAAGATAATGCATGTCATGTGTGCCGGTTAAATGAAACAGGTCAGTGAATCGAATCGTTTTATAAACAAAGAAAAAAAGAAGAAACTGGGAATTCCTCTTGTTTGGATTGACACACAGAATGCAGCTTCCAAGGTGCAATGCATCGCTTATGTCAAGTTGGTAACTGTCAAGTTTGATTTGTTCCTGTGATTTATAAACACCGTTGAATATGTGAACATAATCTGCGCATTGGTAATATATGACATTAGAACTTTATTATCAATATCTAAAGTCCATTGCGGCACGACAGATTCTGGAGCCAATCCTCACCCTCCTTCGCCTCATTGAATGTGTCTTTGACTGTTTTTCAGAAATTCCTGATCAATATGGCATATTTCTGTGTCGCTTGGATCTGGTTGACGGGGGGGAGGGGGGGGGGGGGGGGGGGTATGTTATCAAAGAGGCGTGGTGTTCTGCCTTGGTGTGAAATCTTCGTATCATCCTAACCCTGACTGACCATAATGAAAAAAAAAAATACAAAAAAATATAAATGTAATTAATAGCGCGCACCGCCAAGAAAACGTAGACAAACGAATCACAAGACAAAACACGACGCATTTCAACCTCTACGGTCCTCTTCAGGCAAGATACAAAACACTGAGGACAACGGAAATGAACGAGCAACCACTTATCTTCATTAAAGTTTGAGCTAATTACAGTAACACATAATAAGACTGTAGCAGCTCTTTTTCTTCTGAGTGCACAGTCAAAAAAAAACAGCTAATAAATACGTCACATTACAGAGGAGGTAGTAAGGGTGGCGATTGGAGATGGGATGGGGGCTGCGATATACACCACTTTTTTACCTTTAGGTCCTGTTGTTGCATTCTTTGAGAAGTATGGTTTACTAGAGACACTTAACTAGACATTCTGTCAATGTCATTTTTTTTCAATGGCAGGCACTGATATGGTTTCAGTATTTAAAAAAAAGTTCCAGAGTTTGTTTGTTTGCTTGTTTATTTACTTGTTGCCTTCACCTTTATTCCCTATCTTTCTTCCTTCCTGTTCACATTTTTTTTTTACCATAGAGAAAACACTAGTAAGTGTTCTTACACCATCATCACTTTACTTATCACGTGACGTCAACTGGCAAAGAGATATCAAATGAAAGGGAAGCGTTGGTATAACTGGGTTCGTGTTATTGTTCTGATGTTCAGCATAAAAGTAACGTTATGTTGCCATGAAGGGTAAGGACGGGTTAGTGGCAAAGAGTTAGGCTTGTCGAGTGCTTCCCTAAAAGTGGCTGAAAGTGCTGCCAAATAAAGGTCATCAGTTATTTCATTCTGTTGGTGAGTTAATGTAACTCGTTGCTTCTGCTGCTGTATGGTTTCTTTTCGTTTTTATTCTAGGTCATTGGAAATGGCTTGGGTTTAGAAACAGTCATAACTCCCTTGAACACACACACAACACAACACGACACGAGACAAGACAACACGGGACACAACACAACACAACACAGCACAACACAACACAACTCTACGCGACACACAACACTACGCTTGGAAACACAACTGAGATACACTCTCAGCAGCACGCTGTCTTACTAATATCACGCCGACCCCTGAAATAACTTACACGCAAAAGGAAGATGGATGCTTTTACCCAGAATGGATGCTCGCATGTGTCCCTCCACCATGGCCGCCACTTTCCCGTCGTCGTGTGGACTCAATGGACAGAGAAATGCCAGCACGACGGGAGGTTTCTAGCACCACTCGCTCCATTATTTTTCCTTTGCAGCGAAGTGAGCCAGGGTGAGGGAGGCACTATAGGTGGAGGGGAGGGGGGGGGGGAGGCGGATATAGTTCACCGCGTCTGTGAAGTCTATTCCTGGAAGTTGACAGACAGCTGCTGTAGAGTATCATGAGGCTTTTGTGCTGGCGGGAGTTGCTCGTGTTTCCTTTGGCTACCATGGGCGTTTCTTTTTCTGTCTTTTTAACTTGTTGCTGTTGTTTGTGTGTTGTTGTTGTTGTTGTTGTTGTTGTTTGTTGTTGTTGTCATCGTCATCATCATCGTCGTCGTCGTCGTCATCATCATTACTTTTGTTGTTCTCATCATTGCTGTAATTTCATTTTCATGTTGTTGAATTTGTTGCTCCTGTTGTTATTATGTTGTTGTCTGTGAGCAAAACGACAACCCTGCTATTGCGCCACATGATATGCTGTGCAATCAGCAGCATGATTTTTAAATGACATTCTCATTTGGGGTAATCATAACCTTTGACTTCCGAGACTGTTCTGAGTCAACATGGATTTTTGTTTTCACAACTCTTTAAATACATGTTCGTTGTCTCATACAAGTGTAATTGCAATAGATTATTAATTCTTGTGTCCGGTCATGCTTTATTCTAGTTTGTTTTCTGCTTTTCTTTCCCCCAAATATCATCGTATTCAGATGTGTCACGTCAGAGAGCGATCAGTCACAATGACGAATGCACCCCACAGCGGGCTACACGATATTTGTGCATTATTACTCAACTTTGGTTTGTATCCATAAACGATGCGAAAAGAAAACGCATATCATTATCTTTCATTCCAAAATGTCTTAACATTCTAGCTTATTAGCTTATTAGGTGCCTTGAATTCAAAGAGAGTGATAATTCTGCTGCATCATCTCTTCCAGCTCCTCTTCATCAAAGATCACAGCCCCTTTCATA
>JADBJO010001171.1:130000-137500 GCA_016801955.1 Conus betulinus
GAGAAATTTGCATAGCTAGATTGACCTGAAGCTACAGATATAATACGTACAAGATTATAAAACGTTTGTGTCAAGGAAATCATCTCCATTCCTGCAACTGCAGCCATCGCACTTGTTCAAAAGTTTGTACCAATACAAAACCCTCGCTGTTGGTCGAAACTGAATTCTATGAACAAGTCGAAGTAAGTGAGCTGCCGTTTTATCTGACTGTTAGGCTCGCGTGGAAGCGAGATTAGGCCTATTGCGTGCGCAAGCGCGGATCAATCTATCCCGAAGGAGACATCAAGTTACCAATGCTGTCGAGTGTGCAAAGGGGTCTAGTAAGTTCTAAGCACTCCCCATAGACCATACACACTACCGTTGTGCTTCGAAGACTTTGAAGCTGTGGTGTGGCACTAATACAGTCTGTGCACTCTTCGTAAACCTGGTTTAACTTTCTACAATTACTCCTCGGTTGAAATCATCACTCTCCGAAGGGAGAGAAAGGCACGTGCCCAAACTTACTCCCCCCCCCCCCCCCCCCCCCCCCCCTTCCCCGAATAAATCTAGATTGACTTCCCTCTTCGTTCCAGCGTTACTTCCCTCCCTTTAGAATTTTCAAAGTGTCCCAAACGGCAAAGTATAACATTGGACATTGCACCTGGATTTTAGGGGGACGGAATGAGAGGGGATTCTGTACCTGACGCAAAGCTGCTCCCTCCCCTTTGTTCCAAAAGCCACTCCCAAACTAGTATTTTGAGACATGGTCCGAAAACAACTCAAGGAGTGAATGTAGGCACTTGCCTGTTTCCGCCCTCTGCCATAAAATGGCGGGTAATTCTAGCCACATGCTTTATTTCTCCAGTTTGGCGTTTCCTGTCCAGGCTCCAGATTACTCCTGGACTGTGCTTTATGCACAAGGTTGGAGGAGTATGGGGGTGGGAGGAAGAGTTTGGGCTGTAGGTCCAAGCCCCTGCCCCGTCCACCCTTCCTCTCAAATTCAGGCGCAATGTGCTCTGTGTGTTTTTGTCGTTTGGGGACACTTTGAGGCTTTTAAAGGAGGGAAGCGATTTTCAACTGAAGTGGATGACCGATCCAGATTTGTCTCCCTTGGAACGAGTTTCGGCTCGTGCCTTTTCTGGCGTGGAGTGATCATTACGGAAGGTTATACCAAGGCCAGGTCAGACACCAAGTCATTTCATCGTACGTAATCTGAAGTGGCCTTCATCTCTTCCACTGTGCCAGTGCTGATATTGCGTATCACTAGAGGCCTGTGGAGCTTTGAGGCCGGCATATATTTCAGGCACCAGACTTTATACTTGACAGGTAGGCCATAATAGTCTATTACTGGCAGGCTTTCTTCTGCCATTCGCTTGTTTTCGTTTGTTTCCCCCTTAATATCTTACAAGGGGTCGTACCGATTTCCATGGCTCTTGACTGGTTCTTCTGCCGTCATTAAAATGATTTGACTGACTGCAGTGAATGTGACTGCTACTACTTCTGCGTTCCACAGTAAATAAAAATTCAGAGTAAGAGGGATTAATTAACATTGGAAAAACTATACAGCCAGAAAAACAAATTTAAGTCTGATTCCGGTGGTCACTTTTTCCATTCAGACGGGTCAAAAGTGTGATCTATAACCTGATCAGAGAAAAACTGAATATGTCAATGGGCTGATTGTAGGGGTGTAGTACACATTCTGTGAGCTCTCTTTCTGTCTGCCTGTCTGTCTGTCTGTCTGCCTGCCTGCTAGCCTGCCTGCCTGTCAGTCAATCTGCCTGCTTTCTCTCTCTCTCTCTCTCTCTCTCTCTCTCTCTCTCTCTCTCTCTCTCTCTCTCTCTCTCTCTGTTTAGATGCCGTGACTTTTTTTGTTTGCAGTGTATGTAGAAGGCCGAGAGACAATACTTTTCTACTTCATTTGGTTTGATATTGTTGTTTGGCGGACAGTTAAGCCAACTGGTGCTCTCTTGCTTGAATTCTAAATGCACTGATTCTGCTCCGTATCACTCGTCTTCCCTTACTTTAATCAACAGTATCCGATTTCATTATTTTACATCATGTCTATTCCCTTGCAAAATTCTAAAGTAACTCATTCTATTCCTTAGAGCCACGTGCAGTCTCTTGCTAAAAATTCAACAGTTACTGATTTCATTCCTTCAAACCTTTTGCATTCTCATTTTTTTTAACACTTGTATGCTCTTGCTCATATTATAAAGTTTCTGATTCTGTTCCTTCGTACTATTTGTATTTTCTCATAATTCTGAAGTTATTGAATCTTTCTTTTTCAAACTGCTTGCTTTCTTATAGTTTTTGAATTCTAAAGTAAGCAAAACATTCCACGTCCTCTCCCTACCCCTACCTTGGTACCTTCGTCTTCTTCTCCCCGTCCCCTCTCCTTTAACCCTTCTTTGCCTTCCCTACCCGGTCCCTCCTTTTCCTTCTTAAAGGTCCGACTTAATCTTGTTTGCCAGTAATACGTTCGGGTTTCTCTGGGTAAAAAGAGGCAGACCTTACACAAAGGAAATGTCAAGTGAGAAATTAGAGAACTCGAAACTAATCCTCGAGATTCACGAACATGGGAAATCGCGTTTCATCCTCACTTTTGAACAGCAAAGGTTAGAGCAGGAGCTGCTTCTATTCCCGACTCCCAATGTCTTAAGAGAAGTCCCTTTGAGATATTTGTGACGATGATGGTCCTATAAGTCTCGTAAGATCAGACCAAAAAATATCACTTGTTGTTCATGGATCGCGAGAAACTTTCTGAACTCAAGACTTCACAAAACGGTATTCTATTTTTGTACATAATTATCAATGAAATCACTCAAATACAGTTTTTTAGTTGATATTTTCTGACTACTATCCATTGAGAGTTAAAGTGAAAGGGCTTCGGAGTTGTTGTCAGCATTATTGCCATTATTTTGATTTCCTTCTTTCATTCTCTTGGGTTTTTGGTGTGTGTTTTTTTTTTCCGATAGAAACACTCACCGTCTGATATTGTCTGAGTTTTACTTGGGTCCCCAGAGATAAGCAGCTGCATCGGCCAGAAGTAGTTTCCAGAACACGTTAACATCAGGTAATCTAGAATCGACTACAGATTACAGGAATGCCAGCAATAAGCAAATACCCTTTCGCAAGCGTAGCACTAAGGTTTCTCCTCCTCCTCCTCTCTGTCTTTCTGTCTCTCTGTCTCTCTGTCTCTCTCTCTCTCTCTCTCTCTCTCTCTCTCTCTCTCTCTCTCTCTCTCTCTCTCAGCCAATCTGTCGGTCTATATGTCTGTCCGTCTGTTCCTCCCTCCCTCCTTCTCTCTTTGTCTCTCTCTGTCTCTCTCTCTCTCTCTCTCTCTCTCTCTCCTCTCTCTCTCTCTCTCTCTCTCTCTCTCTGTCTCACCTTGATTGTCTGCCTGTCTCACCTTGACTGTCTGTCTCTCTGTCTCTCTCTCTGTCTCACTCTGACTGTCTGTCACTCTGTTTCTTTCTGTCTCTCTCTAAGTCTCTGTCTCTCTCTAAGTCTCTGTCTCTGTCTGTCTGTCTGTCTGTCTGTCTGTCTCCTCTCTCTCTCTCTCTCTCTCTCTCTCTCTCTCTCTCTCTCTCTCTCTCTCTGTTTGTAAGCGTAGGCATGCATGGCTGCTGGAGTGAGTGGTTAGGCATGTTGAAAAATGGGGTAACATGGGTGCCTGCATTATCCTGGGTATGTGACCTATGTAAGTAAGTGTTAAATGTGTTATGTGTTTCTCCTTCGCACTGAGCCCCTTTGCGTTCGGTGCACATCTGGTGCCGTAGAGCAGGTACATGATGCTTCTTGTGCTACAGGACATATTGTGCCGAATGGTGAAATGTGTCGCCACAATTGTCACCATCCACTGACAAGCCTCAACCCTATGACTCCTACAGATGACATGGCGTTATCTGGTAGATCGGAGGTTTGGACGAGGGAGGGTTCAGGTGGAAAAAACATTAAAGACATCAAAGTGTTTAGCAGGCTATTTGAGTTCCTTTCTCCAACAATGGGGAGCTCGTTGCATATCGCATCCTGCAGCTTTCATGCAAGGTTTGTTCCTGTTGTTGCAGCCACCAGATACGTGGAGGGTTGGCAGGGTTGTTAGTGATGATGAACAGAACGCTATTCTTGGGCGTCTTCGGCCCGTTCTCCATGGAATCGTCGCGCAGGATGCTGCTGCTGGCTATCTTGGTAGATTTAGGGATGGTGTGGGCTCTGTATCCCCTACGTTAGAAGAGCTGGGATATCTGATGGCAGCGAAGGGTGAAGGTTTCATCCTTTAAGCATTTCCTGGTATAGCAAGCTGAAGCATGAAGGAATGCATGGGCGTTGGTAGGTTTTGAATACAAGTCTTTTGGAAGGAAGCCTTCTGGATGATGTTAATGTCCAGGAAGGAAATTGAGACAGTTTATGACTGTTAGGTGATCCTGATTATGGGATGGAATATGTTGATGAAGCTAATGAAGAGATTAAGTTCTTGAGCGTTTGCCTACAACAGGAAAATATCATCTATGGAGCTCTTCCATATATATATATATAATATATATATATATATATATATATATATATATATATATATATATATATAATAATAAATATTAATAAAAGACCTGATATTGTTTTAAAACAGTTCGATCCTTTGGGGAGCAACATCTATTAAAACCAGGTGATTAAAAGAGGTTCTAAAAAGTCTCTACAAATTTGTTTCGAGCTTGTCTGATCTCATCAGGATAATGCTTGGGTCGCCTACCGCCGATGTTATATAGCTTGTATGGCCCTGCTTGCACGTGCGGATTGGCTGCACGTGTTTTCTGTGTTTTAGGTAAATGTTCATGGTTCATTTTTCGACAACGATTTCCATTTGTGCCTGCAGTTGTTTACTATTTCAGTTTTGGTATTTAGAGTTGGTTTACATAGTATTAACCATTTTTCAGTTAGGCATAGGTTGCATCTTTTTGGAATATATTGTATGGGGATGCTCTTTTTATGATTTTCCAAGATATATTGTAGTTTCTTTTTTTGTCTTTAAGTCTCCAGATGTATTTGCTCAGTTCTGTTTGGTTTTTGTATTTTTCTTTATTTAATGACTGTTTATGATTTGCATATCTGGTTTTGAAGTGGTTTTCCGTAATCCCAATATATGTTTCTTTTTCATGTTCTGATGTCACAGTGGCTTGGTATACAATATTATTATAGAGGCATTTGTTGCTTAAGGGGCACTGTTCTTTTTTTAGTGCAGTTGCAAGATTTCCTTTCTTCACCCTTTTTTGCTGTGTTGGTTTTCATTTTGTTAGATGAATCAATTACATTTTAAGGTTGGGCATACATTAATATGATAGTTTGATAGTGTTTTTTGTTGAATATTTTTGACAGTTTGGGTTCTTTTGGAAACGATGTGTTAGGATTAAAAAACTCTTTCCCTATGTTTGTTTTAACTCTTCCGTCATATGGAGGGTTGTACCATGTAATTTTCCTTTTCTTGTTTTTCTTGATTTTGTTTTTGTTCATGTTGTTATCTGAGTTGTATTGTAGTCTGTAGTTGTAACCACTTTTTTGCAGTGCTTCTTGGTATTCTACTGCTGCGTTATTGAATACTCTTTCATTGCATGATAGGTTAGATAGTCTTTTGTTTATGCCATTGGGTATAGTTTTTAGTACGGATGGTGGGATGGTTACTTTTAATGTTTATATAGATGCGTGTGTCATTAGGTTTCTTGTATGGTTTATATATGTGGTTGTTGAGGTCAAGTGTTATGTCTGAGTAGTTCACTACCTTTTTGGTTGCTTCAATTGTGATTTTTAAGTTTTGATTTTGGAAGATTTTGCATAGTTCTTTTCTTCTTGTTTTCTATGGTTCTTGGGTTGTTGGTTAGTGCAGCGAGACCGTCGTCTCTGTATAGTCCGACTTGTTTTCCAAGTTGTGTTGGATGATGGATAGCATGAACAGTCCGACCAGTTCGCAAAGTTTCGGCACCATCATACGATCCCATGGTCACATCAAATGTTGAGTTTCTGTTCGTTTTCTTGATCCAGGTTCATTTCTGCTGTGGAGTAAAGTTTCTTAGTGTGGAGAATGATTTCCATTTCTGACCCTGTTATTTCTGTATGTTTATTGGCAAATTTCAGAGCTTTTAAATGAGTAGTTCTTCATCTATGGATGGGTGGAAGTCTACTATATCGAACGTGATGAATACTGTATTCTTCTGTTGGTTGAATTTTTTTAACCATTCGATAACTTCGTATGTGTTCTTCCAAAGGTTCTGTTCAGAGTTGATTTTATGTTTTTTTATGACTTTTTCTAGAATTTTCTTATTTATTTTACCTAATTCAGTTTTAGATGGGTTGATTAGTCTACAAGTTGGGTTGTTGTAGAAATTAGGCTTGTGGTCTTTGAGGGTTATAAAGGCTTCTTTTATTGCTGTTGTTTCCACCCTACCACTTAGATCCATGCGATGCACAAATTCTTTTTTTTTGTTTTTTACGGATGTTGTCATGTGTAGTTTTATCAGCTTTTTGGGGTTTCTTTTTTTTGGATGTTTTTGTGAAGAAGTTGGGAGTATTCATTTAGGTCCATTTTGTAGTAAATACTGGTTTTGTCAGCCTTCACGAATATATATATATATATATATATATATATATATATATATATATATATTATATATATAATATATATATATTTTTTTTTTTTTTTTTTTTTGTGGTCATTTTGCATTTGTTTTATTTCATTTTTTGATGATGTTTGGAAATCGTCGTTTGATCTTTTGAATTCGATATTGGCTATCACTCTTTTCATTTTGTCCTCGAAAGATTTCATATCATCAATGGCCGGTGGAGAGCGCCATGATTTGAAGCCGTAAGTGTTTTTGTCCTCTTTTTTCGCATTTGGGTTCAGGTAAAAAAAAAAAAAAAAATCGGCGGTAGGCGACCCAAGAATTATCCTGAGGAGAGCAGGCAAGCTCGAAACAAATTTGTAGAGACTTTTTAGAACCTCTTTTAATCACGTGGTTTTAACATATATATTAAACAGGCTGGCAGGCAGAGATACAGACAGACAGAGATTACCTCTTGATGAGCCTGTCTATGATCTATTGTTGTTATGAATACCTTGAAAATGCTAATTGCAATTAGCGTCTTCGAGTATTGAAGTGAAAAAGAAAAGATAACATTGGAGAACAAAACTGTTTAAGCGACAAATCTGAAGAGACAAACAGACCATGCTTCACGACAGGTGATTGGATTTCTCCATCACATTGACATAGCAGCTGCTTCCGCTTTTCAGCTCTGTTGATGTTGTTTGTCAATGTGGACTTGACAAGCAAAGAATTTATTTCATTTGCGGCATAACAAAAAGGGGCCTGTTGGGTTTTGAAGCTGCGCACGCGCGCGCGTACGTACGTACACACACACACACACACACACACACACACACACACACACTCACACTCACACACACACACACACACGCACACGCACACATACAGGGAAGAGAGAAAGTGAGAGAGAAAGGGGAGAGAGAAAAAAAGG
>JADBJO010001171.1:142500-160000 GCA_016801955.1 Conus betulinus
GTGGTGGTAGTAAGTGGTGGTTGTGGTGGTATTGGTGGTGGTAGTGTTGTGGGGGGGGGGGGGGTGCAGACGTGTGTGTGTGCTTGCGTTTGCGTTTTGCATTTGGATGGTGGCATTTTGTTTCAGTCTTGTAAGGGAGAAACAAAGTCTGCTGGTAAACAACGCCATCACCTGTACCACGAAGGTATCTTTGATGCTACCATCAACAAGAGAAAACACTGGAGAGCCTCCAGCATTACTCCTACACCCCCAACCTTACCCCGTCCCCTCCCCATCACACAGAAATTCTTTTGAACAGAGAGAATTGATTTATATTGTTTTTTGTTTTTCCTCTGAGACCTTATTTCAAGATGAGGATCAAAAGATACCTGCTGAGATTATGTATAAGTGTGATAACGCGCTTCTGTGTAGGACAAGAATGGGGGCGTTGAAGGGATGCTGGGGTGAGGGAGGGGTTCAAAGTATATAGGGGTCCGTGAACTAGTCCATTCTGTCAGAAGTCATCGGGCTCCTACACAACTTATTCTCCGATGTTGTCTGACCGATTTGGTGCTGGGCTTCAAAGAGACAATCCCTGAGGTTGGGTTTCCTTTCAACTTTATTTTCTATTTTTAATCTCTTTGCGCTACGTGTACTGGGATGACTATTTCTCGGTGCTAGCTGTTGGTGCCTGTGACGTCAACGCTTTTGAAGCAAAATCTCATCCTTCTGAAATAAAATGAAAGGCATGGGTTATGGTTCAAAACTGTAACAAGCTTAACTTCTTCCAGCATCTCCCGAGACTTGATGGTTTTATAGTATGCATTTTTAACATTTGTTGCAGAAATCTCGAACATTGATGCCGATCTTCGTTGCAACCTTTTCACTCCCAATTGCATGGAAAGGGTTAAGAGATGAAACATCAGTACAACTCATTGCCCACGCACGTATATACGCCTGTCTGGAGGAAGAAAGAAGTTGCGAGGAGAAGACAAACACGCCATCTGCCTTTGTGGAAACCATGTAAAGAGGAGGGTTGATCTTTAGAACCCACCGTGGCGCGCAGACTCTTGACCATGTGAGATGTCTTTTGAAGGACGTCTTTGCTGTCACATGAGAAGCAAAATTGATTTTTCGATGCTCAAAGTCTTGCACAGAGGCAGCAAATGTCGGACATTGGGAGGATCGGGGGAATCGGGGTGTGGGGGGGATGGGAGTTGGAGATGGGGTGTGTGGACTCTTGGCGTCTTTTTTTGTTCTTTTGTAAAATAGCATTTCGGAATTTAGTTGTTATTTTATTCACACCAACCTCTTCTGCGGACTTTTTCCTCTTTTGTTTTTCGTTTTCTTTTCTTTTCTTATTTTTTTATGTTGTCTGTTTTTGATATACATAGATAGATGGAATAGATAGATAGATAGATAGATAGATAGATAGATAGATAGATAGATAGATAGATAGACGGATAGATAGATATACAGATAGATAGATGATAGACATATAGATAGGTAGATAGATAAATAGATAGGTAGATATAGAGATGGATATATAGATAGATCCATGGGCAGTTCATACTACCTATAGTTCAGCCGACCGCAAAGGGCTATATCAGAAATTCATCGCAGAGTTTGCCTGCAATATGTTTTGCTGAGAGATTGCTTTCAATGTAGTCTGCAAAGAATCTAAACCCTGTCGGCACATTTTATCCCAGCAAAATGAGAATATTACATTGTCGGTACGGATGACGAGTTTTCCAAACATGCAGAAGACACAACGCAACTTTGTATTTGGTCCAAATATACAAGCTTGTCCTGAGTCTACGAAAAAGTAAGTCATGACTTTGCAAGCGTGTTTCTCCCATGCAAACTGTTACGTCCATTTTAATGCCGGTATTTCATGTTGTTATTTTGTTTCTTTTGCCATTTTCTTCTTTCTTTGTTGTTGTCTCTTTGTTTCTTTCTTTCGTTCTTTCGTCATTTCTTTCTTTCTTTCTTTCTTTCTTTTTTTCTTTCTTTCTTTCTTTCTTCCTTCAATTTGGGAATGAATGACACACTAACTCGATTTAGTTTTTATCAACCTTAAAAGAATCAACATTTAAGTACAGTCAGCGTTGGAGTTAGAACCTCCACAAACCCTCGCTTCGCTTACAACTTTGATGACCTGGTCAGAAAAGAACAAGGACTCATCAGGGTCTGTAAGAAAAAAAAAAAAAGACTGGAGGTAATATCAACAGAGTATGATATGGAAATCAACGTCAAGACGATCAAACTGATGGCCAGCCGTAACACCAGCATCACCAGTGATATAACTGCTCATTGTCAGACGCAAAGCTGTTACTATTTGACACTTTACCTGAGACACCTCACTGGTGATGAGTAATCCAAGACATACGTTCTCCTCCTAAAGGTAGAAAAGGCACCATCAGCAATGTCCAAACTGCAATCTCTTGAAAGGACAATAAAACATCCATGAAAACAAAATCAGGCTCCTGCGTTCACTGGTTTTTGCCATCTTTTTCCTAAGACACTGATCTTCACAGTAGATCTGGAAAGATGAACGCAAGCCATTGAATTTAGATTTTATCGTAAGTTACTAACCATCATATATACTCATCATATCACCAATGAACAAGCATGTCAAACCCTCAGACGGCACCTCAGACCATGCAAAAAATTACGTCAACAATTAAGAAAGAATACTTTGGTTTGGTCACATAGTAAGATCCATGACCTTGCTGAAGCAAACTAATTAGTGAACTGACAACAGAGGGAAATGGAGAAGGCCAAAATAAAATGATTTTAAAAATTGCAGAAGGGACAGGAAAGTCTTTGCAAAAACCTAGACATTGACAGACAACTGACAAAACTTAAGGAGTCTGGTGAACAGTTCAGTGCAACGCCCAATGACATTTCACTCTGAAGAAGAAGAAGAAGAAGAAGAAGAAGAAGAAGAAGAAGAAGAAACATACAAGACAGAACTATTTTGGAATACAAAAATTAGAAAGGGGTTAGTTACCGCCACAGATACAAACAGATAACAGGACAGAACACTAGTTTTTTTAATATTCTAACGGGAAGACAGGGAAGGCCATTATTCCTGGATTAGAAAGTGGTGATCAATAGTAGTATAAACTAATAACAATGTCGTCTCTACAACATTAACAAGGCCACTAGGAAGATATTAGCAAAGTGTGCTGTATAGGCTAGTCACCGTTTCCCAATACGCGACCCCGAAATAAAATTATGCGAGAATAAGAGGCCTTTAGCGAAGCAAGTAGCTTGCAAGTGTACCATCACCCTTGCCATCACTGTGTGAATATATGGATGAAATCAACTGACAGAGAAATACCGGTACCTCAGGCAGTCTCTGCCCCGACTGGGTCCATTATGTCTCTTTTCCCGGACGTGGGGCGACAAGTAGAGGTAGTCAGTGTTGTAGGGTTCAATCCAGAAATCAAAAAGAAGGATGTCAGTCAGTGTTTGGGGGGGGGGGGGGGGGTTAAATTGGATTACAGTGTCATGTCCAGTTACACACTTATTGTCAATATCCATACAATTTCCTTTTAACAATTCAACTTTTTTTTCACTGAGAAGCAACCCCTGTCTTTACGCAGCCAAAAATAATAAATGACTAAAAAGGGTAAGTATTGAAGTGCAGATTGCAGATGTGATATATTGAGATCGTTTTTAAATTTCCCAAAGTCAAACCACATATAGAAAACATTTAAAATTTCGAATCTTGCCAACAGGAGTTCTTGCCCATATAGTGATCTTTCTGTTCTGTTTGCAGGAGCATGACTGAACGGAAGACGCATTAATAATGGCCTACCACTTCATCAAAGAGACAATTGCAGTTTCAGAAATAAGTAGAACACTGAAATGAGCTTCACGTGATAAATCGTGATTATATTAGTACGTCCACCATTTCCACTAATTACATTTAATGCAAACTCTTTGGGCGGAATGAAATCAGTGCTGCAGTTGGTTTTAGCACAGCTTTATTCATTAACTTTTTATTTTTTTTTTGTCCATCCACAGAACATATACTACTCCTAACATTTTGTTTTAAAACCACTGAGACAAAGTCTCATAGTCTGTACAGTCCATCATCACTAGCGATGTGATTATAGATTATCAGAAAAGCATTATCAGAATTCTTGATTTTAGTCTTGGTGTAATTCTGATATTTCGTTCACTTTATTTAATTGATTACATGTGATTGGATGCATACGTGATTTTGTTCCATTGAATCTAAATCAACTCAAATGTGTGTTCGTGCTACTTTTTCGCATGCAATGACTTTGATGCTAAGGATGCTTCTGCTTTTACTTGTAGCACGCAAATACGTTGTCATCTGGCGGTTCTGCACTGGTTTGTAGTGTAGGGCTACTTGTGTAACATGATTACTTTGCTGATTTGTGTTTTGAGGCTAATGTGTAGCATGACATAACATTTTTTTTTTCTTTAATTCTATACCAAACTTCAATGTTTGATCGCTATGATGCTTCAGGTTCTGAACTGTTGTGGCTGAAAATGTGTTCATGTTAGCTTCTCAAAGTACGACCTTGTCACCTGTGCATCTAAGGATACAAGATGAAAGAGGAGGAGGAAGAAATGGAGGAATGAAGCAGGGTTTGAATAGGAACCACATATTTGCAAATGCTGCAAAAGGCTCATTTTCAAAAGAAATGGTTATTGTTATCACTGCACCCCTTCCCTTCCTAGAACTGTCGGCGAAAACGAAGGAGAAAATATTTGTTCCTTTGTTCATAACACTTTTGCAGGAACTAAACAAAGGAGCGATGGGGGGATGGGTAATAACAATAATGATGATGATATTAATAATTACAATAATAATTATACTACTGCTACTACTGCTACTACAACAACTACTACTACTACTATGGTGATAATAATAATAATGATAATAATGATGATAATGATGATGATGACGATGATGATGATGATATGATATGATCATCATGATGCAAAAAAAAAAAAAAAACAAACTCAAATGCTCGATGAAAGGTCAACATAACCGAAGTATTGAGCAACAGAGAAGGGGAAAAGAGCTCAGGGGTGAAGGATGGGCAGGGTGCAGTCGGAGGGAGGAAACATCAGGAAGGAGTTTTTGTAAAGACACATTTACATCGTTTGGCGTCTGATTCAACATAAAACAGCTTCTAAACAATCATTTTAACGTTCAGAAAAATGGGGCTGTTAAAGAAAACAAGTGGCAGAAGGGATGACCAAAAGTTAATTACAGTAACGGAATATAAAACTGTAACGACTTTCGTTCCAAGTGTATAGTGCAAGGAACATAAATGTTTAGCATTTGGGAAGGGATGGGGCTGCAGTGAAGACATTAATTATCCTAAGGTCCTACTGAGGTTTTTTTTTTTTTTTCAGAAACATGGTTTATAGAGATGCCAGAAAGATACTTAAACAACTCAACATTCTGTTCATATCACTGTTCTTTTTCAGCAGCGGACATTGATGTGGTTTCAGGATTTTTTGAGGGTTGTGTGTTGTTTGTTTGTTTGTTGTTTCACACCTCTCTTTCTTCCTCTCTTATCTCATTTTTTAACACAGGGAAGACATTGGTACGAATCCCTCTCATACGACCGTCACGTGACGTCAGCCGGCGAAGAGACATCAAAAGACTGGGAAGCTCGCATGACTGGGTCCATTATGGTACTGGTGTTCAGCACGAACACAATGTGACATTGCCATGAAGGGCAAGGACATTAGCAGCACGGAATCAAAAGCTGGTCGAGTGCTTCCGTGATGGTGGCTGAAAGTGCCGTCATGTAAAGGTCGCTGTCTTTGGGCTTTCAGTTCTGTTGGTGAGATATTGCCACACTTTGTTTCTGCTGCTACGTGTTTTTTGGTTGGTTGTTTTTTTTTCCCTTTATTCCAGGTCATTAGAAAATACTTAATTTAGAATCGATCGTAATACACTTGACAATGTCCACTTTAGTCCTTCACAAGACACCTGGGAACACATACCAGAAAGGCCATTAGGATCCAGTCTTCATTGCTCACTCGACACGACAGTAGCAGACGTGAAAGGAAGGAGAGGGAAGGCGCGGGGGAAGAGGCCGATCACCCCTCTTCCTCCCCCCTCCCCCTCTGCCAACAAGAAGTAAAAAAAAAAAAAAAGACACCGAGAATTTAAGAAAGATTTCAATGCATTTCCTATATGGCATTTTGATGATTCTAGTTTCTTGGCTCGAATTAGACATTATCCTAACCCCCCCCCCCCCCCCCGACCCCCCCCCCTCCCCCCCCCCCCCACCCCCCTTCCAAAGCAGGCTAGGCGTTCCACGTCGATGACTAATCAATCCCTCAAAAATAAAAAAAAAAGACCTGCAAAATGATGTGATTCACGCCTTAACCATGAACATCTGACCGTTCCAACTCTATGACATCAGCAGCAGATCAGAGTCTGAGCACCTGCTTCGGTCTTATCTGATTTGTTCCAATCAAAGGCTTGTCTGTGTATCGTTGGGAGGCTTTGTCAAGGTGCAGCCTGTCCAGTTTACCGTGGCGTGGATGTATGATGCCAGATGGAGTGTCTATCGTTCTCCTATATACTCAAATGGTATGTTTTTTCCCAAACAGGAATGTATCTCAGGATTTAACATACCTTCATCAGTCAGGCCTGTGTCAAGCGGGAATCCCCCACAGAGAGAGAGAGAGAGAGAGAGAGAGAGAGAGAGAGAGAGAGAGAGCGAGAGAGAGAGAGAGAGAGAGAGAGAGAGAGAGAGAGAGAGACAGACAGACAGACAGACAGACAGAAAGACAGACAGACAGACAGAGGGGGATTGATTGAGAGAGAGAGAGAGAGAGAGAGAGAGAGAGAGAGAGAGAGAGAGAGAGAGAGATTTCTTCCAGAATGGTCGTGCAACACAGTATTGCTCTGACATACTTCCCATCTGACATATTTCATTTTAAGGAAACAGATTTCGAAGCTATTTGGCTCGTGAACTCCTATCGCAACGTGTTCTGGTATGTCTTGCATTTCGCAGTATGAGTTAATGAAAGGGGCTTCTGGGAGACACATACCTGCTCCCCGCTCCATGATCAAAGAGCAGATGAGAGGTCCGAATCAAATTCTGACATGATTAAAACAATGCATATGTAACCGACTGTATTTTCATATTTTGAATTAAGGAACTTTGAAATTCTAAACTAGTCAAAGGCTGTTCTGTAACCTTTGACCGGGTAAATCTATTTGTGCCACTGTCTGCTCTGATGTCATCATATATATTCCACCATGGACGATAAGATGCGGTAATATATACCAAAAGTCGCTTTGTAGCAACACATTCCAGGTAACAGGATCATCAGCATGCTGAGATGACTATAATGAACGGCAGTGAATCCGAAACCATGAAGTATCAGCAATAGGGTCAATCACAGTAGAACGTCATTCTCTAGCATAAATTATACGATGAAATATTTCGATTATTTCTCACACCTTACTACCAGTTCACAGCACTCGCAGACTCCACTACGGGCATCGTTTCAGTGCTCTGCCAGACATTGTATATCACAAAAGGATCTTCATGCATCCCTATCAATCGTGACATAAATCAAGGTGGAAAGGGTTTGTCTACACAGATCTTTACTCTTGTCCTATCGGGACTTTTTCCGTCTCCGTAATATCTACACTCTTGAAATCTTCAGCAGGTATCGGTGATGATATGCGTCTCTAAATATCCCGTGAGCTAGTGCTTTTTTTACTAATGAGAGAAGAAATCTTTGTTCGATGACGTTGATTTGTTGTTTGAGGATGTCCTGGGTCTTGTGGTATTTTCCGTGCGTGGTGCTGAGAAGCATCTATTTACGCACACGTTTCGCAATGCATGGACTTTTTTTATTTGCTTTCCTGCCATCAATGCCCAGCTCTCTCAACTGTGCAATAAGCAGCGTGCATAACACGAGTGATCTTCACCTAGACAGACACTCCTGCTGATCTAAATGACGCTGGGTCTCGCCATTATGGATATCCTCAGCCTTGTTCTGGTCCAGAGTGCCGGGTTTTCATCCTTGGGGAGAATGGACCCAACATGTGTCCTGCCTTGCAGTCTAAGCTCCTGCCAGTTTACGTCCTTATGATATTAGATGCTGTGTGCATGAAAGACGGTCGGCTGGGCTATAAACGACGTGAACTAAAAAAAAAAAAAAAAAAAAAAAAAAAAAAAAAACAAGAAAGCACATACATTACTTAAAGAAAGAAATCAAGGATAAATGAAGGAAGGAAGGAAGGAAGGAAGGAACGAACGAACGAACGAATGAACGAATGAATGGATGAATGAAAAAGGTGAAACATATGAGAAAAATCCTCCTCATGCCATGGTATTGCATCCCTCCTAGGAGAACAAACAAACAATTTTCAAAGGACATTACGCACTACACACTACAACACAACACAACACGCTACAACGCAACACAACACAGCGCAACACAACGCAACAATACAGCACATCACAATGATACAAACACAGCCCAACACACAAACCATGCACAGAACAGCAAAGCACAGCAACATACGGCACAGCACAACAAAGCACAGCACAACACAACACAGCACAGCACAGCACAGCACAACACAGCCCAACACATCACAGCACAGTACAACATAGCACAAAACACAATGCAACACAACACAAGACAACACAAGACACACACAAGACAACACAAGACAACACAAGACAACACAACACAACGCAACACATTCAATGCTTTGCGACAGAACACTTTCAGCAGCACACTGTCTTACCAATATCACGCTGTCCCCTGAAATAACTTACACGCAAAAGGAAGATGGATGCTTTTACCCAGAATGGGATGCTCGCATGTGTCCCTCCACCATGGCCGCCACTTTCCGGTCGTGTGGACTCAATGGACAGAGAAATGCCAGCACGACGGGAGGTTTCTAGCACCACTCGGTCCATTAGTTTCCCTTTGCTGCGAAGTGAGCCAGGGTGAGGGAGGTACCATGGGGGGGGGGGGGGGGGGGGACAGGTGGGTAAAGTTTACTGTGTCTGTGAAGTCTATCCCTGGAGGTTGACAGATGGCTGCTGTAGAATACCATGAGGCTTTAAGTGTTGGTAGGAGCTGCTCTAATTTCCTTTGGCTACCATAGCTATTTCTTTCCTTGTCCTTTTAACTTTCTGTAGTTGTAGTAGTTGATATTGTTGTTATTGTTGCTTCCGCTGATGTTGTTCCTGTTGCTGCCGGTGGTATTTTCTTGTGGTTGTTGTGTGGTTGTCGTTGTTATTGTTTTTCTGTTCTCGCCATTGCTTTATTTTCTTTACTATGCTGTTTGTTTTTGTTTCTACTGTTGTTGCTTATGTTGTCTGTAGGCAATATAGCAACCTTGCTAAGGCCCCTCGTGGTCGGCTGGGCTATTGGCATCATGACTTGACTTGGATTTATTCTCTGTATTGTTGTTCGTCAACTTATTTTTATTGACATGCTCATTTGTGCTGATTATAACCTTTGACATTCAAGCCTTTCTGTGTCCTGATTTCCAGTGACGCAACAGGGGGTATATTTCACTGTTTCGTAAAATATATGTTCTTTGTCTTATACAACAATAATTCCAATATATTATCAACTATTCTGCTCAATTATGCTGTATTTCAGCTTGTGTACCTTTTTCAGGTTTGATTGTAATCAGATGTCTCACGTCTGAAGGCGATTGGTCACACACACACACACACACACACACACACACACACACACACACACACACACACACATACACAACACACACACACACACACACACACACACACACACACACACACACACACACACACACACATGCACACCACAACAGGCCACATAGGAAATGTTTCACATATGCTTACCTTTATCAAACAAACGATAAGAGAAATACGCAACATTTTTTTTTTTTAGATTGAGGAATCAGGTCAATAACCAATCTCATATCAAAGAAAGAAAGAAAAAAATTGTTACACATCCTCTCCACTTGCTCAAACTCGCACTAAACCTAAAGGGGGGTGAGAGCGATAGAAGAAGAATACAGAAGGGAGGAAAGAGATAGGGCGATGATTAAAAAAAAGCAGTCTAAAGAATGATAGAGAGATAAAGACTGATGAAGGCACAAGAAAGGAGAAGGTAGCCTGAGCAGCACCAGAAGAAAGAAATACAACAAAATGAAGGATATACGCTATCACCCCTCAGTCATTCCATTTTAAACAACGTCTTAAGTTTCTTAGTCTATTAGAATTCAAAGAGTGATTATTCTCTTGCATTGTCTCTTCTAACTCCTCTTTATCAGAGATCCTAGCTCCTTGAAATTAATACAGCTACTTTTTACCCCCATACATACATACATACATATATATATATATATATATATATATATATATATATATATATATATATATAAAAATACATTAAAAGGAAACACAACGCACTTAATGTCATAATATTTTGCCAATTTTCGGCCGTGCGGCCTTCTTCTGGGGCTTGTTTATTGACAAGGTAAGAACGTCATAACTATTGACGCATTGAACAAAGTTGTCATAGCTATGACGTCAGTGTTTCTGCCATTTAAAAACAAAAAAAAAAAAAAAAAAAAAAAAAAAAAAAAAGTTCTGAGATTAAGAGATAAATTGAGACTTTGAGAAAGAAAAAGAGACGCACACATACACGCACTCGCACACACACACACACACACACACACACACACACACACAGGGACACACACACACACATACACACGCGCGCGCGCGCGCGCGCGCGCGCGCGCACGTATATCCACGTGTCTCTCTACTACCGAGTCCGCCAGAGAAACAAGACCCTCTGCCACAGGGACAATTCCATAACAGTATTTGCACGTATACACACACGTGCAGATCACATAAAGAATTCCACCCAACCTCATCATGCACCATCCCTCCCATAAGTTAACCAAGGTTCCCCCATCTCCACTCTGCAAATCAATGTCCATCGCACTATTGACTGTGCAATGTGAAACAAGACAATACAGTTGTACTGATTTCTGATGAAGCCTAAATAAAAGGCGAAAGCTTAAAAAACATAAAGAGTGTGTGGTTGGTGTGCCTGCTTTTATTTTTGTACTCTCTCTCTCTCTCTAATATATATATATATATATATATATATATATATATATATATATGTGTGTGTGTGTGTGTGTGTGTGTGTGTGTGTGTGTGTGTGTGTGTGTGCTCATTTCTAAATGCCTTTTCATCATAAATCGCGGACAGCCGGAGAATGACATAGAGAGACTGATCTCTCTCACACATTTTAAGCTATGTACTCCCAGAATCCAGCTAGAAGACGACAAAGAGAATTTTTGGCCTCCCATCATCACATTTACAATTTTGCACATGTGAAACTGATAGGCACCTCTACAGAAAGACAACCTAAAGCTGTAGGGAAGGAAAGAAGAATGAAAGAAACTCAGGTAAAGAAAAGCTATGGCGACGCACAAGGTCATTCACACAGTTTCCCCATTTAATTTTCCCATTTAGAATACAGACAAGCAGGGGAAAGCCAAAGGGGTTGATCTAAAAAAAACAAAACCCACTAACAACAGGATATCCACTCCATGAATCCTTCTTCCTTCTTATTCTTGCGCCTCCTTGCTAAAGGAACAATGATTTCTGCGAATCTTTTTTTTTCCATTTTTATTCACTCATCCAACAGTTACATGTTCACCATGAACGTAATTTCCCTTTCATGCACACTGAACTTGAAGCAAACTAATGTATTAATTTTATTGTTTGACCCACTTTCCAGTTCAAACTAACTATTCGTATCCACTGTGCGATACATCAACACTTGTTAGACACTACAGTGTTTATGCTGGCTGCACATAGCTCAATGCGTATGCAGCAAGGCCAAAATATCAACTTACATGTACCTGTAATACGATTCCTTTTCCAGCGCTAAGGGATTTGATAAAAACATAACAACACGAGCGAATAAAGAGAAAAGTCCAAGCTGAAATGACAAATAAGAAAAATGACGAATTCACTCACGTCAGAGACGTGTTCGAATCTTACTTCAACAGCCGGTGCGTCGGTTCACTCCAGAAGTCATGAGTGGCGCACCATGCCTGGTCTGCCTGGTCAGGAATGCTGCTGATTGCGGACACTTTCACGGCGTTGCAGTCTCCGAACCGTCTCATGGCCGGTCCTTGTGGTCTGGGCACTGTAGGTTTCCACAGCAAAGGGAAATATTCAGATATGAGGTTAGCTGTGTCATGAAATCGTAGGCAGATGCGCTTTCAAATCCATCTGCACCGGTCGCTGTGCCAAGGACTTTGGCGTGGATGCCAGATTTCCTCAAGTTGCAGGCTTGATTAGCTAGCTCCTGAGTCTGGTAGATGTGTGCATTATACTGCTTTAAAAAAAAAAGCAAATTCGTTTCAGTCAGGTACATTTCTGTTGATAAAGAAGAGTGGAGTGTTGTATTAGGTTTCATCCCTGTCTCTTCTTTTTTTTCTTCTGGGTGAGAAGTTAAGATCCGGTGTGTACTCCCAGTCATTTCTCCCATCCAGTCAATCCTGCTTCCATCCCACGGATGCAACGGCTCTTCCGCACTATTATTGGAAGTCCTCTGCTTACAGAACATTGTTGCTGGATCCTCGGACTTTTTTTTCCCCCAGTCACTACCCGTGATTTGTGTATATCCTGTTTTTCCCACTAATATAGTGGCTATATCTTTACCGACTCCATTGCCTCCCGAAGTGTCCATATTCTGCTAGTTTTCAGTGTAGGCGAGACTGATCGGAGGGTGAGCAGCCAGCACACTGCAGAAGCAGAACCGTCCGTTGCGAGAACTTAAGAAATCTGACAAGTAAATTGCTAAGCACTCACCGGCTGTGAAGGAGACAAGGCTGTATATCACAGTACGCTTCTTAAAGGCTTCGCCGCCTGTTTGTCCCCGAGTAACTTCCCCTGTTAAGATGGGGACAGAAAAAAAAAAAAACTCAATCGCTTGCAAGTTGGTCTGAAAGATCTCTCTCTCTCTCTCTCTCTCTCTCTCTCTCTCTCTCTCTCTCTCTCTCTCTCTCTCTCTCTCTCTCATACATACACAGACACACACGCTATGCCTGTGCAATTCACCATCATAATAATATGAATAGATAAATCAATCATGATCAGATAAATAAATGTATACAATAAATAAATAAACATTTCACATAACCAAACAAACCTACTTGAGTTGTGAAGATAGTTTTTTAAACAAATCTAAACAGTTTCAGTTGATGAAAACATATTAATTCATACAGTTGCCAGTCACCGTACACGTACAACAGATTTGTTCCGTCTTGAAATACTCGCCATCGTAGAAACTGACTTCTGTAAACGAGTCGACGTAAGTCGAGCTGATGTATTGTCTGACTATCCATCTTATGCGGAAACGGGATTAGACCTATGGCACGCGTGAGCGCAGGTAAGTCTATCCCGAAGGAGACATCAAGTTACCAACTGCTCTCAAGTGTGCAAGGGGAGCGTAGATTCTAAGCGCTCTCCATAGATTGTGGACACTGTTGTTCTGCTTTCAAAGTTTTAAAAGTTGTGCAGTGGCACTAGGTATAGCCTGTGTTCTCTCTCTGAGCCTGGTTTTTAACTTTCCGCAGTTACTTCACGCCTGAAGTCATCCCTCAAGGGATGAGTAAAAGAACTCCCCTCCCTTCCCCCTCCCCAGAGTAAATCTAGACCAGCCTTGCTCTTCGTTTTAGAATCACTGATATCTTTTCATATTCTCACGGTGTCCCAAATGACAAAATATATCTGTCAAAGTGCATAGCACCTGAATTTTAGGGAGTGGTGATTCTGCACCTGAGGCAGAACAAACCCCTTTCCCTTGTTCCCAAACCACTCCCCAGTTGGGAATTTAGGGCATGGTCCATAAACAGCCCATGTAGCAGGTATGTGCACTTGCCCATTTCCACCACCTGTCACCAAAGGGCAGATAAGTTTGGCTCCGTGTCTGAATTAACCCATCTTCCTGTCCTTCCCTCCCCCTCCTCCTCCTGTTTCCTCCTCCCTTTTCTCATTATTATTAGTATTAGAATCATTCTTATCATTTTGTTTCATTAATCATTATTATTATTACCATTATTATTATATTTCTGTACCATTACCGTTAGTTGGTAGAACTATTATCATCCTATTAACAGCAGCGTTATTATTGATATACCATCATTACCAACATCATCACCATTGTCATCGCCACTAACACTGTTGCCATGGCAACCACGCTGTTCGACAATCCTCTAGCCCATCTCCTTTCTCCCGTTGTTGTAATATAATCGCCAAAAGTGGTAGAAACCCTCTCTTTATATTTTCAAAACCTTTTTTTAATCATTATCGTCATTATTATTGATACAGTATCATCATTATCATCATTCCTATTCTAATCGCATCGCCTCCGTCCCAACGGCCTCGTTTTCATTCAACGCCCATCTCATGCCGAATTTGACAAAGATACGTGATTGCTCGTTCTTCACTTTTGTTGTCCTGAGTGTTGGTTACCTCGCTTGAAGGAACGCCTCGTGTTTGGTCTTGTGATTCGTCTGTGCACGTTGTTTGGCGGAGTTATTTGAAACCCTTTTTAAGAACTATATTATTAGCCCGATAAGGTGTTTATGGACTATACACTAAACCGCTCTTTGGACTGTGGATTTTGGAGCAGGGTCGGGGCAGTGTGCGTGTGTGTGTGTGTGTGTGTGTGTGTGTGTGTGTGTGTGTGTGTGTGTGTGTTTGGGGGGGGGGGGGGGGGGAGGAAGTTCTGGCTTAGGTCCAAATCCCCACCTCCCCTCAGAATCAGTTGTCATGTGCTCTGTTTATTTGTATTTGGTCATTTTTTTTGTGGATAGTTTCAGACTTTTGAGATGTTTAAAGGAAAGGGATGATTTTAGAACAAAGTGCGTGACCGGTCTGGATTTACGTCCCTTGGACTGCCTTGCCGTGGGGTGATTTTGGGCGTGGAGTCATGACGGAAAGTTACACCAGGGCCGCGCGGGCAGACACCCAGTCATTTCCTCGTGCATGCATCTAATGTGGCCTTCATCGATTCCCCCGGTGCTAGTGCTGATGTTCTTTATCAGTAGAGACCAGGGCTGCTTTGAAACCAGCATAGACTACAGGTGCCAGACTAACTTGATAATTGTCAGATAGGCCATACTAGCTTGTTACTGGCAAGCATTCTTCTGTCACTTGCTAGGTGTATGTTTCCCATTTTAATATCTTTGAAGGGGTTATACCACCTTTTATGCTTCTCGAAAGTACGATCTCTAGGCTTGTTTGTGATATAACGGGCAGAAATCCGAACATTCCCTGTTTTATTTAAGACAGAGAGAGTTCGGATTGTGTGAACATTCTCTCTCTCTCTCTCTCTCTCTCTCTCTCTCTCTCTCTCTCTCTCTCTCTCTCTCTCTCTCTCTCTCTGGTCGTAGTTCCGACAAAACCGTTCATCATGAGGTATTCCAAATCGTCTGCGAATTTCAATCATGAGTTTATGATTACCACAGCGGAACCAAATTAGAGGGTATATGTAAACATCAGGCAACATTTCAATATAGTTTTCACGGAAAAACTATGTTTTAAAATTCCTATAAAAATACACACTCATTACTAGATTCTAAAGCATCGTTCCATGCACGTATGTAAACAACTTCTAAGTAGAAAGAAACTCGTGGAGAGCGTGTCAGCAGAGAGTCCTCAGAAGAGAAGCCCCCTTCAAGTAAGTGTTTCGGCCCCTAAATCCTGACACTCTAGGGGGGGTTGGGCCACACCCGGTTCATGACTCCGGATGTCCCTCTGCTGCCCCTGCCCCTTTTTTCCCATCTTGGGACGAGCCATGGCTGGGATTCGAACCCATGACCCTCTGGACATGCTCATTTTCCACTTAGTGACTCACGCACTAACCACTGAGCCACTGGGACACCTGATATTTGTAGGAAATTTAAGCCTTATGAAGTTCACTTTTGTTCCTCCTTGACCAGATCCAGCTGGAACACCTCTCTGCTGCTTCTGCCATTGCTTTCAGGGCTCTGGTTTTTTTCCCTCCCTGCAGCTGAGAGCTGTTTCATGAGGCTGTATGCAGACGTTCCTACAAACCCCCTAGCTCCAATTTCTGCTGTGAGGACTTTGACCTGATAGCCTTCTCTCCTCAGGCTGTTTGCCAGATCAGCATACTTTTCATTCTTGTAGATTTGAGCTGCCTCCATTCTGTTCTCATATGGCACCGTAAGCTCGATCATGATCAGCTGCTTGGTTGACTGAGAGTGGACTACTATGTCTGGTCTCATGCCACTCTTGCTGATAATCTCTGGGTGACTCTTCCATTCTGGGAGGTCTGCAGTGCACTCCCAGTCATCTGCCCCGTCCAGCAGACTCCTGCCTGCATGTTCCGAGTGGGCACTGTTGTTCTTGGCCATGATTCGCTGCCTCCTGCCGTGAAGAATGTTGCCAGTGCTTTTGGAGTCCTGATTTTCCCTTTTGTGGTGTTGGTACTAGCCCAGACTACTTGTACAATGTTTTTGAGCACTGGTTGTGCCTCCATGTTTACCTTCCTTGAGCAAGGGCTACTTTACATGAGCTAAGGACATGCTCCACTGTTTGTTTTCCATGGCAGAGGGGGCATGAAGGATCGTCTGTTTTTCCCCACTTCACCAGGTTTGTATTTGAGGGCAGAAGGTCATATGCAGATCTGAGAATGAAGCTGATCCTGAAAGGGGCCATGTGCCAAATGTCATTCCAAGTGAGACTTCTTTGGAGTGCATTCTCCCACGTTGTCCATTGCCCTTGCTGGCTCTGCTGGACTGCTTTTTGAAGTCTTTTTGGTCTTCTTCTTTTCTCATCTCCTGAATCATCATGTCTCTTTTGGCTTTTCCTTTGGCCTTTGACCACATTCAGTTTTGGTCATTTCCAGTCCTTGTCTTTTGGTCTGTGTGTGTTCTGTCCAGTCCTTCTCTCTCTCTCTTTCTCTCTCTCTCTCTCTCTCTCTCGTCTCTCTCTCTCTCTCTCTCTCTCTCTCTCTCCTGCCTGCTGCTTCTCTCTCTGTCTGCTCTGTCTCTCCCTCTGTCTATCTCTCCTGTCTCTCTCTGTCTCTTGTCTGTCTGTCTCTCTGTCTCTCTCTCTCTCTCTGTCTCTCTCCCCCCCTCTCTGTCTCTCCTCCTCTCTCTCTCTCTCTCTCTCTCTCTCTCTCTCTCTCTCTCTCTCTCTCTCTCTCTCTCTCTTTTGACATTGCGACATTTTTGTTTGGAGTGTTTGTAGAAGACCATGAGGCAAAACGCATTACCTCTCTATTACCATTTGGTTTGATATTGTCGTTTGACTATCCATTAAGCCAACTAGTGCTCTCTTGCTCAATACTAAAGGAACCAGTTCTTCTCCCTATCTCTTGCTCAGATTCGACAGTTGCAGATTCTGCTATTTTACATCACTTGTATTCTTTTGCGAAATTATTAAGTTACTACTTCTATTCCTTCGTACCACTTGTT
>JADBJO010001171.1:165000-170000 GCA_016801955.1 Conus betulinus
ATCAGCTACAAGTCTGACCAGTGTGACTGCACGAAATGTTAGAGCAGCTGGACGAGCTCTGACAACATCTGCAGCGAGTAGGGGAGTTCGAACCGAGCAATCTGCACCATCAACGGACCAACGTACCGCTAAGACTTCAGACGCAACATGTCCGATCAGCGATCAACCCTGCGTTTCCAGCTCAGAGACGTCCGATTCTGTAAAAAGTGCAGATCCAGATTTGAAGCAAGTCATTTTGACCCTCTGCGATCGGGTATCATCCTTGGAAAAGACTGTGCTTCAATACCAAGAGTCAATGCAGAACGCCAAAATAGAACACCGTTCTACTGTAACCCAGTCAACACAGACGGAAGATTCAAGTACGACACGTTCTTACGCGGAGGTAGCTAGAACGCCTCCACCACCAGGTGCTGCGCAACCATACGCACAGGCGGATCCGAAGAAGAAAGGTATGACCAAAATTGCAAGCCCAGTACAAAAATATATTCAGAAGTCGCCCCTTTGCATGACGAAATTACTTCGGATGACGCAAATCGCAAAGGTCGTACTCGGCGTATTCCAAGAAGAACAAGAAAGAAAGCGAGGAATCAGATCTACCTAAAGTGCTCATTTTGCATGACTCCGTGCTGAATCACGTACAGCCAAACAGACTAGGTAAATCCTATGATTTCAAAGCCTGCAAAAGAAAGAACCTCCACTCTGTCAGACACCCAAAACAAACTGAAAACTGCCTGCTCTTCTCTTGACAAGCCAGATGCTGTTGTATCCACTGTGGCATCAATGATCTTAAAGCCAAAGATGCCAAAGAAGCATGCAATAACCTTACCTCTGCTGTGAAAGGCATGGCCAAAAGACACCCTACAATAAAGTTGTTGTTAGCAACTCCACCGCCGTAAAAGATTCCAGTCTAGAAGTGAAGAGGCAGCTGTACAACGCAATGGTCACCTCAGAGCTACACGAAGTGCCCAACATCTCCTTCGTCAGGAATGACAACATCAAGCGGTACAGCCTGAGGGACGCCATCCACCCCAACTCCAGAGAGGGACCAGCATCCTCGCCAGTAACATCGGGCGTCATCTTCGCAACCTCCTCTGGGAAACACCGAGGAGTCCATCACGTTCTGCAAGGTTCTACCACCCCCACACCTACTCCAGATCTTCATATCGTGACTGGTTCAATCCTTACCTTGCCCTGAGCGACTGGGACCTTTTCTACTGACGTCAATTTTTGTTCCGCCTGCAAACTTAGGACTGCTGAGTAATTCACGTTCACTTTGCCATTAATGACTGTTCAACATCGTAATTCAGAATATTGTAGACTCTGTTAATCAGTTATAGACGAGTGAAATATTTTAAGTTACCCTTGTATGCCTATATAGGACTAATCGTCTGTTTTTTATTTTTGTCATATTTTCTGACAAGCTAACGTAGGTGTATTGTTTTAGCAGCATTGTTCTGACAATCTTTGTATCATTAGAGCGTGTTTAAGATTCCTTTCACTATATTATTGTTTTTACTTACGTTCGTTAATTGCGTTTTCCCATCCTTCACATGATGCCGTCTAAACATCTTCAAGTTATGAAGTTTATGCAGTGGAACGTTAGGTCTGTTTCCACAAACTTGCCTTATTTAGTTCAACATCTTGCGAATAACTCCTATCAAGCTCTTATTTTACAATCTTTGAATGTGAAAAGAAACAAACTGCCTAAATTATCAGGTTATTATTACCCACCAGTCAATGAACAAGTAGATGCTGTTACTAAAATCAATACAGCTATATATATTAAAGAAGGAACAGATTATAAAGTATACCCGTCCCCTGCTCCAAACAATATTCCAACTTTACATTCGTGTGCGGCTCGAATTAAGTTAAGGGAAGATTTTATGATAAACATAGTCTCTACATATCTTCCCAAAGGACCAAATGAATTTAATACAGAATGGTTACACACTCTACCAGACAACGAAAAATGGTTAATAGCAGGAGACTTTAACGCGCATTCGCCGTTTTGGGACAAGGATTGCATGTCAGTAACTAGTAACCGATTTGTAGAAAATATTGTTGATTCATGTTTATATTTGCTTAATGATGGCAGCATAACCAGATTTCCAGATATTCCAAACTCATAAAGCATCAGCAATAGATTTATCCTTGATATCTCCTGCATTAGCCTCTGAATGTAATTGGTCTACCTTTGACGATACTCTAGGAAGCGACCACCTCCCAATAATTGTAACGTTTAATAAAATAACTGATTCTTGTGAATTACAAGAAGACATAATCCCAAAATATAATTATAAATCAGCTGACTGGGAACTTTCAAAAACAAACTAGCTACATACAACACTGTTGATATTAAAAAGCCACGATTTTGAAATTGGGAACAGATTTAATTCATTATCTTGTTCCAACGTACATTGAATTTCATTGGGATCGAATGAACGGTTGTTGATTTACAGACAATTAAACAGAGGATGGGTCGAAATCAAAGTTCGCAAAATCTGTTCAGTTCACAAAATCATTTCAATAGTGGGTGTGGCCACCCGCCATTGGCGAGACATTCCACGCAGCGACTCCTCATCGAGTTGACCAGTGTTCTGATGACCCTCTGAGGGATTCTCTGCCATTCCAGTTGCAGCATTTGGAAGAGATCCTGGCGGTCTCTGGGAGGTGGATGGTTCTCCTTCACACGTCTCCCCAACTCATCCCACATATATGCTCGATGGGATTGAGGTCGGGACTATACGCCGGGAAGATCATCCTGTTGATGCCGGCCTGCACAATGAAGTTTTCGGCCACCCGGGCCCTATGTGGCCGAGCATTGTCGTCTTGGAAGACTGCCATGGGTCCTATCCGTTGCATGGTCGGAACAACGAAAGGCGCCAGGATTTCATCCCGATAGCGGATGCCTGTGAGGTTTCCATCAATATGGTAGAGTGGTGTCTTGTGGTGGAGGCTGAAGGCACCCCATACCATAACAGATCCTCCCCCAAAGGCCCTGGTCTGGCGAACAGCTGCATCAATGTAACGTTCACCAACACGCCTCCAAACTCTAGTTCGGCCGTCATTGTGTTCAAGACTAAACCGCGACTCATCTGAAAAGAGGACCTGGGACCACTGTTGTTGTTTCCATCTCACATGACGATGGCAGAAAGCTCGGCGAGAGCAGCCTATGGGCTGCTAGCAGTCGTGGTCGAACAGCTGGGCGACGTGATCTGAGGCCGAAGTGGTGAAGAAGACGGTTTCGTATGGCTTGACGGCTGAGGATGGTGTTATTTGCCATACGAAGCTGCCTTTGGATGCTGGTGGAAGTGGTATCCCGCTGCAATAGGGCCTGCCTCTCGATGAAACGATCTTCTCTGGGAGTAGTCTGCCTAGGCCGACCTGACCGTGGCCTCTCTTCAACTGTTGTTGTCGCCCTAAAACGCTGATTCAGTCTAACAATAACTGAATGATGCACACCAAGTCGTCGCGCCACTTCAGCCTTTGCAATGCCATCTTGTATCCACGCAATCGCCCCCTGGTTTTGTCAAAGGTGCTAAGTTTTCTTCGTGGTGGCATGGTGAGAAAAGGGCTGACAGTAACCAACCCCGCGCTTAAACAGCCAAAAGAAGGGGCATAAAACTCACTTGAGAGACTGCTCTTGCACGGAAAAGAATTTTTCATTTTACACATCTTGTGTCGCCAGCAAGCTTGATGCAAAACAGGCACAGTTAACGCAACTTTGCACTTTTTTATCCCGCGCGGTAACGAGGTCACCAAGACCCCCGTGCGCACTACCAGTTGACACAGGCTGGATTACACACTGCTGTGTGAGATTCCATCATTGGTTGCCGCATAACAAAAAAAAACAATGTTTTTTGAAAGGATGAATCAACCCCCTGTGTGCAAAGGCCTGTGCTTAACTTTATGTGACTAGTATATTTAAAAGACAAAACACCAGAGAATCTAATAGCCAAGAACAGAGCGAATCACTACAGTAACATGGTAGTAGCTCAAGCTAAAAGGCAATATTGGTCCTCTTTCTGCTCTAATGAGATTTCGAATCATAAAGATTTACAAAAAGTTTGGAAAAAGTTTCATGAAATGAAAAGGGGGTTTAAACTTGCCATCTTGTCCTGTCAAGCTGAAGAACAAAGAATTTCCATCTAATTCAGAAAAAAACAGAATCATTCGCCGATATGTTTTCCGAATCTATGCGTTTGGAAGGTCTATCCTTTAAAGATCAAACTTCAGAACAGAAAAAGAAAATAAAGACGATTATATAGATCCAGTTGATGATAATAGTCATTTCATCAATGCTCCAGTTACTCTTGATGAAGTGAAAGATGCAATTCTCTATCTTCCTAATAAAAAACTTCTGTGGGACTAGATAAAGTCTCCAATGATATGCTTAAACACCTGCCTGAAAATTTTGTCTTATTACTGCAGAAATTGTTTCAAAAATGTTGGTTTGAGGGCGTAATGCCAGAACAATGGAAACAGTCTATCATTGTACCAGTTTTAAAGCAAGGCAAACCTCCAACAGATATGCATAGTTACAGACCAATAGCATTAACCTCGCATACCTGTAAACTATTAGAGAGAATAGTTTTTTTGAGAAGATTGACGCAGTATATTGTCAAAAAAATAAGTTATTCCAGTTAATCAAGCAGGCTTCCAAAATGGCAGGTCTGCTATTGACAATTTAGTGAAGCTCACAACAAATGTAAAACAACAATTTGCAAGAAGAAGAAATGTTCTAGCGACCTTTTTTTGATATCAAGAAAGCCTATGACCAAGTCTGGCATGCCAAGCTCCTTTATAAACTGAAACAAATCGGAATTTCGGGACATTTATATCACTACATTAAATGCTTTTTGAATAAAAGAAACATACGTGTTCGAGTAGGGAATGCATACTCCGATTCTAGATCTTTACATATGGGATTGCCACAAGGTTCTGTTATCGCTCCTATGTTATTTAACATCTTGATGTACGATTTGCCCTCGCGCTCTTAT
>JADBJO010001171.1:175000-180000 GCA_016801955.1 Conus betulinus
TGCTACTACTACTACTTCTACTTCTACTCTTCTCTACTACTACTACTACTACTACCATCATCACCATCACCACTACTACTACTATACTACTACTACTACTACTACTACTACTACTACTACTACTACTACTTCTACTACTTTTACTTACTTGCTTACTTTTTTCGTTTTTTTTTTTTCGGTTTTTTTTTTTTTTCATTATTATGATTTTACCTTGCTTGCAACCCTGATGGGGCCTCCGTGGCAGCTGGGAGAGCTATAGACAACACGATGTGGCCATCTTTTTTGCTCCCCCTTTTTCTCTTGCTGAACACGCCCAGCGTGAGATTTATGACCTTCCCAAATCAGACACCATGTTGTACGTTCAAAGAGAACCCCGTTCTTCTCTTTCAAAGTAACACACTACGAAAAAGTTTTCCATCAGCTGACATGTTTTAGAGATCTTCTTCTCTTCTTCTTCTTCTGCTGCTGCTGCTGCTGCTGCTGCTCTTGCGGTTGCTGCTGCTGCGGCTGCTGCTGCTTCTGCTGCTGCTTTCCCTCCTCTCTTTCTCTTTCTCACCTTCCTCTTCCTCCTCCTCCTCCTCCTCTTTCCTATGTTCTTGTTTTTCCCTTATTTTGTAACTCTTTCTTTTAACAAACTTTCTTTTTTTTTTTTTTTACAAACATTCTTCCTCTTCCTTTTCCTTCTTCCTTTTCTTTCTAGTTATTTTCTTTCTTTACGTTTATGAACTAATTCATTTTATTTACATCCCGTGGCTTCCGTCTTTTGATGTACGCTTGGCCTTTTTCTTTTGAAGTTTAGTTTTTAAAATTCGCTCAGACTGTTTTTCCTCCCATGAAGCTATTTAAAGCGACTACAAGGATGTGCATCTAAAATGCTGCGCACTAACTCTCGAGGTATGTTAAGATTACCACTAGGTACTGGAACTAAGTTTCGATGTGTGTGTGTGTGTGTGTGTGTGTGTGTGTGTGTGTGTGTGTGTGTGTGTGTGTGTGTGTGAGAGAGAGAGAGAGAGAGAGAGAGAGAGAGAGAGAGAGAGAGAGAGAGAGAGAGAGAGAGTTTTGCTTGCGTTTGTGCTTTGCTTTTGGGAGGTGTACGGTTTTTTTTGTTTTGTTTGTTTTTTTTTTGTTTTGTTTGTTTGTTTGTTTTTGTTTCAAAATGCGACGGAGAAAACAAATCATCTGGGTAAACAATACCAACACCACCTTCAACCCCGCGAAATTGTCCTTAGCACTACCACCACCACAAAAGACAACATGCAGAGTCACCAGCATGACAAATGCACTTCCGCCCCTACCCTACCCTACCTACACTTCATCACACACAAAGTCCTTTGAACGGAGGGAAATAATTCTGTCGATTCTTTCTGTCCTCTGAGACCAATGTAAACTTTCTAGAGGAGAATCAGAACATACCCGTTGAGATGATGTATGTGTGATATCATGTTTCTGGTTGGGACAAGCAGGGGGACGAGGGGGGTGGTCAAAGTACTCAAGGTTGCGTGAACTGCATGCAGTCTGGCACCAGGCACCGGACTCTTACACCACTTCTTCTCCAACGTTGTCGGTGATTTGGTTCTAGGGCTTTCGAAAAGACAGTAGCCGAAGATATGTTTCTATCGATTTTTTTTCTTTAATCTGTTTGACGCCACGTTTATTTGGATTGATATTTCCCGATGCTAGCTGACCCAAGTCACTTTCTGTTAATGCCTGTGACTTCAAATCTTCTAAAAAACAAAACCTCTCCCTTCTTAGAATGAAATGAAAGACCAAAAATTGTAGTTGAAAGCTGCAATGACTTTTTTCTTTCCAGCATCATCAAAGACCTACCTGATAGTATTACTGTAAGCATCGCTAACATTTTGTTGCAGAAATCCCAAACATGAATACCGATTCTTGTTGCGACCTTTTCGCTGCCCTATGCGTCGAAAGGGCTAAGAGAGGAAACAGCAGTTCAGGTCATTACCCATACGTATTGTCTGGAAGGAGAATGAAGTTCTTAGGAGAAGACAAACACGTCATCTGCCTTAAGGGAACCCAAGTGAAGAGGAGGGGTGATCTTTAGATCCCACCGTGGCGCACTGACTCTTACCCATGAAAGATGTCTCTTGAAGGATGCCCATTGCCGTCCTATGAGGAGCGAGATTGATTTTTCGAGGGCCGATGTCTTGTGCAAGTCCTGCAAATGTCGGACATTGGAAAGGTGGGGGAGACCGGAGGTGGGAATGGGGAATGGAAGGGTGAGGGTGGACTTTAGCGTCTTATTGTGTTTTTTTCTTCTCTGTGAAATAACATTTCGAAGTATAATTGCTATTCCCTTCATCAGTCCTCCTTCCAGCCTCCTCCTCCTCCTCCTCTCCTCTCCTCCTTCCCTTCTTCCTTTCTTTTCTTCTTTCTTCTTCTTCTCTCTTCTCTTCTTTTCTCCGTCCTTCTTCTTCTCTTTCTTCTTTCTCTTCTTCTTTTCTTCTGGTTTTCTTCTTTCTTCTTCTTCTTCTTCTTTCTTTTCTTCTTTCTTCTTTCTTCTTCTTTTCTTTCTTCTTCCTCTCGTTTTATTTTTTTTTTTTATATATAAGACAGACAGGCAGACAAATAGCTAGCTAGCTAGATAGATAAGATAGACCGGTAGATAGATAGACCAGACAGATATGGTGTGTGTGTGTGTGTGTGTGTGTGTGTGTGTGTGTGTGTGTGTGTGTGTGTGTGTGTGTGTGTGTGGACACTTCACACAGACACAGACGAAGACACGCACAGGCACGCACGCGCGCGCACACACACACACACACACACACCACACACACACACACACACACACACACACACACACACACACACACACACTCACACACTCACACGGATGCACGCACGCATACCCGTGGGTACGTCTGTGTCTATGCGAAGTGTGCACATGGAGGGGGAACAGGATGTTCAGAAAGTGGAATGGAAAACAAAAAACCTGAGAAACTGTGTGCTGTAATTTCTATCATTTTTTGTACTCCCAGTTCTTACAGAACAGGGAGTACTTTAGGACGGGAACGAAGAAATGCTGTCTGTTGTGTCTGTGTGTGTCTGTCTGTCCGTCCGTGGTCAAAATGTGTTGCACTCGCTCCAGACAAAATTACGGGGCCGACCCTTTCTGAAAATGTGTAGGTATGTTCATTATGGGTCACGAATGATGCCCGATGTTTTAGTTTACCGTTACAGCCGCTACTGACCACTGTAACGGCTGTAACGGTTTTTTTTTCTTCATCATGGAATATCTAAGAAAATACTTGACCGATCTTTGTGAAAATTAGCAGGTATGTTCATTATGGGTCACGGATGATGCCTGATGTTTTAGTTTTATCCCGTTATAACTGTTGCTAATGGCTGTAACGGTTTTTCTTCTTTTATGGAATATCTCAGAAAGTACTTGGCCGATCTTTCTGAAAATGTGTAGGTATGTTCATTATGGGTCACGAATAATGCCCGATGATTTAGGTTTACCGTTATATTCGTTACTAACGGCTGTAACGGCCTGTAACGGTTTTTTTTTTCATCATGGAATATCTAAGAAAGTACTCGGCTGATCTTTGTGAAAATTAGCAGGTATGTTCATTATGGGTCACGGATGATGCCTGACGTTTTAATTTATTCCGCTATAACCGTTACTAACGCTGTAACGGTCTGTAACGGTTTTTCTTTATGGAATATCTCAGAAAGTACTTGGCCGATTTTTCTGAGATTTTGTAGGTAAGGTCATTATGGGTCACTAATAATGCCCGATGTTTTACCGTTATAGCCGTTACTAAAGGCTGCAATGGCCTGTAACGGTTTTCTTTTTTCTTCTTCATGGAATATCAAAGACAGTACTTGGCCGATCGTTGTGAAAATTAGCTGGTACGTTCATTATGGGTCGCGAATAATGTTCGATGGTTTAGTTTACCCCGTTATAACCGTTACTAACGGCTGTAAAGGCCTGTAACGGTTTTTCTTCTTCATTAATTATCTCAGAAAGTACTCGGCCGATCATTCCGAAAATTAGCAGATGTGCTCATTATGGCTCACGGATGATGCCCAATGTTTTTGTTTTACCGTTATAGCCGTTAATAACGGCTGTAACGGTATGTAACTTTTTTTTTTTCTCTCATGGAACATCTAAGAAAGTACTTTGCCGATCTTTGTGAAATTAGCAGGTATATTCACTATGGGTTACGGATGATGCCCGATGTTTTAGTTTATTGTTATGGCCGTTACTAACGTCTGTAACAGCCTGTAACGGTTTTTTTTTTTTTTCTTCATCATGGAATATCTCAGAAAGGACTTTGTCGATATTTCTGAAAATTTGTAGGTATGTTCGTTATGGACGACGGATGATGCCCGACGTTTTTAATTTACCGTTATATCAGTTATTAACGGCTATAACGGCCTGTGACGGTTTTTCTTTTTTGATGAAATATCTAAAAAAGTACTTGACCGATCTTTCTGAAAAAATCGTAAGTATGTTCATTATGGGTCTCGGATGATGCCCGGCGTTTTAGTTTACGTTATAGCCATTACTAACAGATAGAACGGCCCCCCTAACGGTTTTTCTTCTTCATGGAATATCTCAGAGTGTACGTGGCCGATATTTCTGAAATGTTGTAAGTATGTTCATTATGGGTCACGGGTGATGCCCGATGTGTTATTTTACCATTATAACCGTTACTAACGGACCATAATGGATTTCTTCTTTATGGAAAATCCTCAGAAAAGTTCTTGGCCGATCTTTTTGAAAATTTGTAAGTATGTTCATTATAGGTCACAGATGATGGCCGATGTTTACCAGCACAGCCATAACTAACGGTTACACCAGCTCAAGACAGTTTTTCCTCTTTATGCAATATCTTACACGTATTCGGGATAAACTGGGAGTACGTTTATATGCTTTGCATCTTGTTTTCTTTATTTTTCTCCCGTCTTTTGTTTTTCACTCTTAACCATCTCCCCCCCCCCCCCCCCCCCCACCTCATTTTGTGAATACATAT
>JADBJO010001171.1:182500-190000 GCA_016801955.1 Conus betulinus
GCAGACCCAACCTCCCATTACAATGACGGGTGCGAAATGTCAAGCCGAACCCAAACACTACCGCATCCTCCTGCCGGTGGCACTGTACGCCTCACTGATGATGGCAGGTTCTAAAGACACAAAACGAATGCCACTGCAGACTGCTACAGACAAGTACGAAAACATACCAAGGACATCGAGGGCACCAAGACCGCGCCCTAGAGTGTTTGGTCGCTTCATCATTTTTTTTTTTGTCGCAGAGCGATTGATGATACTCTCTCCTCATTCGCCTTCACCTCTTCAGTTGGTGAGGTACGGTCTGATCAGCTACAGTTCGAAAGAAATGCATTCACGGGATTCGGCGAATCAGATACTGACGCACGCATGCACGCACGCAGGCATGCACGCATCCGCACGTGCACACACACACACACACACACACCACACACACACACACACACACACACACACACACACACACACACACACACACAAACACGCAGGCGCGTTCGCGCTAACACACGCAACCACGCGCGCATACACACATGGATGGATGGATGGATGGATGGATGATGGATGGATGGATGGACGGACGGACGGACGCATGTATGTTTGTATATTGGGAAGAAGTAGAGGGGGACAAAGGTGGAGCAAAAGATTTAATAATAATAATAATAATAATGATAATATAATGACAACAACAACGACATCATCATCAACAACAACAACATGAATATGATAATAATGATGATGATGATGATGATGATGATGATAATGATGATAATATTAGTAATAATAATAATATAATAATAATAATTATTATAATAAAAAAACAATAACAATAATTATAATAATGAAGATGATGATGATGATGATGATGATGATGTTTAATAATCATAATCATCGTCGTCATCATCATTATTGTGAAGCTCGCAAGGATAGTAACATAAATATAAGAGAAATCAACAAATGCATACACATTTGGCACCAAAAAAAAAAAATCAGTTCATCGTAAAGTATGATGAATAAATATAAAATGTAACAAATCGACACAGGCATAACATTTGGATGATACAAAAAGAATGCATTTCATCGTAAAGTGTGATGAATGATGAATAAATAGGAGGAAGAAGAAGAAGAAGAAGAAGAAGAAGAAGAAGAAGAAGATAAATGATAAAGGTGGATAACCTTTTTTTCGGGTTCACAACCCTCTGTGTCCATCCGGAAGAAAATAATGGGTGCCTGATTTAGATGAGGGGAAGTGATAGACAGACGAAGGAGAGGGTGGAACCTAACCTCATCCCCCCCCCCCCTTTCTGCCCCCCCCCCCCCCCCCCCCCCCCCCCCCCCCCCCCCCCCCCCCCCCCTATCCACCCGTTAGGCCATGGGACTTCAACCTCAGTCTTAATTGTATTTTAATACCAGATCGTAGGAACACAGAGCAGCCAGGAGAATGAAGAAGCTAGACAATGATCATAGTAAAATATTAACCATGCGTAGAAGTTTTCGGAGGAGTTGAGGGTGTAAGTAAGAAGAGATTATGTCAAATTCCATTGTTATGGCGCTGTGTGTGACCTGGTACAGACTGGTGGACAGGAAGAAATAAAAATCGTCATTCCTTGACAAGCTACGCGTAATGACTCGTTTGGTGTTGATCATTTTTTCCTCGTGAACGTCTTCAACAATGCTTAAAGAACAGGAACGCCAAAGAAACCTTCAATATTGTTCTCATGTTCAGTGGAAGAAATCAGCCGGATGAAAACAATAGTAGTCTGTCATGATTATTTGGACCCATGCAATTTGTCCGCTCGGCTGCTATTTTCAGTATCAAAATATTGCCCTTTTTCTTCGTTTGACTCACACAGAAATTACATAATTATTATACGTAAGATCCAGTGCTTTTCACATTTAAAATATGCTGAGCCCCGTTCAACATGGATTTAGAGTTTAATTTCAGCTAGAGCCACACAATTCTGACAGAACCATACTGACAGAGAAGACAGTCAGACAGTGAACAGTGGCTGTGGATATAGGAGGGGCGACAATCCGCATCGTCGAGAAGCGACAGTCAAGGTTCACTACTCTGTGAAGGGAAGGTTAAGACAAGCCCGTAATTAGCCTCCCTTGGCGCTCGCTTTGACTCTCTCTCTCTCTCTCTCTCTCTCTCTCTCTCTCTCTCTCTCTCTCTCTCTCTCTCTCTCTCTCTCTCTCTCTCTCTGTGTCTCTGTGTGTGTGTGTGTGTGTGTGTGTGTGTGTGTGTGTGTGTGTGTGTGTGCGAGTGTGTGTGTGCGTGCGTGCGTGCGTGAGTGCGCGCGCGCGCGCGCGCGCGCGCGCGCGCGCGTGTGTGTGTGTGTGTGTGTGTGTGTGTGTGTGTGTGTGTGTGTGTGTGCGTGCGTGCGTGCGTGCGTGTGTGTGTGTGTGTACATGTGCGTGTGTGTGAGCGCACAGACACTCTCGGATGGTTCTCACATAAGGTGGCAACAAAATTGCTTTGCATGCGATGTCACTTGAACGATGTTCCGTTTGATTTGTTTGCCAAATTAGATTGATTTCGAATCTCGTTCGCGTGACGGGCTTGGATTATTATGTGAGCGAGTTGTTCTGTTCCGTTTCCCTCTGTCTGTTTACTATTACTATTAGTTTTGTTTACTTCTTTTCATTTCGTGTATATCAGTTTACGTTCTTTATCATTATTATCATTATTGTTGTTGGTGTTGTTGTTGTTGTTGTTGTTGTTGTCATACATAGATATGCTTACATTCACATAGACATATACACTATAGCGCCTATTCTCGGCTAGACGCCAAGCTCTAAGCGCTTTACAATCACACTCGTTTACACAACGGGCTGCCTACCTGGTAGTGCCGACTGAAGAGCTGCCAGCTGGCGCTTCATTCAGTCGTTTCCCGTGTCATCCAGTCAGTATCGTTCAATATCGATCACTCATTTTCCTTACTTCCTTCATTCTTTCCATTTCTCACTCAGGGTGCATGCTATGTGTAACGTGTCATCCATACCAACGGCCAAACTGGCCTACTCTTCCGAATGTTGGTGATGGGATTTTACGTGTGTGCAAGATGTTATGCGTGCGTTCACACACGGAACCTCGGACGTTATCATCGATTGGTTTCACATGTATGTTTCCTTTTCTCATTAACTTGGCCAGGATTGGATGTGTGTGTACATCCAATGTATCAGAAGAAGAATAACACAGGAAATGATATGTTTGTTTACTGGCTTGTTAGTTTCTTTGTTTCTTTCTTTCTTGTTCGTTCGTTCCTTCGTTTGCTTGGTTCAGTAAAAGGGAAGCTGCAGCCAGTCTGGTACATGGCATGAGGTTTCGTCCTGTCGGTGCTAGCCAGAGGTATTGGGGAAGTGTGTCCAATCGCCAGAACCAGAACGTTTGCCAATATAGCAGGCAAAAGACTACTTTGCATGACAAGGTAGTAAAAAATTTGAATTCACTCTCTCCTGGCTCAGTAGATTTGGCAGACATCTAGACGGGATACGGCTCAACTTGTATCCTGCTCTTGAAATATATTCAGAGGCATTGTATGTCCAGTCTTCTGGAAAAAAAAATCACCAGAGACTTTAGTCAACTGTATATCAAGTCGTTTGGATAAGAAGCAAAGGCTTGAGATAACTTTGTGACTGGACTCCTGGAATATTTCGAAAGGGTTTGGGGATCTGTGTACATTCTTTCTGGAATAATTCCAAGGAGTTTAGGAGTCGTTTTGATATGAATAAATCATTGAGCTAACTGTGTGTCCAGTTTTCTGGAACACTTCCAGAGAATTTTGGGAACTGCGTTTTTAGATTTCTGGAATAGTTCCAGAGGCTTTAGGTATCCGTGTCCAGTCTCTTCTGGAATGTCTCCAGTGGCTTCTGGAATGTCTCCAGTGGCTTTAGTTATTCTTGTCGCCAGTCTATTGGAATCGACAGAAGGCTAATCGAGAGGCTTATATAACTATGTCCAGCAGTCTGGAACTCGTCCAGGGACTTCAGATAACTATATAGTCAGTGACCAGCCGCTGTGGCAAAGTGGTTAGCGTCGCGGACTCCCGGCTGGGAGGTCGTGGGTTCGAATCCCATCAGAGTCATGTGGGTTTTTCTGCCCCGTCCGGCTCCTATCCAGAGTTGAGTTTGCTGCGGACTCAGTTGGGAAGACTGGGACCACACAGTTGAGTTTCATCCACTTAATGGATGCGTTTCTGAGAGTGTTGCTCAAATTTCCTGACCAACACTGCAGGTGCCTGTATCTCTTGGGCCTGGTTGACGCCGGGATATATTATGAAAGGAAGCGTAGAGTACAGCACTATCATGTAGTCTCAGACCGAAATGGAAATCCGTAGCATCATCTTAATCATCCTCATTCTCATCGATCAGCATTTAAAAAAAATGTCTCAAGTTCTCTAGCCCTTCATGCCCTGCTCTCATGGTGACCTCAATTTCGATGTCCTCTCCACGTCTGTGGCCTTGGTTTGGTTCCGTCGGGGTCACCGGTATCGGGCTGTCGTTGAACGGACGTGGTGGTGCCCTCCGGAGGGAGAGCTCACTCACGCCGGCTCCGCGACTAAGCAATTATTGTCGTCAGTAGGGGGCTTAGTAGGTGGTGTCCTGCGTGTGATAGATCAGAACAGGCGCCACTGAACACCACCGAAGTGACTCGGCAGCAGTGCAGTGTCTCCTCCGTGGGTTGCCTCTTGACGACTTGACATTGACTGCTCCCTGTGGATTGCCGGTGCCGGGGGTGCGGCCGGGCCGAGCGGGTTGTGGCTGTGGACGGGGTATCAGAATGAGCGGCGTGGGTGCACTGCCTCTGAGGTGGCGCACAGGTTGGGACAAAAAAAAAAAAAAAAAAAAAAAAAAAAAAAAAAAAAACATTCAGTGTGCTGGAATTTGTCCAGATGCCTTAGGTATTCATTTGTTCGGTGTTCTAAAATTAGTCCAGAGGCTTTAAGTAAATGTATGTCCAGTGTTCTGGAATTTCTCAAGAGGCTTTAGTTAACTATTTGCTCAGTGTTCTGGAATTTTTTCAGAGGCTTTAGGTTATATTATTATTTAACAATTAGATAGATAGATAGATAGATAGATAGATGGATAGATAGATAGATAGATAGATAGATAGATAGATAGATACATGTTCAGTGTTTGAGAGTTTGTCCAGAGGCTTCAGGTGACTATATACTCAGTGTTCTGGAACCTGTACAGAGGCTTAAATTGACTCTATATAATTATAGTGTTCTCGATATTATCCAGAGGCTATCGAAGACTGTTCTTTTCAGTCCTCTGGAATCTATTCAGAGGCAGCTGTGTGTCCATACCTGTGCAATGTATCCAAAGGCTTTTGGTAGATGTCACATACCGGTATAACTTAACCAAAGGCTTTTGGTAGATGTGTGTACATACGTCTGGCATATGTCCGGAAGCTTTAGTTTATTTTTCGTTCAGTCTTCTGGAGCACCTCCAGAGGATTTGGTTGACTGTATGCACACTTTACTGGAATATGTCCAGATGTTTAAAATATTCGTGTCTCCAGCCTTCTGGAATAGGTAACTGCGTATAAGATTTTGTTGAGTTTGTCGAGAGACTTTAGGTAGCTTTGTGTCCAGACTTCTTTGTGTCCAGAGGCTTTAAACAGTCGTGAGTCTTACCTTCTGGAAAATATTCTGAGGCTTAAGCTGGTTGTGAGTCTAATTGTTGGAAGATATCCAGAGGCTTTAGGTAGCTGTGTGTCTGATCTGTTGGGATATATTAGGAGGCTGTAAGTTGGTGTGTATCTTATATTCTGAAATAGATTTAGAGGCTTTATGTTTCGGTGTGTGTAATTTTTATATATATATATATATATATATATATATATATATATATATATATATATATATATATATATATATATATATATATATCCACAGGCGTAGGGTGAATATGTTCATATGCACGGGAATAAATCCAGAGGGCTTAGGTGACTGTTGAGCCATCTAGAATATCTTCAGCCGCTTAAGGTAAGTAGAGTGCCAAGCCTTTCGGTAATACATCCGGAGGTTTTAGGTAACTGCGTATCTAGTCTTCTGCAGTGTATCAAAGGCTTTAGGCAAACATATGTCCACTCTTTGCAGCGTTTGCATGTAGCCAAATGTTTATGTACCCGTATGTCCAGTTTTCTGCAGCATGTCCAAAGGCTTTAGGTAAACGTGTAGGCATTCTCCTTGAATGTACCCAGGTATTTCAGTTATCCACGTGTCCTTTCTTCTGCAACTTCTTCTCCGAAGGCTTTAGGGCTTCAGATAAAGGCGTGTTCATTCTTCTGGATGATATCTGAAAGCTTTTGTATTTATCTGTCCAGTATTCAGCGATAAGTTCATAGGATATAACTAACTGTGTGCCCAACCTTCAGGTATCTATCTAGAGGATTTAGGTCGCAGTGTGTCCATATTGAGAAATCTATCCAGATGCTTTCGATACCTGTGTATCCAGTCTGCTGGAATGTATCCAGAGATTTTTGGTGCCTGTAAAGCCAGTCTTCTGGAATATATCCGAAGGCTTTAGGTAACTGTGGGTCCAGCCTTCTGGAGTCTATCTTCTTAGATATATCCAGTGACTTTATGTAACCAAGTGTCCAGTCTCATCGGATATACGCATTATTTGAAGTATCTGCTAGTCCAATCTTCTGGGATATATCCAGTGGCCTTAGCTGTCTGTAAACTGATTTTCTTGGAAAAGACCAGCGATTTTGGTATCTATCAATCTCGCCTTCTGAGATATGGCCAGTGGACTTAGGTGTCTTTTGACCAGTCCTCTGGAAAATGTCCAGTGGCCCTTGATATTAATATGTTAGTCCAGACACCGGTAATGTATCCTGTTTTCTTTAGATATCTGCTAGTCCAGTCTTCTGTGATATATCCAGCAGCCTTTGGTATTCATTAGTTCAGTTTTGCTAGAATTTAACAACAGGAGTCAGGTAAACTTCCGGCGTATAAGATAAGATTAAGCTTGAGATCCCATAGCCTAGGGACTATGGTAGCATAGAACTGTTAGATGTCCATCTTTTCTATGCCATGGCATTAAGCAAGGTGGGACCATCTCCTCGTTCTGCCACCGTAACCTTCTCTGAAGGACATCAGGTACCCATTTGCTACTAGGTGGACAGAGAGGGTTTTCAAAACCGTCAAAATCCCCACGAACGGTTCTAACGACAGTCTTTTAAAGCCGAAAACGATCGCGTTCGACCACAACCCATTCCGTAATATATCCATAAGTTTGGGGCAACTGTGTGTCCTGTCTTCTGAAATATGTACAGATGATTTAAATAACTATTGGTCTGGTATTCTGGAATTCATCCAGAGACTGTGTTGCCTGTCTTCTTGGATACACACAATGATTTCAATGACGCTTTGTCCAATCCCTTGGAATTCATCTCGTCATCTTCCGAGAATAGCTTGGTATTGAGACAGCGCACTTTGGCTCGAACAGTTGTAGCATTCTTTTAAGTGCGTTTAGTATTGCTTCATTCAGTCTCTT
>JADBJO010001171.1:202500-205000 GCA_016801955.1 Conus betulinus
CTTGAGAAAAAAAAAAAAAGTCAAAGAGAAATAGAGCCACGGAGAAAGAACTGAACTATGTTCTGGGCAGAAGGTGCTTGAAAATAGAAAGAATAGTTTCGGAAGGTCTTGGTATGAGTTTGAGGGAAAAGAAACAGGTCCGTTTTAGCTGAGGAACACAAGGTCGACAGTAGAGGACGGACACTCAGAAGAGTATAAATTACTTCGGTTACTCAGGAGAGTGAGCGAAGATGGTTTATACTTGTTCGACTGTTGTTGTTACCTATGTTGTTGGTGTTGCAAAGATGTTGTTTTTAACTTGTTGTTGTTTTTTGTTAACAGAAAGCCAGTGCAGAGTAGGAAGAAGAGTAGGTATCCTTCTGCCTTGACTCAACGGAGAGACACTGCGGTTCCACACTGAAGAACAGTTCACCAGCTTCTCCGGTTCTCTCGGTTTGTGTGGCAAGGCGTGGGTCTCCGCGAACGTTTTCCCCTGTCCATTCCGCAATGCTGCCAGTCCATCATCTGTCCTGTGTCCCTCCACACACCCCCGCACCCCCCTCGTCTTCCTTCTCCTCCTAACAGTGGGTTTTTTTTTTTTTTTTTTTTATTTTTTTTTTTGTGTTTTTTTTTGCTTGTTAGTTTTTCATCCTACACAACAGTGTCCTAGAGGACTGAATATGTGGCCTTTGGATCTTGTTGCATGACCATGCCAAGGAATGATTCTTTTTTTTTAACGGAGGTCAGTAGATCGTCGTGTGGTCCGATGTGCTGCTGATTGTGTAACATACTTGTCTGCTAATGATAAGATCAGTATTTTGTTGGTTAGTATTTTTCGGTGACAGCTCATTTCCATGACTTTGCTTCTCTTTTTTTCAGATCTGCTCTGAGGTTCCATGTCGGGCATGCGTAGGGAAGATGGAATATGCCTGTGCATGCAGAATCCTGATATTAACTGTGTGCATTACAAAGGTATCGTTTCACACTCATATTTGGGCTTTTTTCCTCCTGGTTGAACCGTTCAGCGAACTGATGCTTTGAGTGCGCCTGCCAGTGGCATCTGTCCCATGAAAACGGCAGGGTCACTTTCACTGAACGCCAGCTCTGACACAGATTACCTGCCTTGCAGATTTCCGAACATCATCCACTATGAGTAAACTCTGTCACGTTCCGCTGCTTGCTCTCGACAGCCACGGAAAAGCGTGTGCTTGCCTAGGGGTGGATTAGGATCTGCTATCTACTCAAACTTCCAGACGAAATAAATGGAATGTAGAAGGACCTATATATTAAAACAATTATTGACTATAGGTACATCTGCTGAACAATTTGCTTAGAATTACAAGCTAGCCTTTATGCACAAGTGAGAAAGAATATTTAACCGCCGAGCCGAACATAGAGGCCGCATGCAACACTAACCAAAAAGAGCGAAGAAGGAGAGAGCGCAGACAAAAGTCATGAAAAGTCTAGAAAGTGACGGATTCGTTTCACCATAAAAAATAGGGTAATAACGCATTCACCTATCTTCATCTAGAAAGCCTTTAAATCTAGGAAAATATGACCGACTTCATGACGAATAGCGGCATAATCTTGACCCCTTGATCGTGAGACTTGCTGCACCGTGGCTAAAATAGACAATTGAATCAAGGCAAGTTTACAGCCCCGCCGAGCACGAAGAGCGCATCAGGACAAAGGGTTGTAATATAATTTCAAACAATAGTCGTCAGTGCATTTATGTTGTTTGTTTTGTCTGTTTGTTCATTTGTTTGTTTGTTTGTTCTGTGGGCTTTTCTTTTTTTTTTTTTTTTTTTTTTTGAAATAAAGCAAAACAGTTTCTGTTGTACTAGCAATATTCTTACAGGCGAAAGTTCTCGAAAGTTCCACTCCCAGACAACGACACTGAGAGAAAAAAGGAATCGTTAGGCTACTTTCAACGAAAAAAGCATGCTGCAATCTCATAAGAAAAAAAAAGCATCCAAGCTTATAGGCTAAAATCATTGCCTAGGGTTAGATTGTTATTTTCTATCTTGGATACCCTAAGGATCTCATTTTCTGACAAATGACACATTACATTTTTGTTCCGTAACAGAGGACAAAGGACAGGAACGAAAGAAAAAAGAAGTAAATTTAATAAAGGAGATGTATACAAAAGAAGGAGATAGTCTGTATGCAGGGGTTGGCCTTAAGGGGTGCATCAAATAAAACAAAAGAAAAAGAAGAGGCGAGAAGTAAAAAAACACAGAGACAGAAAGACCGCAGGAAAGAAACAAATTGAAGCGTTTTTATGTGAAGAAACCTCCGGACTCTCTTGTCGGGTAAACGTTATCTTTAGCATCTGGGGGGGACCGTAATTGCTCAAAACACATTATGGCTCCGTGGTTCCTGAGGGTACCGATTAATCATGAACATGCTTTTCCGACTTCTGGTCTCCCCCGCGAGAGAGACAAAAACAATGACAATTAGAAATTATCGTATTTTGGCCATATAATCGGAGGGGAAAGGGGAAAAGTGTGTGTGTGTGTGT
>JADBJO010001171.1:212500-215000 GCA_016801955.1 Conus betulinus
CAGGGGGAAGTTGGGGGGAGAGCATTATCACATACATTATATTCACAATACCACACAAACAGGCTGCATTTCTGCTTTCAAATGGGTTTTGGCCTAATGTTATCAGTCGATCTGCACATAAGGTATGACCATTTTGCTGCAGTGCCATGATAAAGACAGTCGCATGGTGTCTGAACTATGAACTGATCCAGAGGCACGTCAGTCGTAGAACATCAGAAAATCCTGCTTTATTATTTGTGCGCATTGTGCTGATGGAATTCGAACCTTCGACCCTTAAGACTGAGAGTCAAGTGTTTGTTACCACTGGGCTGTCGAATCCACCCGATAGCAATCTGGAAAACGTGATTTTAGCTTTGACGCTCAGTACGATTCAGATTATTCCTTTGCTTTGGGGCTGAAGTTTGTGTAAGGCTGTGCTTATATCTTTCTTGCACGACACTCTTCGCCGGCAATCTTCGATAGATGGACGTCTAGACACTGATAATGTTGTTGCCAGTGTTCATGCGAGAGGTCGACAAGAGGTAAAGGGACAAAGAAGAAAAGGAAGAAGAAGAAGAAGAAGAAGAAGAAGAAGAAGAAGAAGAGAGAGAGAGAGAGAGAAACATACAGACAGACATGAATACAGAAAGACAGACAGAGAGACAGATAGACAGACAGAGAGCATCGTGTGTGTGTGTGTGTGTGTGTGTGTGTGTGTGTGTGTGTGTGTGTGTGCGTGCGTGCGTGCGTGCATGCGTGCGTGCGTGCATATGTGCGTGCGTGCGTGCGTGCGTGGTGGGTGCGCGTGTGTGTGTGTGTGTGTGTGTGTGTGTGTGTGTGTGTGTGTGTGTGTGTGTGTGTTCCTTTTTTGTGGGAGTGGGATCGGGGCATTAAAACAATACAAACATTTTGCGGTTTTCTAGCATCTTGACAACAAATTGGAACAATTCGGACGGCTTTCAGCATCCTTGTTTGTCCAGTAGCTCTTTCGTCGTAGCTTAGGGGCTGTCTGTTCAGCGAAATTGGTTATCATGTTAGCGAGCAAGGTGTCCTTGTCATCTAGAGAAATGTGCCCTTTTATGCGACAATACTAACAGCTGTTTTTTTTTTATTTTCAGTGAAATAAGACATTTTTCCCTTTTTCCACATTATTTATTAAAATTTGTCAATCACAAGACATTGAAAAGATGTGAAATCTTACAAAAATAGCTGAATATTTCAATCCTCAAGAATAATGTCGTGCGCATGGATGACTGACGGATCCCTAAAGACCTCCTCTATGGAGAACTTGTACAGGGAAAACGTCCCACAGGCAGACCACAGCTGCGATTCAAAGACGTGTGCAAGAGGGACCCTAAAAGCCTTAAACATTGACCAGAACAACTGGGAAGCAACAACCCTCGAACAGTCAGCCTGGAGACAGACTGTGCAGAAAGGTCTCTCCAAGTTCGAAGAGGCACTCGCTCAGCAGCACGGGGAAAAGAGAATGAGAAGAAAGGCTGCAGCCCAGGCAGACAGACCAGCGTCAGACTTCACCTGTGCCCCTCTGCCACAGGGACTGTCATTCCCGCGTCGGACTGGCCAGCCACACCCGTCGCTGTACCAGAATAGACGCCTAGAGCGCAACCCCATAGTCTTCCGAGACTGAAGGATGCCTACAAGAATAAGCACAATCAAAATAAAACCCATCTCCTTTCTTGAGGCATAATTTCACTATCTGATATATTTGTCAGTCCCAAGGCATTGAAAGTTAGAGCCTGTTTGAAATCCTAAAGATACAGCTGAACACATGTATTCGCAAAACCTCAGGTATGGAAATAAGTTCCTTATCCTCTTTCCGGTTTTTTTTCTTTAACTGTCAGTCATGAGATGTTACAAATAGTTTAGATATATAAAAGTATGACTAAACTTTTTGAACATAAGGAGTATTGTCATTTTTATCAATGCAAAGCATAGCCTTAGTGTACCTGCGACAATGATTATTTTCTGCGTTTCTTCTGCTAAAAATAGTCACCATAATCGTCCTTGAGGGGGGGGGGGGGGGGGGGGGGGCCACATTTTTTTCTCCCGTTGAAAGGATGTCGCTCTATTGGGGACCCAAACGGGAAGACACAGGAGCACATTCTAAAAACGGCAACTGACTAAGGCACTGACCTGGGAAACGGTTGTGTCCTGTTCATTAGCGAAGCCCAAACCTTTCATTCGACGCAATCTCTGGTCTCCTCGCTTTGTGGCCGGTGTAAAGTTTCGTAATAGCCCCGTCAAAATCACTCCCCGGTGGGTGAAAAAAAAAAGGACACGTACCCAAAACTCACCACGTGGGGAGTAAGTCCGACCCTCCACCCTCACCCACACCCGCGCCCCCAGTCCTCCCTGTGTTTTTTTTTTTTTCGGATAAATTCCAAAATAACTTTCCTCCTTTACAATGCTCAAAGCACGTGAACCACAACACATCCATCGAAGGACGTGGAACTTGATTTCAAAGGAGAAGTGATTCAGGACCTGAGCCAAAACTACCCCC
>JADBJO010001171.1:222500-225000 GCA_016801955.1 Conus betulinus
GTCTACAGTAGAGTATTGTTTGCGAAAGCCAGCCTGTTCTTCACTTATTTTGCCTTCTTTTTCTGCCCATTTATACAATATCTCGTTTAATACTGATGTAAAGACCTTACTACTACACTAAGTAAAGAAATGCCTCTATAATTTTCAGGATTAAGAGCATTGCCTTTCTTAAGTAGAGGAATAATAACTGATTTGATCCATGATACAGGGAAATAACCATTCTTGTATATTTGATTAAATACTTTTGTCAGAAAGGGTGTTATAATGGGCTCGGCTGTTTTCAAATCTTCAGCGCAGATATAATCTAATCCCGAAGCTTTATTTAATTTCAGTTTCCTTATTGCCTGGTGCACTTCACTGTCTGTTATCTCATCATCTAAATCGGGAATATAATCGTTTTCTTCGTGCTGGCTTCCGTCCTGCTCAATAGCTGAGTCGGCACGTGTCAACTCGCGATCTCCGGGTGAAAAAATCGTTTCAAAGTGTGCTTTCACGTGCAATTGAGATAGAGGGCCGATCCATTTTTTTTTCTTTTAATGCTACGTACAGTTGACCAAAACTTATTACAATCGTCTTTATTTCGAATTAAAGTTTCAAATACATCTTTTCTGTAACTTCTTCGCTTCTGCCTTAGAGTGTCTTGATAATCCGACCTTCTCCGTAAGTATGCACACTGATCCCTTGCGCGCTGAGTGCGTGTGCACTGAGCAAGCGCTCTACCGGCCACCCTCTTCTTATGTAAACAAACCGAGTCAAACCATTTCTTAGCTTGCCGCGCGCGTGCTGAAGGCCAGATCGTCTGTTGCATACATTGCCCAGCTTTTAAGAGAAGGCCCGTGAATTTTTCAACAGCCGAGTCAATATCACATTCAACAAACATTCCTACTGTCATTTAGAACCATCGTAGCTTCTTCTGATCTTTAGGAAATCCAAAAAGATATTAGCTTTGGTTCCATCCCACTTTATTTTTTGAAAAGGCTCTCGATTATTATTTCTGCATTCGGTTTCTCATTATATATTTAGTATTTAGATATAGCACAACAGGCATATGCGGGGATTCCACCCTATTTTCGACGTTAAATCGAATAACTTCTGACAGTAAATCCACAGAGCACAGAACAAAATCAATCACGCTATTTCCGCGTTCAGATAAAAAAAGTAAAATGACCTTTTTTTGTCTCCTTCACACAAACATTTAAAGGCGTCAACCTAAACATAGAACATAAATCAATCAGGGGCTTTTTCCAAAACAATTAACAACATTATCCATAGTATTTCTCACATAGCATTCCCCACTCTCTCGCACACTCTCCCTCATCCATTTCAGTGGTCTCTAAACTCCAATCACCAATCCTGGCATTAAAATCACCAGCGACTACAAGATAATCGTCTGCTCTTCTTTCATATCTCTCTAAAATAAATTGCTCTAAATTTTCAAGATTGTTTTTAAATTCCTTTTGTTTGTAGTATTCACTATTCACAGGATGATTGTAATGCCCAACAAACAGTACATCTTTGTCAAAGTGAATTTTTTTTTTTTACACACTTTGACACAAACAATGTTATCACAGCCCCAGTTTCTACAATCTGAATGCAGTGTTCTAGTGATTTCTTTATTAGTAACACAGTACCTCCTGATCTTCGGCCCATTTTTGACAACTTGAGACCAGGACTATGTACAACAATAAAAGTCTTTGAAGTGAATAGAAAAATCAAAATCCGGAAATGTATAAGTTTCAAGAAGACACACAATATCAAAAGAAGTAATGTAATTAATAAAGTCTGGATCTGTTAATTTAGAAATAAGCCCATCAACATTCCATGAAATGCAAGAAAGAGAATCACGTTTTATTTTATCATCGTTACGTGTATTACGTGTATGCGTGTGAGCGTGTGTGTTTGCATTGTCAGTGAAAGAATGTGACCGGGGCTTCGGCCTAATCTTCATTTCTTTCTGTTTCGCGAGGAGGAAGAACGAGATGCACGTGTTTTTACTGCCCCATGCGTCCCCGCAGGTTGGATTGCCGTTCATTCCCTTTCTGTCCTTTATCACTGGTAGGGGGTGGAAGGGAGTGGGGAAGGGGTGGGGGGAAGACTGGGAGCGCGATGCGACGTTGGGGGAATCCCCTTTGTCAGTCGCTGACTTGGTCTGAGAAAGCGAGGTAGAAGGGGAAACCCCTCTGTTGACAGAAGGCATGGCATTCGGAGAAGGTACTGGGGTGGGGGTATTTCCTTGGAAAGCAGCACTCTGGCGATCCCTAGTGGTGGCAGGCCCTGGCGTGGCGTTCCTCTGGCTCAGGAGTTCGGTCCTGGTGGGGCTTCACGTTGAGGTTTCACATGCAGTTTCCCCTTGAGGAAGAAGTACCCAAATTTCCCCTCCTGTTTCAGTTGTCTCAGCTGTGCCGATTGCCTCCAGCTCAAATCCTGTGAGACAGTCAGCTAATCTTGTTTCATGTCTGCTCGCGCGTCCTTGTTTGTCATCAGGCGCATGAGATCCCCC
>JADBJO010001171.1:232500-237500 GCA_016801955.1 Conus betulinus
CTCCTTCACACGTCTCCCCAACTCATCCCACATATGCTCGATGGGATTGAGGTCGGGACTATACGCCGGGAAGATCATCCTGTTGATGCCGGCCTGCACAATGAGTTTTTTTCGGCCGGCCACCCGGGCCCTATGTGGCCGGCATTGTCGTCGTCTTGGAAGACTGCCATGGGTCCTATCCGTTGCATGGTCGGAACAACGAAAGGCGCCAGGATTTCATCCCGATAGCGGATGCCTGTGAGGTTTCCATCAATATGGTAGAGTGGTGTCTTGTGGTGGAGGCTGAAGGCACCCCATACCATAACAGATCCTCCCCCAAAGGCCCTGGTCTGGCGAACAGCTGCATCAATGTAACGTTCACCAACACGCCTCCAAACTCTAGTTCGGCCGTCATTGTGTTCAAGACTAAACCGCGACTCATCTGAAAAGAGGACCTGGGACCACTGTTGTTGGTTCCATCTCACATGACGATGGCAGAAAGCTCGGCGAGCCAGCCTATGGGCTGCTAGCAGTCGTGGTCGAACAGCTGGGCGACGTGATCTGAGGCCGAAGTGGTGAAGACGGTTTCGTATGGCTTGACGGCTGAGGATGGTGTTATTTGCCATACGAAGCTGCCTTTGGATGCTGGTGGAAGTGGTGGTATATCCCGCTGCAATAGGGCCTGCCTCTCGATGAAACGATCTTCTCTGGGAGTAGTCTGCCTAGGCCGACCCTGACCGTGGCCTCTCTTCAACGCTGTTTGGTCGCCCTAAAACGCTGATTCAGTCTAACAATAACTGAATGATGCACACCAAGTCGTCGCGCCACTTCAGCCTTTGCAATGCCATCTTGTATCCACGCAATCGCCCTGGTTTTGTCAAAGGTGCTAAGTTTTTCTTCGTGGTGGCATGGTGAGAAAAGGGCTGACAGTACCAACCCCGCGCTTAAACAGCCAAAAGAAGGGGCATAAAACTCACTTGAGAGACTGCTCTTGCACGGGAAAAAAAGAATTTTTCATTTTACACACTTCTTGTGTCGCCAGCAAGCTTGATGCAAAACAGGCACAGTTAACGCAACTTTGCACTTTTTTATCCCGCGCGGTAACGAGGTCACCAAGACCCCCGTGCGCACTACCAGTTGACACAGGCTGGATTACACACTGCTGCTGTGTGAGATTCCATCATTGGTTGCCGCATAAAAAAAACAATGTTTTTTGAAGGGATGAATCAACCCCCTGTGTGTATTAGATTCTTTCAAAGACTTGGGTAATAAACCAGACAGAACCATTCGTAGTAGTTTTAAAAAATATTTACAATAAAACTGTTGGACGCTTCTTCGGTTGATCGCGGCTAGTACACTTTAATTTTATAGAAGGATTAGTTTCAAAAGCATTTACATGATTCATTCTAAAAAAACATAAGACTCCATATTTCTGCCATCCAAAATAGGACCCTCAAATAAGACCTTGCTGCCGTTTTGCATGCAAGAAAATCCTCCTAAGATTACATTATATTCACAGCTGACGATCTTATATGAAATCACCAAATTTACAGCATTGACAAAGCTTGCTTCTGTGAAAGCTCAACAATACAGATGATATTTCACTTAAATTTACATCAATTTTTTTTATTTAAAAAGATTTGCTTTTAACTTTTCGAAACAACACATCATAACATTGCCATATAAAATAAACTTATGACATATCATAAAATTTGTCATTTAAAACAATACCCAACAATCATTCTACGAACTAAGTTGACCGGCTACATCTTTATAAATCCCTCCATCTCTCTATCCGCTAATACTTTATTTAAATAATTCACAACTAGGCTACATCCTGTTTTCTCGTCTGCGTGCATCCGTGGATTTTCATGTACGTGCTTTTTGTGAATCAGCTTCTGTGTCTGGGTCCACATGGGCATTTGCAAGCACGTGAGTGTAGTAGCGTAGACAGCTCAATCACTGAACCGTACTTGTCTATACCACACTGACGGCATACTAAACAGCACCTGGGTTGCCCTGAATGGAGGACCCGTGCTATCCGTTGTTACCAGCTAATGGGTTAGCGAGTCCAGATAAAGTAGAACCCCAGTCACACAGATAACTGGATCGACAGTCCCGGTGTGTAAGTGGGTGTCACCACTATCCATCTTGTACAACAGTCAACTTGATTAGACCTACTATGGTCCTGTCCCATTGGGACAGTTACCAGCCAGTTAAGGAAGCGGCCGGCATTTCTCTGGATCGTTGGTATAAAAAAAAAAAAAAAGGAAAGAGAAAAAAAAAGCATTCCCAAAACCGATTACCGGGCTTTTTCTCTTTTTTTTTTTTCTTTTATGCTTTGGTCACTTTTCGATCATTGTCTGACCTCTAGTACGTTATATTTCTGGGTGTTCACTGGGCTATGTACACTGTGCCATGCATGAAGAGCTTTCTCTCTAGTCGCTTGCCACTTCTTTTGCCGTCGTATCGAGTTGGCGTGAGCTCTTGCAAGGAAAATGAAATAGTTTTTGTTTGTTTGTTGTTTTTTAGGTTTCAAGCTTGAGTTATTATAGCCCAGCCGACCACACAGAGCCTTTGCTGAGTTGTCCAACTCGCAAAGGAAAAACAAATCACATCGTAATACGAAGCAGACCATCGACGGGGAAGGAACACGTCCTGAAAAAAAAGAAGCACAATAAAAGCGGGCATGGTATATAAATCACTTGTGCTGAGATCGCCAGGTATTCCCTCTGAATTAATAACTCGCATGTCTTAATAGATAAATGAGTGAGTGAATGAATGAACGAATGAATGAATGAATGAACGAATGAATGAATAATGAATAAGCAAACAAATGAAGAAATAAAAGAACAACAAACAAACAAACAAAAAAATAAATAGATATATAAATAAATAAATACACAAATATTTAATAAAATACAAAAATATGTAAAAAGCCATCTGGGAAAATAGATCCTGCAGAATGAACAAGAAATGTTAATTCTGGACTCTATATACAACGTTCAGTATCGAATCGTCAGACTGCCACACACACAAAAGAGTAAAAAAAAATAATTAAAAAAAAAAAGGGGGAGGGGGTGGAGAAAGAGAAAGCTGGAATATCATGATTTGCTGTCAAATGGAAAACCAGTGTTGACTGTCCAAAATGAAAACAAAAGGAATGACCCACGAAGGCAAAAATACAGTAAGACGACAAAAGAGAAGAAAAAAAATGAATAGACAAAACAAAAGCAGAGTCAAAGAGAATGACAGAAAAGAGGACGTAACAGGCACAGAGCTATCAGAAGACGAGAAACCTGTTTCCTCGCTGGGACTTTTTTTTCCTTTTTTTTTTTTTTTTAAGGAGCAGAGCCCATTTAATATTTAACACAGCGCAGGCCTCCAAGGGTGGTACAGGACTGCTCAAAGGGCAGGTGAAGGCAGTGCTTCTCTGGGTCCTCCCCAGCACCTTCGGGTGTTTCTTTTTCTTCTTTGCCCTAACTAGGCTGACCCTGGAGAAAGGTCCAGTGACCGTGAAGAAAGACCCACTGACCACAGGGAAAGTCCTGTTGACAGTGGGAAAGACTACAACTTTGGATTCTCTCTTGAGGGCACATAAGACCGTATGGCGAAAGCTTGGCTGTGTCTGAAGTGGCACTGTCTTCATCTGTCCTTGGGCAGGGGTGGTTGGGGTCTGTGGGGTGTGCTCGACAGCTGGAGGGTGGTGTTTTTCGCCGGTGGGCTCTGCAGTCATGAAACACGGGCTGTTACACCCATTGGGTTGCTACTTAAGGCTGTTATGAGTTGCATCCTGTAGTCCGACTTACCTCTGCTCAGGAGCAGTTATGTCCCTTGATATCTTAATGGAGTGTCCCTGCGCGTGCCTGTACCCATTGTCAACACAGCGCAGGCCTCCAAGGGTGGTGCAGGACTGTTCTAAAGGCAGGTGAAGACAGTGCTTCTCTGGGTCCTCCCAGCACCTTCGGGGGTGTTTCTTTTTCTTCTTTAGGCATGTACGCGCTGTGTGTGTTTACATTGATTCAAGAACGTGTATTAATTAAGTAACTGAACATTAATTAATTGATTCATCAATTATTAATCAACTTATTTATTCATTTCTTTTCTGATTCGTATACTTACTTATCTATTTATTTACTTATTTGTTTATTCATGTATTCATCTATTTATCTATCGGTCTATCTTTCTCTCTGTTCATCTGTCAATTTATTTGTTAGTTTATCTATTAATTTATTGGAACCCAGATTTCACATGGATAAGATCTTGCTATCGTGGGAGTCGTAAACACCACAGTGCAATGTGACTAACTACAATACAAGGTAGGACAGTTCAACACAACACAGCACAGCACAACACGACACAGATAGACAGTGCCTTACCCTTGCCCTGGTCTTGCCTCGCCTTCCCTTGCCTTGTCTTGCCCTCCTTTGCCTTGTCTCGCTCTGACTACCTCGGAACCCCGACAAAGGGATGTTGTTGTGGCAGCTCTGATGACGTTCGAACAACATTAATCTCCGCATCTGCTGCAGTTCGGGGCGCTCCTCCCAAAGCAGGTGAAGAACAAGTTTGTCCACTTCGTGATGTGATCTCCCCTCCTCTTCTTTTGTCTGCCGCTTCTTCCTCCCTTAACAGCATCTCTCTCTCTCTCTCTCTCTCTCTCTCTCTCTCTCTCTCTCTCTCTCTCTCTCTCTCTCTCTCTCTCTCTCTCTCTTGCGCCAGGCAGGCAAGATAATGGAATGCAATACAGTCTAATGCCAAACAACACAAACCTGTTCGGTCTGCGATTTACTGAACGTGGCAAAGCGTGGTAACTATAATTCTAGGAACTGGTTTATGCAGCGTCGGCGCCACAATGTTCCAGATGGTGGGGGGGGGGGGGGGGGGGGAGGTGTGGTATTCACACACACACACACACACACACACACACACACACACACACACACACACACACACACACACACACACTTACCTGATGGTCTTGTAGACTGGACACCTAAAGATATACATCAGAGCCGTCTTTT
>JADBJO010001171.1:247500-250000 GCA_016801955.1 Conus betulinus
TCTTCTCCTTCTTCTTCTGCTGAAGCATTACAACAGCTTTATTCTTTGTTGTTTCTTCGGCCTTTTCTCCTTATCAATAAAACCCCACCTTCAATTCCCATGTACGATGTTGTTACAGGTACCGCCGTGTCTGCAAACCGTTGCATTCTCAAATGGAGGGTTTCCACGTCAAGATAGGAGTGGGAATGGCGGCAGTAGGGGGGGTCGTGTTGGCGGGACCAACCATTCTCCTGCACGGGCGTAGATCTGTCCGAACCTCCGTGATGGGATTGAAGGGCAATGGCTGCTCCATTCAGGACAAGTACCATGGCCATCTGTTCTTCACGTTGTATCAAACAGTGTCAGCGGTGTTTTTTATTTCTCTGACCAGTATTCTCGCTACCTTGTACATTCACATGTGGCGCGAGATTCGCCGCTGTCGACAATTCTCCTCTGAACAACTTACTCCCGTTGTAGCTTTGTCATCTCTGAAAGAGTCAGAAGAAAACAGCGGTTCCGCAAATGGCAACTGCTCCGAAAACAGTGATGTTCTCTCCAGAGCAGAGCAGTCTGAGATCTTTGTGAAGACTCAGAAATCAATCAGAGCTAGCAAGTCAATGTGGATCGCTTTGGCGGTGACGGTGCTGTTTTTGTTGTGTCGTATCTCCCTTACCTGAGTATCATGCTCCTAAGGACAATGATCGCTAATTTCGATGGCCAACAGAAAGGGGTCAATCTTGCTCTGTACCACACCTTTCTCAGGTCTCACTTTATCAACTCGGTCGCCAACGTCTTTATTTACAGTGGCATGAGTTCAGCATTTCGATCACAATGCAAACAGATCATTTGCACGTGCTCGGGACGGCGTCAACAACACAGGCAGGGAGAGACAACATGACTTGAGGAAAAAAGAAGCTGTGACATTATATGACTTGACAAAGAGAACCGCTGACTTGAGAAGGAAACATGACTCTACAAAAAAAAACAAACGTGAGTTTGATCAATGAAAAGGTGCATCGTAATAAAAGGAAAGATAAGACGGGGGGAAATTGTGAATTTGGTAAAGCAGAAGATACGACTTGAAAAGAAGGACATGTGCTTTTATAAAGAAGAGGTTACGGTTTAATTACAGATGTGTGTTGAGAAAGGAAATGTGAAGAAAGAAGATAGTGACTTTGGAATAAAAAGTACCTTGATAAAGGGAAAGATATAACTTGATAAAAGGGGAAAACGTTGTATTGATAAAGGAGAATATTGGACTTGAAAGAGGGAGGATGGGACTAAAGTAGAGTAGAAGATAGGACTTGATAAAGGAGAAGATGTGACAGGGAAAAAAGATGTAGCCTTGATAAACGAGAAGATATGGCTCGATAAAGCAGATGATACTAGCAGGCAAAAAAGAGAAGACATGACTCGGTAGAGGGGACTATGTGACTTGAAGAAAGAGAAGGCATAATTTGAAAAGAAAAATGGAGAGAAGATACAATTTAACAAAGGAGTAGGAATGACTTGCAGAAAAAAAAAATGCGGCTCATTAACAGAAAAAAAAATGGTTTGACTTTGTAAAGGAGAGGATGTGACTTAGTAAAACCCATTATGACTTAAAAAAAAAAAAAGAAAAAAGAAGGCGAGACTTGACAAAAGGAAAATACTACTTTTAAAACACATTTGACTTTAATGAAGAGCATATGACTTGACAAAGAAAAAAAAACAGTGACTTGATAAAAGACGCGACCTGATAAAGAGGACAGGACTTGATTGAGACTAGGGTGTGACTTGAAACATGTGAGCTGAAAGAAGAGAAGAGACCAGACAAAGGAGGCATTCCTCCGAAAGAAAACCTTGTGGAAAGGAGGAGACATGATGCTAAAGGCGAAGTCTGAACAACGGTGTAGGAGAGATGGACATGACTGAACTGTGTTATAACAGACATTTGTGTTGAGCCCGTAGTGCAGTCAAACCTTTCTGGATTGTGGTCAATGTCTTTATGTTGGAGTCCATACCTATCAAAAGTTCTGGACTGTGGCGACCATCTTCTGGTGCTGTCCCTAGCACAGTCAACAACTCTGGACCGTGTTCTCAGTCGCCTTACTGGAACCTGTGGCACGGGCGCTTGAAGCCAAAACATCTCATCACGATAATGCAGTGAATGTACAAGTGTTCAAAGGTTTGACCACTAAGACATCTTTACATGAAGCTGAACACTGCGTGAAAGCAGCTAGTCTTGTCTCCTCCTTCTTCTTCTTCTTCTTCTCCTCCTCCTCCTCCTCCTCCTCCTCCTTCTCCTCCTCCTCCTCCTTCCTTCTCCTCCTCCTCTTCTCCTCCTCCTCTTCTTCCGCCTCCTCCTCCTCTTCCTCCTCCACCTCGTCATTCACCTTCCCCCCTCCTCCTCCTCCTCCTCCTCCCTCCTTTTACTGTTGAAACCATGCCACGGGTTTTGTTCCTGGCGGTTCCCTTCTAAAACATCACCTTCAGCTCAGTGTGCGATGGTGTTTCAGGTACCTCCATGTCTGCAGACCCG
>JADBJO010001171.1:275000-280000 GCA_016801955.1 Conus betulinus
GCCCCTTTTGTCTCCTCCGTTCTCCATTCGCGGCTTACTCTCCAAAGTAACTATTGGCAGATCCTGGTGTATGCGTCGTCCGGCGGCTTGCAGTGTATCGTGATTACATGAAACATGCAATGTATTAGAGTTGACTGCCAAACCCTTGGATTGAACTCTCCCTTCTCCTGCCGCCTCTCTCTATGCCTCAGTCGTCCCTACTCTATTCCCGGATCCTCCTCTCTCTCTCTATATATATATATATTACTATATATATATATCATGCTATGACTGTATATATAATATATGATATATATATATATATATATATATATGTATATATATATATATAGATATATGTGTGTTTGTGTGTGTGTGTGTGTGTGTTGTGTGTGTGTGTGTTTATGGATATACTGGGTTCGTGCTGGGGCAGTCAAACTCCTCGAATTTTGAAGATGCAAATTGATCATAATCTGTCTATGTTTGGCAATAGTAGTTGAGAGTTGTTTTTATGTGGTTCTTGTTTTTGTTTGTGTTTTGTTTTGTTTTGTTTTGTTTTTCTTTTTTTTCTTTGATTTTTTTCGTTCTTTTTGTCTCTACATTGATCATAATGATAACCGAATGCAAGCTCGGGAAACATACCACAATTTTGTGCGCTGTAGCATCAAATTCATGATCGGGGGCTGCAGGACTTTTCGTATCAATCCGACATGCAGGAATTGTTTTCAGGACGACATTCGATAGTAGTAAAAATAATGGTCGAGGTTGAGGTTAAGGTCTAAACGCTTTGGAATATTGCGGCAGAAGGTTCATTGACTGGCTGCGCCACCTGGTCGTCCGTAATGAAAGTAAAGGGTTTGTCCAACGCGTCTTCCGCTCCCACGCAGCTAAACGACTCCCAGTCTTTCCCTGCCTGTCCCACTTTCTCGCTTTTGACCTTCTTCTCCTTTCGCGCTCGGCTTCTTCCTAATTCTCTTCCTTCCTTCTTTCTTCTTCTCCTCGTTGATCGCTTTTCTCTTCTCCCTCTTCTTTTCCTCTAAATATTGTCTTTCTCGAATAACAAGTAAGCATCGGTGTAAATTGGAGATGTGTTTGGCTTTGTCTGTTATAATGTAGAAAGCGTGAGTATTTCGCGCCCGTTGGTCCCTCCTCCAGAAATACACGCAGTCCAAACAGCTAAAGAGGTTTTTAAAAACTCAATGTTCCCAGGTGTCCGTAAAGAACAACAGTTTTGTGGCCGTTTCTATACCATGGCCAGACCCGAGGGTCATTTTACGACATGCATTCCATTATCGTTTTTGAAGGAGAAGAAAGATCTGCGTGGTGGTCATTCCATGTATGTAGGCCGCTCCACAGTTAAGACAATCCTTTTGGAGTTGATTGGGATCTTGGCATGCGGTAGACATAAAGCACTTTAGCCGCCACTCCATGTGAAACCTGCGTTCATAATTCCCACCTGACCTTGATGCTTTGAATGTTCTGATGGAGAATTACCAAAATTTTTTCCTTTATACTGATCTTAAGATTTAACTGGAAGAAAGATTGCTTTCCACACAAATTTGGAAGATGAGTTTTACAAAGAAAAAAATAAAGAGTATTGTGATTTTCTTAAATGACTTGCGAGTTAATCAACGGGTCGGGGTTTACGCATCTTTGATAGGGCGCGTCCTTTTTGTGCGGTCGAGTCTGGGACTGGTAAGGAACACTACTATTAAGCCTGTACTATCATCGATGCCCTCCAGCTATCACACTCTCGCTAAAAATGCATCAAAAAGTTCCGATTATACTTGTGACAAAATAGAATGATCTTGCATCTCATAAGTAGCTAGAGGTAAAAGTCTTGACGGATCTTTTATTTTAAAGTATAATGCCACACAAATTGTTAGCAACAAACAACAACAGTGACAACATACATGGAACGAGGATTGGAAGCACGACGCTGAGAGGGGAGAATGGTTTTCGAAGGGCAAAAATCGGGGGTGTTTTCTGTTTCTAGCTTTATTTGATAAAAATGGCAGGGCACCAAATGTAATTCTACTACTTCTATGATTTATCTGAACTACTACAACTACTACTTGACTACTTAGCGGAGCTATCTGTTGTGTTGCACAGCTGGGATATGACGACTACTATCTACGTCTCATTGGGCCTACAAATCTCTTGCTTCTAGCTGGGGCTAGGCTAGGCTGCTCGGTCTGTGCCTGCGTTAGGGGCTAAGCTGGCTAGCTCGCTATTTGTTACTAATCAATGTCGTTTTTTTTTCTGGGTGCAGGGTAATGAGTTTCTTCTGAGTACGCAATCTCAGCAGGTAAGCAACTCTGCTAATCTCCTTCCTTGTGATAGCTGGTGGACAGGTAAACAAGGTCGTAAAGAACACGGCCCGGGCTTTTTGGCCTATCTTCATTCTTCGCATGCGATTCTGGTCTGCTTGCAAACAAGCAACTATTTCTTCGGTTGTTTAATGGTCCCATGTTCTTCTTGCTTCTTCTTTTGCTTGCTTATCTTCTTCTTCTTTTCTTGCTCTTCTTGTTCTTCTGCTTGCTTCTTCTTCTTACTTATTCGTCTTTCTTCTTTGGGACTTATTTTTTCTCTTCTCTTAGCCTTCTTCTTCTTCTTCTCTTCTTTTTCTTCTTCTTTCCCCGTGTTCTCCCTCCCAACCACTCCTCTCTCCCAACCTTCCAATAGAACTCTAGAACAAATCCATACATCCACCCTGCTAAACCACACTCAGACAGTGTTCTTTGGCCGCCACCCTCAGGATGAAAGAATGAACTGTCTCATGTCGCTGTCTGTCTTGTTGTCGTGTCTGTTCTGTCTGACCGTCTCTCTCGTCGTCCCTCCCGATCCTCCTCTCTCCCCCTCAGCCTGTCTCGCTCACTATCACATCCTCCAGAGCCCAACCACTCGCGTCTCCATTCTCTGTCTGCATCATCTCGCGTACCAATGCCTTCGCTCTCCATCACGCGCTCAACCAGGTCAAACCTCTCAACCTTTCACCCTCTCTCTATCACATCTTAGGTCCTCGTCGCTCCCTCTCCGGTCCCTCGGAGATCTCCTCATCAGCCCCACTCCAACCTGGTATCATCTCTCGCTCAAGTTCGGCATCATCCAACATCTCTCCTCTCGCTCCACCCTCCCCAGCCTCCCCCCTCCCCTCACTCTCCTCACTCGCTAGCAAACTCCGAAGTCTCGTCCTCCGCGCTCCTCCTCAGTCCGCTTCTCCGTAGTCTCGATATCTCTGCGCGGTCTCCCAACTCGCGCCGCCGTCAACAACCAAGCTCCCACGCGAGCTTCAATCTCGTCTTCACAGTCGCAAACTCCTCCGGCTAAAGCCACCCCGCTATCCAACGGTCAACTCGCTCGCCGGCAGTGCTCTCTATCGGTTGCGAGTCACCTAGCCCCATCCTCAGCTCTTGCCCAAAAACTTCCTCACTCACTCTTCTCACAGACTCAACCCAAAGAATTCCTCTCGGATCCGTCAGCTCCATCTTTCACCGTGCTTCCTCTGCCCAGCGTGCCTCTCGCCACTCCAAATCAAATTTCATCTCCGGAGAAGACTCAACTCTCAGTCCATCGTCGTCGATCGCTTGCTTCGCGCAGTCCGCCGCTATGTCTCTTTCTATCCAGAAAAGGTGGTCTGAGTCGACTTTCTTGCCAGTAAATAAAAAGCTGAGACTCGTAATTCTGTATATTTGTGGACGACTTTCTCTGAATACTGTGTGCAGTATATTGCTGTTATTAGCAAGAAACGTCTTGACTGGTTAGAGAAAATAATAGTCATAGATGGATTTCAACGTAAGTGTAGATCAAAACTGAACAAAAAATACTTCTTTGTCTGAGCTCTAAAATTTTGTTGAATTTTAATTTTTTTTTTTTTTTAGGAAAGTTTGCTTTATCCTGTTTTCTTAATCACGATTGAAACGAGAAGAAACGCTGTTTTAACCATGTATAAATATGTAAATAAGGATGCCTTTTCTGTAGAATATTATAAAGCGTAACACTGTTCTTACGCTGGATGTTGTAGCCCTGTTTTGTTTTATTCATTCGTAAAGGAACTGGTATTAGAAGTAATGCATTCTACAAAAAAAAAAAACACATGACTTTAAAAAATTCTAAATAACTTCGAGATTTTTATTCCTGTTTTAGCTGACAAAGCTGCCTCGATATCAAACAGCAGTTGTGTAACTAGCCCAACTGTATTATTCGCAAAGTGTAGCTTCTTCGCTTCAATTGAGTCTTCGAGCAACATTAGAATAAACTACCTGAAAAGAGAGGATTTTTTTTTTAAAGAAGAGAAATATTGGCATGCAGTTGGATACTTAAACATGTAGAATGTGAACATGAACATTTATACATTACATCGGTGTACACCCATCAAGCTTTATTTTTACATGCAGTCATCTAACGAAAAGACACAAAAAGACGAAGAAAAACAAAACAAACAAACAAACAAGCAGAAGCTTGTTTTAGTTTTAGTATAGTATAGATATTCCCAGGGTTCCGGGGTGTGCTCTTTCTGTCTCCGGCAGAGAACTCGTGGATATACACCACACTTTGTGGGTTTTCCGTCGCTGCGTCACCTTCAGACTAAAAGATTTGTAATGGATGGCAAGTTGTTATCGCCCCTTTTTTCTTCGTCATACCTTGAATGGGAGGTTGCTTCGGTTGCAGCAGAAGAATACTGCCAGAGACCAATGATCTACTAGGTCAGGACAACTGACCTCGGCCCGGCTGTTCTGTCTGTTCCCACGCATCTTTTGAAGGTGCTGGCTGAATGGGGAATGTCCTCCCAAGAGACAGTACTCACATCGATGGCTATTTTATGCTGAACCGTCTCTCCAGAGAGGGACACCAGTATTTGTCGAAGGATACACTCTTGAATGGCCGATGATCACTGTTGAAGTAACGTATATATGAATCGGAATCTAGAGCGCATGCAGTGTGTCCTTTTAGGCTATTGTTTTGTAATGCACACACCAGTGCACAATTATGTTTGCGCACGTGCTGACACAAGAGTTCTC
>JADBJO010001171.1:290000-292500 GCA_016801955.1 Conus betulinus
AGTGGGAGAGGTAGGAGTATAGGGTGAGGGGAGGAAGACAGGGGGGGGGGGGGGGGGGGGGGGGGGCAGAGAAATGGGAAGGAAAGGGAAGGAAGGAGGTGGGGGGGTCGAGCCTGTTATTAGACCCATCAAAAGAAATGAAGGAAGCGGGAAACATAGCTACGCTTCATTACTCGATCTGTCACCCACAGAGCGGCGTTCATGTGGAAATGATGTTGCTGATTCAGCAGCGAAGGTCACTGACCGCTTGCTTCATGGGAAACTAGAAAGAGGATGGGAAAAGGCGGGGGAGGGAGAGTAGTGGGGGGGGGGGGGGGGGGGGACAGAGCATTGAGGGAGATGGAGGGTAGAGGCAGTGCATCCGGCAACGCAGAATGGGTTCCTAAGTTGCCATCCATCAAATAGAGACGTTCGGCCGTAGTTTCTGGAAACAGAAAGTTTTCAGGGTGATTCAATATGGCGCGTGATAAATGTGCTTTGCGTCCATTTTTGATGCTCTCTCTCTCTCTCTCTCTCTCTCTCTCTCTCTCTCTCTCTCTCTCTCTCTCTCTCTCTCTCTTCAAGACTTTGGGCCCATGCACCATTCAGCCAACCTGATTGTGAGAATATTTGATATGCAGCGTCTGCGGAAGCGTTCAGTATCATGACTTTTGCATCCACCTTCATTGAATGTCGCAGTGCACACAGCTAGCAATACAGGATCGACGAAGCTGATGAGGTCCCATAAGAGAGAATGAGAGAGAGAGGGAGAGAGAGAGAGAGAGGAGAGAGAGAGAGGAGAGAGAGAGAGAAGAGAGAGAGAGAGAGAGAGAGAGAGAGAGAGAGAGTCCTTGATTTTGCTAAAGAGACCATTGGATTTAAGGATGAGTGAATGAGGAGTGTAGAATAGGCGGAAGGGATGGGGTGTAAAAGGTAGGAGAAAGGGTGGGGGGAAGACGACGGTGGGTAAGCAGAGAAACGGGCAGGAAAGGATATAGGGGTCAAGCCTGGCACGTGATCCATCAAATATAAGGGAGGAGGAGGAAAACAGGGGTATGCTTCTTTCCGTGATTTGTTACTCATAGAGTCACATGCTTTTGAAAATCATGCTGCTGATTCGGTGCAGAGAGTCACTGACTGCTTGCTTCTTGGGATACTAAAAGAGAATGGGCAAAGTAACGGGAAAGGAGTGGGGAACAGACTATTGAGTGAGATGGGGGAGGTGGGGTGGTATGGGTGGTGGTGGTGGTGGGGGGCAATGGGTCAGGCGAAACAGAATGAGTTTCTAAGTGCCATCTATCAAATAGAGACTTTTGTTGTTGTAGTTCTGCAAACAGAAGGTTCCTATGATAAAGTGAATTTTGCCGTGCGATGAATGTGTTTTTTGTATTTACGTTTGATGTGCTCTCTCTCTCTCTCTCTACTCTCTCTCTCTCTCTCTCTCTCTCTCTCTCTCTCTCTCTCTCTCTCTCTCTCTCTCTCTCTGTATACTTCTCCCCTTTTGTCATTCTGTCAGCCTGCCTTTGCCTGCCTGTCTGTCTGTCTTTCCACCTCATGGCCAGTCTCTCTGTTTGTCCTGTTGCCTCTCTGTCAGTCTATCTGTCGGTCTGTCTCTCCGTCCGTCTGTCTGGCTGGCTGGCTGTCTCTCTCTCTCTCTCTCTCTCTCTCTCTCTCTCTCTCTCTCTCTCTCAAGTCTTAAGGCCTATTTTCATTCAGCCAATTTGATTGTAGGAACATTGTATGCAGAGTCTGCAGAACTGTTCAAGATGATGACTTATGCTATCCACCATCAATTACTGTCGCAGCACGCAGAGCCAGCAGCGCTACAGGTCGACGAACCTGATGAAGTCCCATGTGAGGGAAAGGAGGGAGAGAGAGACTCCTTCCTTTTTCCCGCAGAGAACATGGGATATCAGGATGAATGAATAAAGAGTGTGGAACAGGCAGAGGGGGGGGGGGGGGATATGAAAGATAGAAGCATGGGTGGGGTGGAAGGAAGACGGGGGCGTAAACAATCACATGGGAAGGAAGGGACTAAAAAGATCAAGCCACGCATGAGATCCTTCAAAAGAAACGAGGGAGGAAAAACATGGCTATGGTTCATTTCTTGGTCTGTCATTCGCGGAGTCGCTTACATTTGAGAATCATGGTGAATGTGGACCGCTTGCTTCTTGAGAAATCCTAGAGAATAGTGAAAGGAGAAGGAGGGGGGGAAGAGGGGGGGGGGCGAGCATTGAGGGAGATGGGGGACGGGAGGGAGTGGATGCAAGGCGTCGGGTTTAACAGAAAGGATTCAAAGTTGCTATCCATCAAGTAGAGACGTTCGCTTGTAGTTCTGGAAACAGAACATTTGCAGGATGATCAGTCTGGCGTGTGATAAATATGTTTTGCACCCACTTTTGACACTCTGTCTTCTGCCTGTCTGTCTGTCTGTCGTCTGTCTGTCTGTCTGTCTGTCTGTCTGTCTCTCTCTCTCTCTCTCTCTCTCCTCTCTCTCTCTCTCTCTCTCTCTCTCTCTCTC
>JADBJO010001171.1:305000-312500 GCA_016801955.1 Conus betulinus
TTCCTTTTGTTTATATGTTTATCTTTCTCTCTGTCTTTGGCTGGCTCGCTAGCTCCATCCTGCCCCCTCTTCTCTCTCTATCTCTCACTTTTTTTCTTTTTGTTGTGATCCAACACAGTATTACGTCTCTCTCTCTCTCTCTCTCTCTCTATATATATATATATATATATATATATATAACTGTCCTAACTTTCCGACTCGCATTTATTTTTCAGACTGACGGTTGTCAGGGTAGCATTGTTCAGTACATCTTTATTAAATCTGTTGTGTGCAGCGTCTGAAGAGGCGTTTGTTTCGTGTGATCAATTGCCGAAGGAAATGCAAGGTTGGTGTCCAGTACAGACTAACTTCCACCACCTAAAAGTGAAAAAAAAAAAAAAAAAAAAAAAAAAAAAGTGATTTATGAACAAGGAGACAGAGCATTGTTTGTTGTTTTTGTCTTCCCGTATGCTTTGTGGTATGGATTCAGTGCAAAACTGACTTTATGCACACTGCTTAGAAAGTGTGTATGTTCTTCTCCCTGGAGAGAGTGGTGGAAGAATGAAGACTACAAAATTGGGAAAAAGTGATGACACTGCGTGTGTATGAGTTATGAATATGTGCGTGGTAGATACATAGATAGCAGGAATGGGATGCGGTGGGGTGGGGAGCTCATTCTGTGTGTTGAGTGTGTTCATGCGCGCGAGTATGTTCTCTTTGCTCAATTTCCTGTCTTGATATAAATTAGTATAAGTATTAATGTTGAATTATAGTGAAGTGGTAGACCTGTTCTAAGACTTAACTTCTTGTTTGTGGATTTACTACCGATAACTTCGAATTTTAACATGTGCAACGCTACAGGAGAATTAGTTTTGTTGTTTGTGTGGTAAACTTTTTAATTGTTTTCTTTTCTTTAGACACTGAAGGCAGTTATACATGTAAGGTACATGGGCGTTATACGTGCGTACATGTAAGACACATGGGCGTTATACGTGCGTACACGTAAGGTACAGGTAGATGGACGTACATGTAAGGTACATGGGCGCATTTGTTGGCGTGTTATTACAACTAAATTCACATTCAAATACAGCTACACTCTTGTCCTTTGTATATCAAAATTCTAAAAGTCTAAGACTGGCTTTGTCTTTATCCATATTTTTCTTTTCACAGTTATTTTTGTCTACGTACTCCCTGATATGTGAGATGGTTTCTTGTGTCTTGATTCAATGGCCGCTGAAAACAAATATGTAATAATTGTTCCTTACAAATAGAACTGTGTATCTTAAAGGCATTAGAAACCCGTAAAATTATATGTCGCTCTGCCGCACTTTGGGCGTTTCATCAGTTGTCCCCCTTCCATCATTTCTCTCCCTTTTCTCAAGTCCAAAGCTCACAATGGTAAATATTTAGAATAACCCCACGGTCATCTCCACGTTCTCCCTTTTTTTTTCCATATTCAGTTTCACTGAGATTGAATCATTAATCCTTACGAAGTGAACCTACAAGGCAGCTACACGGGTATAAAGGGTAATTCACGTTATAAGGTAATCAGAATAGCATATGTGCACACGTCTCCTTAAGCCCTGAACATGGAGAAACTTCGTTCGAATAAAGGAAACTTGATGATTATTATTTTAACGGCTTTGTGTAGAGACAAGAAAGAGAAATTTTTGCTTTCAATCTGTTAGCGTTTTGATCTGTTGTATAATAATCTCAACAGTTTTTTTGTTGTTGTTGTTGTTTGTTTGTTTTTGTTTTATTTTGTTTTGTTTTGCTTTGTGTTTTGTTTTTTCAATTATTATTATGAGAAACGAACACGGATATCTTGATATGGAAATTTTGACATCATTAACTCCATAGTCATCATTTCATTTGATATGACTGAGTTTCGGGTCAACCTCACTTTTCAGTTGTCTCTCTCTAGGTTCGCCGCTTGGGGGCCTTCTCTTTCCCAGAGCCCCACCACTCACTTCTGCTTCCCTCCTCGCTGTTCGGGCCATACCAGGCCCAGGCCCAGTTGGACTTGTTCGATCGCCCGCAGGGGTTCGATTATTGAGTTACCGTCGCTACTCAGACGTGCTCGCCTCTAATGAATCGAATCAGCAGGGACACAGGCCCGGGGACATTCTCTCCTGACATCGTTGCCAAACACAATCGCTGGGGCCCCTTGTGGAAAGCATAAGACAAATTCAAAGATTGGCGAGTGAGAGGAAAGAGTAGTAGTAGGGGTGGAAGGGGAAGGGGGTGGAGGACGCAGGGGGGGGGGGGAGAAAAAAAAAAAAAAAGAAGAAAAAGAAGGGGGGGGAGGGGGGGGGGAGAGGGAGCGGAGGAGTGAAGGGGACTACGGGAAAGGTGAAGCTGGCAGTGGGAAAGTGAGAGTGGCGGAGACGGAGGAAAGAGAAAATGTGGGAACAGATATAATGGCGGGCGTGGGGGATGGATAATTGGCGGGCGTGGGGGATGGATAATTGGCGGGCGTGGGGGATGGATAATTTGCGGGCGTGGGGATGGATAATTTGCGGGCGTGGGGGATAGATAATTTGGCGGGCGTGGGGGATGGATAATTGGCGGGCGTGGGGGGGATGGATAATTGGCGGGCGTGGGGGATGGATAATTGGCGGGCGTGGGGGATAGATAATTTGCGGGCGTGGGGGATAGATAATTGGCGGGCGTGGGGGACGGATGATTGGCGGGGCGTGGGGGATAGATAATTGGCGGGCGTGGGGGACGGATGATTGGCGGGCGTGGGGGACGGATGATTGGCGGGCGTGGGGGATAGATAATTGGCGGGCGTGGGGGACGGATGATTGGCGGGCGTGGGGGATAGATAATTGGCGGGCGTGGGGGATAGATAATTGGCGGGCATGGGGGGATAGATAATTGGCGGGCGTGGGGGACGGATAATTTGCGGGCGGGGGATGGATGATTTGCGGGCGTGGGGGACGGATGATTGGCGGGCGTGGGGGACGGATGATTGGCGGGCGTGGGGGATGGATAATTGGCGGGCGTGGGGGACGGATGATGGGCGGGCGTGGGGGACGGATAATTTGCGGGCATGGGGGATAGATAATTGGCGGGCGTGGGGGACGGATGATTGGCGGGCGTGGGGGATGGATAATTGGCGGGCGTGGGGGACGGATGATTGGCGGGCGTGGGGGGACGGATGATTGGCGGGCGTGTGGGGGACGGATGATTGGCGGGCGGGGGGGACGGATGATTGGCGGGCGTGGGGGACAGATGATTGGCGGGCGTGGGGGACGGATGATTGGCGGGCGTGGGGGATGGATAATTTGCGGGCGTGGGGGACGGATAATTGGCGGGCACGGGGGATAGATAATTGGCGGGGCGTGGGGGATGGATAATTGGCGGGCGTGGGGATGGATATAATGGGCGGGCGTGGGGGACGGATGATTGGCGGGCGTGGGGGATAGATAATTGGCGGGCGTGGGGGATGGATAATTTGCGGGCGTGGGGGATGGATGATTGGCGGGGGCGTGGGGGACGGATGATTGGCGGGCGTGGGGGACGGATGATTGGCGGGCGTGGGGGACGGATGATTGGCGGGCGTGGGGGACAGATGATTGGCGGGCGTGGGGGACGGATGATTGGCGGGCGTGGGGGATGGATAATTTGCGGGCGTGGGGGACGGATAATTGGCGGGCGTGGGGGATAGATAATTGGCGGGCGTGGGGGATGGATAATTGGCGGGCGTGGGGATGGATAATTGGCGGGCGTGTGGGGGACGGATAATCGGCGGGCGTGGGGGATAGATAATTGGCGGGCGTGGGGGACGGATGATTGGCGGGCGTGGGGGACGGATAATTTGCGGGCGTGGGGGACGGATAATTGGCGGGCGTGGGGGATAGATAATTGGCGGGCGTGGGGGACGGATGATTGGCGGGCGTGGGGGACGGATGATTGGCGGGCGTGGGGGACGGATGATTGGCGGGCGGGGGGGACGGATGATTGGCGGGCGTGGGGGACGGATGATTGGCGGGCGTGGGGGACGGATGATTGGCGGGCGTGGGGGATAGATAATTGGCGGGCGTGGGGGACGGATAATTTGCGGGCGTGGGGGACGGATAATTGGCGGGCGTGGGGGATAGATAATTGGCGGGCGTGGGGGACGGATGATTGGCGGGCGTGGGGGACGGATGATTGGCGGGCGTGGGGGACGGATGATTGGCGGGCGTCGGGCCGGGGGGATGGATGATTGGCGGGCGTGGGGGACGGATGATTGGCGGGCGTGGGGGACGGATGATTGGCGGGCGTGGGGGACGGATGATTGGCGGGCGTGGGGGATAGATAATTGGCGGGCGTGGGGGATGGATGATTGGCAGGCGTGGGGGACGGATGATTGGCGGGTGAGGGGGACGGATGATTGGCGGGCGTGGGGGACGGATGATTGGCGGGCGAGGGGGACGGATGATTGGCGGGCGAGGGGGATGGATGATTGGCGGGCGTGGGGGATGGATAATTGGTAGGCGAGGGGGACGGATGATTGGCGGGCGAGGGGGATGGATAATTGGTAGGCGAGGGGGACGGATAAGTGGAGGGCGCGGGGGACAGATGATTAGCAGGCGCGGGGGACAGATATTGGCGGGCGCGGGGACAGATGATCGGCGGGGGCGCGGGGGACAGATGATTGGCGGGCGTGGGGGACGGATGATTGGCGGGCGAGGAGGACAGATGATCAGCGGGCGAGGAGGACAGATGATCGGCGGGCGAGGAGGACAGATGATTGGCGGGGGCGAGGAGGACAGATGATTGGCGGGCGAGGAGGACAGATGATCGGCGGGCGAGGAGGACAGATGATTGGCGGGCGAGGAGGACAGATGATCGGCGGGCGAGGAGGACAGATGATCGGCGGGCGAGGAGGACAGATGATCGGCGGGCGAGGAGGACAGATGATCGGCGGGCGCGGGGGACAGATGATTGGCGGGCGTGGGGGACGGATGATTGGCGGGCGAGGAGGACAGATGATTGGCGGGCGTGGGGGACAGATGATTGGCAGGCACGTGAAGGGTGATTGACAAAAAAGACAACGAATTGTGACTCTAAATGACACGTTTACTACTGTTGTGTCTGACCTCTTGCGTGATGTTACATATTGTTAGAGTTTAGAATTGTATGGTGGTGTTTGTATTTCATTCTGCTGTGTTCCTTTCTATGTGCTCTCTCTCTCTCTCTCTCTCTCTCTCTCTCTCTCTCTCTCTCTCTCTGCACCCGAACACGGGCTGTGTGTGTGTGTGTGTGTGTGTGTGTGTGTGTGTGTGTGTGTGTGTGTGTGTGTGTGTGCGCGCGCGCGTGAATATGTTCATGTTCCTTTGTTTCTGCTCTCAGAGACAGAGACAGAAGAGAGAGAGAGGGGGGGGGGGGGGGGAGGGAGGGAGGGAGGGAGGGAGAGCGAGTCAATCACAGTTGATGAATATGTTTAATGTCAATAGAGCGCAACGGGGCATGCATAAACATCATTCAGTAATCATCTCACCCCAGTCTTCTTTTTCCCCACATTTCACCTCGACAGTTTTCTCCCCTTTTCCCTCCTTTCTCTTAACTCTCCACCCCCTCTCCCCTTCATCTGCCCTCTTCCAGAGAGAGAGAGAGACAGAGAGAGAGAGAGAGAGAGAGGAGAGAGAGAGAGAGAGAGAGACAACACCTATCTCTGCCACAAGTCAGCCTTGCTGGTTAAAACCAGAAACAGAATGACTCAAAGCATCGAACAAGCGTAGGGAATGAAACGACCAAGAGCAGCATCCAACATTGAAGACCATCTTTACACGCAAACCTGAATCTTTTCAACGGAAAATAAGTAGCCATTCTCTAGACTCCTACCCCTACCCCTTCTAATACCGACATTCTTATTTCCTCAGCCACGCTTGCCTGTGTGTGGGCCTATATGTTTGAAAGCCTTGGAGAACATCAACCAAGCGTAGGATCGACGCTAAAAAAAACGGTTCCAGGATTAGGAACATATCCCCACCAGTACCATCGTTTGATGATTTTTCCGCCTGGCTTGTTGAATCTGGCTAGCCCAGCCAGCCATCCGACTGTGAGGCGATGTATTGGAAAACAATGTAGACGTGGTGAAGAGAGCTGAGTGGATACACTTGTTTACGGCTGGAGTCCGCAAACCTTACACAAGCACATGAAGACGAACGATCAAGAAGACAAAGAACAAATTATGATTAAAAGCAATCCGTTGAGAGAGAGAGAGAGAGAGAGAGAGAGAGAGAGAGAGAGAGAGAGAGAGAGAGAGGAGAGAGGGGAGAGAGGAGAGAGAAGGAGAGAGAGAGAGAGAGAGAAACAGACAGACAGACAGACAGACAGAAAGACAGGCATACATACAGGCAGACAAACAAATAGAGACAGAGGCAGACGCAGTGTGTGTGTGTGTGTGTGTGTGTGTGTGTGTGTGTGTGTGTGTGTGTGTGTGTGTGTGTGTTTGCGCGCGCGCGCGTTGTGTATATGCAACGGAAATCTTCGCGGTTCTTTTTATCAAGTTTAAGGCGAGTCGATGTCAAATTACTATATTTCTTAGTGCACAAAACATCACTGTCACTTTTTCGCTGCAGCTTCTTTTGAAGAGACAACAATCTTCGTGTCATTTCCACAAAATAATCAGAACGGTAGAGGTTTTTTTTTTTTTTTTTTTTTTCAGATAGGTACCAGTATTGTAATCATTGAATTCCTCGACTGAATCAACACCGGAAATGTCACAGAGGGCTGCGAATCTCACTATCATACAAATCTTTGCAGCGGTCGAATAACGAAGCAAAATTAATATTATCATTCAAAAGGTCATTTCTATTTTTAAAGAAAAAAAAAATAATAAAAGCAGCAGTAAATCTCCGTCGCGATATGACTGCTCATTATGAATTTAGAAGTTTGTTGAAAAGTAAATAAGCTAATATTTACGCCCACAGAGAGAGAGAGAGAGAGAGAGAGAGAGAGAGAGAGAGGAGAGGGAGGAGGAGAGAGAGAGGATGGGGTGGCGGCCGGCCGGGGGTCGTGGGGGGGGGGGGGGGGGGGGGGGGAGGGAGGAGACAAGAAGAGGGATTGGGGAGACACGGAAAATGGAGAGGAAGAGTTGACGGGAATGGGGAGGAGGGGGAGCGTGGTATTACATGGAACGAAACAAAGGTTTAGTGTCGTCAATCTCCTGGACTCTCCGGTGACTGGACAAATCATAATTCCCTTTTCCGACGTCAGTCAAAAATCTGAATGAAATGCTTGATGGAACATTCACACTAAGCGTTTGAGTCTACAAAGTATGCCAGACTGATTATTTTACGTGCCGGAGGACTGGCTCCTCTCGAGACTTCTGTACTCTAAGTCCTCCAGACATGACCTTGTTTCCTTTCGACTCATCCATCTATTGTAACGTTTTGCTTGCTAGACTTCCACGGAACCTTTAAAACCGAGTGCAGAAAGTGATGAATTGCGCTGCTGACCCCGTTTCCAAAGTACCAGAAACAGAACATATTACTCCTCTGCACTGCGATCTGCGCTGGCATCCTG
>JADBJO010001171.1:315000-325000 GCA_016801955.1 Conus betulinus
AGAGAGAGAGAGAGAGAGAGAGAGAGAGAGAGAGAGAAAGAAACGCCAATAATCAATATAAAAAAAAACCCAAACCACTGTCGCCTAATACGTCCTCGCGCAATATGCTTTCGAATCAAGGTTTAGAGAAAATAACCCCCCCAGGTTTTCATAGCTAAAAAAACGACGTTGCTCCAGAGGCGATGCTAGTGCTGCATCAGCTCTTTGTAGGCACTGCACGCGCAGCATCCTTCTGCCAGACGTACTCACTCTGTGCTAGGACAACGCTGCACAGACGAGAGAAAAACAAAGAAAAGAGAGGTAGCAGGTGAAGAAGAATAGCTAAGGTAGTGGGTATGAAGGAGCGGGACGTAGAGGACGGGGGATGCGGCGCTGAAAACTGGAATGGGAAGGGAGGAACCACAGAATCACAGACCGCTACTCTGCGAGTTAATTATGTAAGGTAATGGTCATTCCGTGTTGTGCTCTCGCCACTATACACCGGCGGGAACTTCTAATGGCATTCTGCTGATTAAGGCCGCGGCAAGGATGGAAGGGACATTGAGCAAGTCTTGTCCAATGTCTGGACTATTTTTAAGGGAGAAATAATGCTACGTGGCAGCAGATGACTGTATGGTGGGTACTTTCTGGTGAGAATGGGGGCGGTGGGGAAGAGGGGGGGAGAGGGGGGGGGGGGGGGGATGTGCATCTTCCATCTCCGTCTAGAAGTATATTGCTCCAAATGTGACTTCTTCCAATGGATTTTTTTTTTCTGCAGATTGTCTCTCTAGTTTTTTGATTGACCATCCGTCACAACTCACTGGCCCGGGACTTTATCAATGTATGGTGGCACTGCAATATTAAATGGGTGCCCCACGCAAAAATGCACACAGTGTAATTGATTGGTACAGTAGTTTTTCATTCTTTTCCTTTATTATTTCCCTTGAGTGTAAGTGTTACATGCAACAGTATGAAAGTGTCAGCCTGCCAAACAAAACAGCAACAAACCAAGACGCCTTTGTGTTAAACGCAAAAACATTACAATCAGCAAGAGAATGCCCATCGTTAAATGAACACAGTCTACAGCAGGAAAGTTTGCTGGAGGAAGAAATAGAGTGAAAAAGTGGGACCAAAATAGTATGGAGATCCCACTTATTTACAGAAAAAAAAGGAGAAAGGGAGAAAAAAAAAGAGAAAAGAAAAGAATGTGAGGAAAAATGGTGGTTGGTTCTGTGAAGCGTGCAGTCTCCACTGCTTGGGTCTTTCTTTGCAGTTCTGTGAAGCGTGCCATCTCCACTGCTTGGGTCTTTCTTTGCAGTTCTGTAAAGCGTGCCATCTCCACTGCTTGGGTCTTTCTTTGGTTGGTTCTGTAAAGCGTGCCATCTCCACTGCTTGGGTCTTTTTTTTGCAGTTCTGTGAAGCGTGCCATCTCCACTGCTTGGGTCTTTCTTTGCAGTTCTGTGAAGCGTGCCATCTCCACTGCTTGGGTCTTTCTTTGCAGTTCTGTGAAGCGTGCCATCTCCACTGCTTGGGTCTTTCTTTGCAGTTCTGTGAAGCGTGCCATCTCCACTGCTTGGGTCTTTCTTTGCAGTTCTGTAAAGCGTGCAGTCTTCACTGCTTGATCTTTCTTTTTGCAGTTCTTCGAAGGCTGTAATCTCCACTCTTTGGGTCTTGTTTTGCAGTTCTGTTGTCAGGGTTCATGGTTAGTATGCACACGCAGGAAGACACTGTGCAAAACGTTCTTTTTATTCCGTTTCTGAGCTAGTCATAAAGTACTTTTCCAGCTATCCTTTTAAATTAAAAAAGAAAAATTTGTAAGTGTACGCGCACGCGCGCGTGTCTTCGAGTATGTGTGTGTGTGTGTGTGTGTGTGTGTGTGTGTGTGTGTGTGTGTGTGTGTGTGGAGGGGGGGTGGGGTGAGCGTGCACACGCACTTACACACCACCCACGTTGACACCATACTCTAAGATAAACTTTGAAAAGTAATGATTTGTGCTGTGATCAGCAAACTAAGTCTAGAAACTTTTGAAATGAAACAAAAGAAAACATTTTCGAAAACTCATTATTTTATTGTACGAAAGAAAACATACAAACAAACAAACACCAACAGTCATCCTCTTCATCTAAATCTTAAACGAATGCTGTCTAGGAATCCAAGAACTCCAGCCTGGAAGTAAGATGTACAATCAACAGTGACCTTTAGCTAAACAAAAACCGTCGTTGTTCCAGTACGGGTAGACTAATAAGAGTGGTTCTGTGAAAACTCGCATTCCGCAAGGATAGACAGGCAGACACTAGTGGCCGCTCACTGACCACGACGAAGCAACTGCCCGAGTGGTTAGTAAGAGATAATAAACAGATCGAGTCAGTCCAGAGAGAGAGAGAGAGAGAGAGAGAGAGAGAGAGAGAGACAGACAGACAGAGAGACAGACAGACAGGCAGACAGACAGACAGACAGAGCGAGACAGAGCAATACAGCACAGAGACAGAGACAGAGTGAGAGAGACAAGAGACAGAGATAGAGAGAGACAGAGACAGAAGAGACAAAGAGACAGAGAGAGAGAGAAAGAGAGACCTGGAGGAGGAGGAGGAGGAGGAGGAAGAGGAGGAGGCAGCAGAGGAGGACGTTGATGATGGTGTTGATGACGATGATGACAACGATGACAAGGAGAATGATGACAGCGAAGAGGACGTCGGTCGACGATGGGGATAATCACAAAGATAGTGATAATGATGATGATGACGACGATGTTAATGATGATTATGACGACTACAACGACGACGACGACGACAAGGATGATGACGACGACGATGATGATGATGATGACAATGCTGCTGCTGCCGCCGCCGCCGCCGCCGCTGCTGCTGCTGCTGCTGCTGCTGCTGCTGCTGCTGCTGCTGCTGCTGCTGCTGATAATGATGATGATGATGATGATGATGATGATTATGATGATCTTCAATGCCAAGTAAAACAGACAAGCAAGTGCATATTTTTGTTTTCATCCATCCTTTAATCTGCATATCCAGTCAGGCCAGAGGTTCTCCTTTGCTACTGGTAGCCACGTAAACCCAGCAGAACTTGCGGCACGTGAGGAGGAAACCAGCAAGATAATTCAGCTTGGAGAAGGATGGGCTACATCAGGTGCCTACTCTGGTCTAAGAATCACCGCACAGAAGAAGACGGACAACATTGACAACATTGTAGATCAGATGTGCGCGCGCGCGCGCGCGCGAGCGCGTGTGTGTGCGTGTGTGTGTGTGTGTGTGCGCGCGCCCACGCGCACGCGTATGTGTGTGCGCGTACGTGTGTGTGTGTGTGTGTGTGTGTGTGTGTGTGTGTGTGTGTGTGTGTGAGAGAGAGAGAGAGAGAGAGAGAGAGAGAGAGAGAGAGAGAGAGAGAGAGAGAGAGAGAGAGAGAGAGAGTTCATACGGCTATACCCAGAAAATTTTTTTATCTCTGATTATTTTACAGCATACTTTCTATTTGTTTCTTCTTCAATTTCCAGTTCTGTTTAGTACTTGGTTAAGTGTTCCAGGTTTTTCTGTTTGTACGGCTTCCAGTCGAATGTTCTCAAGTGACAGCTTTCTGGGGGGGGGGGGGGGGGGGGGGGGGGGGGGGGGGGGGGGGGGGGGGGGGGGGGGGGGGGGGGGGGGGGGGGGGGGGGGGGGGTTGTATTTTGTTTCCTTATTGAGCTGACCTGACCCGAGCTGACAAAATGGCAATGGCCGGGAGACACTTGTCGATCTAAGACTTGTCAGTGATTCTCCTGTACGGGTTAGCAATGAAATGGAAGCGAACATTTCGCACGTCGTAAACAGTTTATAGACCAAGCTCTAAGCACTTTACAATCAACACTCGTTTACACAACGGGCTGCCTACCTGGGTAGTGCCGACTGAAGAGCTGCCAGCTGGCGCTTCATTCAGTTCGTTTCCCGTGTCATCCAGTCAGTATCGTTCAATATCGTTCACTCATTTTCCTTACTTCCTTCATTCTTTCCCTTTCTCACTCAGGGTGCATGCTATGTGTAACGTGTCATCCATACCAACGGCCAAACTGGCCTGCTCTTCCGAATGTTGGTGATGGGATTTTACGTGTGTGCAAGATGTTATGCGTGCGTTCACACACGGAACCTCGGTTTATAGTCTCATTCGAAGGACTGTATGGAAATGGAGTCAGAACCAATGTTAACTCCGAGGGAAAAATCCCCCTGTACCGAAACGCCCCGGCGGAGGTTCGAACCCGCAACCCCAGGATCACCAAGATTACGAGTCAGGCGCTCTACCAAATTTTTTTTTTGACTGTATTCACAATGAAAAAGGCCGTGCCCGTATTGAATAAATATTGATAATTATGTGTTTGTTCAATTCTCCTGTTGTTGTTGCGGTGTAGATGTGTCAGATAGCTTACTGGGTATACCTGTTATGCTTGGAACGTCATTGTGGGGGTGGGATATCTCCCTGTTTGTTCTGTGTGCTCTGTGTTGTCCTTTCTGCTGGGCGATTGGGTGTCGTGAGCAGCATTCATTTGAAGTGAATGGACGTGTATTTATTCCATCGTGGGAGCAAGAGTTGCCCTACGTGGTTGTTGTTCTCTGGCATTGCAGGCGTGCCCAGTAATGGGAAGAAGATCAGGGACAAAACATCGATCTGTTCTCGTGAAGTGTTTATCCAGAAAGAACCATGCTTGACGTTATGAGCAAGAACAGCGCTTTAAAAAAGAATAGCATCTTGCGCGAAACCGCCTTCTTCAACGACGAGCTGAAGGTTCTAGGAGGCAAGCTCTTCCATCTGGCAAAAAAAGTCGAACTTCTGTATAATGAGTTTGGACAACACTGAATGGACATATACGTTGCCTACTTAAGAGGACTCCAGGACAAGATGAAACAGATGTCGTTCCTATTTACAGTCCGGATGATCTGTTCAGATCTGGCATGGACAATGTTCATTACAAGTTCCTTGGACTTCAGCAATTGCTCGTCCCAATGCCATAGACGTTTCTTGGAGAACATTGTGGCTTTCTTGATCGAGGCAGTGTCTAGATCTAGTTCTATCACCGTAAATAGTCTGATTAGTTCTAATAATTTGTTGATATTATTTAAGTTTCTGCTACTTTATTTTATGTATTCAGTAAACAAGGTAATGGTGGATAACATAAGAACCTAAATATTGATTATATGTCTGCAAATTAACTGTATAAAAAATGTGAACCTGAGAGTACATGTTCACGTTTGACATGTAGACTGACACCCGTGACAGCGAGTTATGATTTCGTGCAGTCCCGTGAAGTTTAAAGGAACTGACTGACGTGCTGATAGTTGCTTTTTGAAGAAGCTGTCAGACTGTATATCAAATAGTCACATTTCCTTCAAAGTCAACTAATACTCACTAGGCCTACTTGCACTCTGTAGCATTTAGTGACTCTGTCGCTATGAGGTTGAGAGCTATGCTGTTGATTTGTATATTAGATCTAAATCCAGAACTGCTTCACTTTCAAATCATGATTTTCACTGTTGCAGTTCTTAAGAAGATTATGTTTGTTGTTGTTGTTGTTTTTGTTTGTTTGTTTTTTATCTTTCACTTTGTTTTAATGCATGTATGGTTTCTGAAGAAGGCTGAGCATAAAAGAATTCATACAGTATGAAAGTCAGTACACAAACTGATCAACACAACGGTAAGCTCATGGAAGAATGTTTAATTTAAGACGTAGGTTTTACTATAACACGCTTAGTACAAAATGCGTTCCCACTCACAGTTGTGATAAAGAAGAGTGCAATAACTACAGCGAACTGACTTTACTCAGCTGTCTTGAGAAAACTGTTCACATGTAATTTGAAATAAACGGTTTGACTGAATTTATAGAATATAACAACATTTTCTCGGAAAATGAAATAGGGTTCCGACATTCGGTGCTTTATAAAAAGTTATCGAAGAAGGCATCAATGGCAACATTTTAGAGGTCATTTCAAACATCTATGAGTACAAATAATCTTGCGTTACATTAAATGGAGAAAATTGTGATTTTTTAATTTTTTTTTTTTAAGTTACAGTCTTACAGTCGTGTTAGAGTGGTAGACGAGGTGAATTTTTTCCCGCCACTGTTGTTTTCTTTGTACTCGAAGGCTTTTGAGAATTATTTCTTGGAAAATGGATGTAATGGATGTCAATTATTCAGATATAGATCTACTAGCATCTTATTATCATTGTTGTTGAATGCTTATGGCACTATTCACTTATCATTTTCTAGTTACGAGCTGATTAAGGCTTTAGAAGCGTTGTTGTTCAAGCTTTGTAAGATCTGGAAGCTGAAAGTCAATTCATACAAACCCATATTAATCATTTTCAATTGATAACTGGATTCAAAAGGAAGCTTTGAAAAATGGTGAAATGTCATGGACATAGTCAGTTCATTCGGACATCTTGGAGTGATTTCTAATAAAACGGATTCTTGTTAAAGAAAAGAAAAGAAACATGTTTATGATCCCGCACAAAAGATACTGTTTCCTTTGCTACGAACAGTTAAGGACCAGCAGCTTTCATACCTGTAATATTGGATCTTTTTCAAGCAACAGTCATTCCATTTAAACATTATGGCTATAAAATCTGCTGATATGAAAATTCAATAATTTTGAAAGAATCACAATCGGTAATTCTTCAAGTGTTTATTCAGATTGAGCAAAAATACTATGACTCATTTAATATATGGAGAAAATGATTTGCATCCAGTCTGTTTTGAAGAAGTATAAAATGATGTGATGAAGACTAGCACTGTATTGCGAACATCTAAAGGTAAATACTCGCCTTACATATATAGCGTTTTTTTTTTTTTTTAATTTGCATATTAGAGGCATTTAGCTATCCCTTTGGGTTGGATTTGTAAGGAGGATACTGACTGAAAGCGTTCATGACTGCGTTTGGACATAACAGGCTTCATTAATAGGGAGGCACTTCACAAGAATATTCAAGAATCATTACAAGGGAAACGACTATGATGGGACGCTCTACAAAACAATGATAAATATCTTTATTCCAGATAGTATAATACTTCCTTCCGAAGAGAACCTCACATGAACAGTCTTTCTGATAACATAACATTATCAAACGTATGAAGGTAAGACGCAGTTATCACACACTCCCCGTCGAGATGTGAAGAAAATATGACATTGAAAGATATGAACGGTTGCGTAAAGACTTACAGGAATGTTATTGGTGTGATGAGGAGCATTTGATGACTGAGTGCTCGAAATATGCAATGTACGAAAACAACAAGTACCTGCTTATTACTGTAATGGTAAGTCCTTTTTCATTACGACGAAACAATATCAGGAGTTGATAGTAAAAACCACTCAATAAGCATTATTATTGCACATTTTCACTTTGTTTATAAAACCTCTATCAAGCATTAAAAAAAAAAAAAAAAAAAAAAAAAAAAACAACTAACGGGCACACTAAATGACAGCCTGAAGTACAGCATTTTTTTTTTTAAATTCTGACACTCATTATTTCTCACTCTCACTTTGCTGGAATTCTCACTCACTACGTTAAAATCGTGTATGCTTAATCCTAATACGTAAGCCTGTCAGAGTTAAAAGAACAAACGGTAACTATGAGCATCATGTGAAATACGAACCTGGGGTAGTCAGTCAACGCACCCCCCCCCCCCCCCCCCCCCCCCCCCCCCCCCCCCCCCCCCCCCCCACCCAAACCCCCCCCCCCCCCCCCCCCCCCCCCCCCCCCCCCCCCCCCCCCCAAAAAAAAAAAAAAAAAAAAAAAAAAAAAAAAAGAAGCCAGAAGAAATGAATTCAAGCTCACAGTGGTGCGACGAAAGATACCCAATAATAACCCTTTTCCTCCTTCATCATTTTCAAAACGCAACTTTTGCTTTCAATCAAGTGAAAGCAAGTAATATCAGGAGGGCGGAAAGTTCAAAGAAAAACGGGCATTTCACCCCACCCCCTACAAAAAAAAAAAAAAAAAAAAAAGTGTGTGTGCGTGCGTGCGTGTGTGTGTGTGTGTGTGTGTGTGTGTGTGTGTGTGTGTGTGTGTGTACTGTTCGTCTATTTTTTTGTTCGTTTTTGTTTTCTTTAAGGAATGAATGTTTGTGTACAAATGAGTGTGTACATTAGATTTGCTCAAAAAAAACAAAAAAAACTTTGCTACACTTGGTCTATTCATTTGATATCCTCCATGCCAAGACGAGGTGAAAGGATTAGATTCAACTTCAAGAGTTTGCGTGCATTCGTGCGCGCGCGCGCGTGTGTGTTTTGTGGGCGCGTGCGTGCATGCGCTTGCCCGGGCATGCGTGCGCTCGTGTATCACTGTGTGTGTGTGTGTGTGTGTGTGTGTGTGTGTGTGTGTGTGTGTGTGTGTGTGTGTGAGAGAGAGAGAGAGAGAGAGAGAGAGAGAGAGAGAGAGAGAGAGAGAGAGAGTTAGTTTATGTGTGTGTGTGTGTGTGTGTGTGTGTGTGTGTGTGTGTGTGTGTGTGTGTGTGTGTGTGCGTGCGTGCGTGCGCGCGTGCGCCTGCTTGTGCGCACGAGTAAACAATGTGATAGTTAATGTGTTTTTACGGCTTCTGTACGGGATTTTTTTGTGTGATTGTTTTATTGCTTTAACCTTTTATGTTACTTCCTATACTACATAAGATTTTTTGCATGTTAGTTCATCGGGCAGAATTGTAAAAAAAATCTTTTAATGTGTCTTAATTCTTTGCACGTAGAATCGATCGATCAGTCTCTTCTTCTTCGTCTTCTTTTTCTTCTCCTCTTCTTCTTCTTCTCTTCCCTCCTCCTCCTCCTCCTCCCTCCTTCTTCTTCTTTTTCTTCCAATCTTTTTCTGTTCTTCTTTTCCTTGGCATCCTACTTCATTTTCGTGTTCTTGTTCTTCGTTATTTTGTCCTTGTTTGCGTTCCTTTTCCATCTTTACTTTTTTCCTGATTGTATTTCTCGTTCTTGTCTTGTTCCTTTCTTTCTTCTTCTTCTTCTTCTTCTCTATCCCCACTACTTAATGGATTTTGTTCCAGTCAAAGACCGAGAAGCAGATTCCAGACAGGCCGGCTTAACGGCCCCCGTTCCTGAAATGTGGGCAGTGCAAAAAGCCATTACGCTTCATCAAACATGACGCTTTCCCGGTCAGTTCTGTTCACCAAGGGAGGGCTAGCAGCGGTGTAAACTGATGGAACTTCCCCGCCATGATTATGGTCCCGGAGATATTTGGGGTACAGCGTGGCGGATGTGATGTCACTCTGGAGCATGATTTAAGTAGGCTCTGTAACTCTGTTCCATCTCCTTCCTTGCAACATGTCAGTAAAGGTGATTCATTTGCCTACTGATGATGTTCATCTATTCAGTATTACTCTTCGTCGTCTTGATGAGTAAGATGAAAACATTATACCGTGATTACAACTTTTTTTTGTTTCCCTATTTTGTGACGTGGAGAAAAGATTTGACGACATGGTCTCCATTAATTGTGGAGTTCAGGTTTATGTCTCAATGAATGGCAACATTTTGTTAGGAAGCTTTTAACTGGTTTTGTGTCAGGGGCTGGCAAGACTTTTTAACGTATTTTTCACACTCATAACACAGGAAGTCAAACTCCAGTAATATGTCCCCCGCAACTGGGGAAGGAGGAGGGATGGAACTGATGCTTCTCCTGCAAGCCGTTATTTTCTTTACTGATCTGAGACTAGTAAGTTAAAATAACACATTTTTTTTTTTATTTTTTATTATTAATTATGATAATAAAGATACAGCCGAAAGATACAGACGATCTAGAGAAGTGCTGTCCTCAACTGCCGAACCAAACAGCCAGGAGCATTTTTTTCACTACTACCCAAGGAAGCCTGCGCTGCGTTGACATAGGGTATAGGCACGCACGGTGCATACAATTAAGACGTCAAGGGGCATAGCTGCTCTCTGGCAAAAATGCACTACGAGACGGCATCTGTACCAGGGGAGGATGGAACTCAAGCTTTTCGTGCAACCCGCTACTTTCCTTGCCGGCCGTGATACAACAGAACCTCCCATT
>JADBJO010001171.1:332500-352500 GCA_016801955.1 Conus betulinus
TTATTTATCAGTTCAGTCATTCACTTATCTATTTCTTTATTTATCTGTTTCTTTATTCATTATTTACTTTTATTTGGCCAGGTGCAAAACAGCAGGACCAATTAGCCTATTTCCTGTTCGCCTACTCTTTGACAGAGCCACCTACCTCAATGGCCTCTTGAGATTTTGATTCATTTGCCTATCCATCGGTCCTGCCTTGCCTATTTAGTGCGCCACTCGTCATTGTCAACCAGCCCGTTCTGTCTATCTTTCTATCTGTCTGTCTGTCTCTCTGACTGTATGTCTGACTGCCTGTCTGACTGCCTCTCTCTCTCTGTCTCTCTCTCTCTGTCTCTCTCTCTCTCTCTCTCTCTCTCTCTCTCTCTCACACACACACACACACACACACACACACACACACACACACACACACACACACACGCACGCACACACATACTCATACACGTACACACACACACACGCGCGCGCGCACACAGACACACACACACACACACGCACACACGCGCGCGCGCGCGCGCGCACGCGTGCGCAGGTACACGGGCGCGCGCACACGCACGCACACACACACACACACACACACACACACAGACACACACACACACACACACACACACACACACACACACACACACACACATACACACACGCGCGCGCGCTTTTCTCTTAACACACGTAGTACTTGCGATTTTCAACCAGTATTGAAACGGTAAAATATTGGTTTTGATTTTTGTTAACCTGTACATACACACTGCCATATAAACATACACTTAAAGGGGTGGGGTGGGGGGTGGGAGGTGGAGAGAGTGAGTGCGCGCGCCCGAAAATTGTGTGTGTCGAGTGAATTTTCAATAGTTGTTTACTGTATATATATATATATATATATATATATATATATATATATATATAATATAATATATGTGTGTGTGTGTGTGTGTGTGTGTGTGTGTGTGTGTGTGTGTGTGTGTGTTAATAGGCATATGCTGCTGTTCGTTGCTGTTTCTTATTTCTTATACACTTTAATTGAATAAACTATGCTGACAAACCGACATCAACTGGACAATGTGTGTGCGTCGACAGGCGTGTTCGCATGGCATGTGCATGCGTGCATGAAAGTCGTGTTGCACATGGGCGGACCAGCATACGCAAAACGGGGACGGCGAGTCAAGATGTTGGCGAACGGGGAACAGGCACGTTGGAATGACCATGACACTGATATCCATCAGCCCGTCTTCCCCACCCCCCTTCTCCTCTCTCTCTCTCTCCTCTCTCTCTCTCTCTCTCTCTCTGGGAGGGTGGTGGTGGTAGGGGTGGTGGTGGTGGTGTGTCGTGACCAGACAGTGGAGCGTGCAGGTCGCATGTCGTGGTTGTCCTGTTAATTCTAGCCAGCTGAGGAGGGAAGAAATCAAACTAGATGGCCACTTTTATTTTTGCCATGCCAGCGGCCCCCACTCGCTTTACCAGCGACATGCGGCTCCTTCTAGCTGGTCTTCCTCTCATTCATGACGAGGAGGGGCCATGGAGAAGAAGACGACTGCACGAGTCGCCATGTTGACACCTCAGACTGGAGCAGACTGGAGGGTGTCAGCCCTGGCCCGCTCCTCATCCTGTTATTCTGCGGCAGTTTACTGATGAGCTGCGGAGACATTGAGCAGAACCCTGGACGCGTGGACAGCCTGAAGCAGCCAAGACTGGGCAGCAGTGGACGGACGAGTTTGGACAGGACCACGACAACCCAGGACAGCGGGCAGTCTACTCCTCCTCCTCCTTCTCGGCAGTCTACCCTTACTGATGTCCTGGAGATGCTTCAGCCCATGAAAGTCATGAAAGCCCCAACAAACAGTAAGTTTGATGAGTTGTAACGCTGTGTGAATGGACTGACAGGAGCGGTGTTGTTGTGGTGAGTTTGCAAAATAATGTTACGGATTTAAAAGATAAAGTAGCTAATCTGAAAAAAGAGAGAACGAAGTCAAAATGTGTTAAGGGGAAAACTGATCTGCTTTCTTCCCGAGATGAAACAGTTGGGAAAAAAAAAAGACTGACGACCTTGAGGGCAGCTCTAAACGGAATAACCTTGTATTTTATGAAGTAGACAGAGATCAAAATGAGTCCATTGAACAAATGTGAAAGCAAATTACTTGATGTCATTACTGATAAATTGAATAATAACACTAACTTTCGAGTTCGAAAAGGTCAGCTGATTCAATGGCCTAAGTTGAAATATTAACGCTGATATCGAATTCGAAAGGAGGCCAACATTTCATTGGCAGATCAGATTCCCCGATTATTGCGAGATGCATGTTTTACAACAACACAAACTGCAAATTCTTATAGTGAATAGAAAAACTGTACTGCACCATACTGTTGTAGTGGAAGGAACTCTCCTTCCGAGTGAAGGAGATAAGGCGCAAACTCTCCCTCTCCATCTGAAAAAAAAAAGCTAAAAAATCTGGGAAAAGAGCCACGATGTTATTCGTCTACCTACTAAGAATGCAAACGGTATTTCTTTGGTGGTGAGAAGGGGGGCAGTTTGCACGAATCCAAATAGAAGATTGGCCTGTCACAATCTGAACGTGTTTCCCCCCTGTTAACAGCAAAAGAGAGAGAGAACAGAATTAACCGAACGAACCGTTTAGCCGCTCACCTGTCTCTCATTTCAATGACACGCTTGAACGCGACCGCGACCATAGGGAGGGAGGGGAGCGAGATCGACTTCTAGTGATAGCGTGAGTGAGCACGTGCAACACACACACAGCGCGCAAAAATCGAAACAGTTTTTTTTTTGTTGTGTGAATGTGAACAGGCTGCCGTCTTCAAACATGTGTTTTGTTTTTGGTTTCACTTGTTATGCTTGTGAATTGGTTTTGTTTGGTTGGTTGAGACATCATTTAGTAATGTCAGTTTGATGTATTTACCGGATACAACTTGTTTTGTAAACCTGTTGTAACATTTTACTAATGATGGTAGACGATCGGGAGGACTTGTTTGTTTAATAAGAAATTATCTTTCCCCGTGTATGTTAAAAGTATTGACATGGACCATGTCATTGTTGCATCTTTTTGATTGATAGTTAATTATTTGGATTGGATAAAGATATTCTGTATGTTTATACATATATACCCTCAGAAGAAACTCCTTTCTACACTCATTTTGATATTGACCATAGAATGGATATGCTTGAAAAGTGTTTAATTTTCTGTTGCAGAATGACGTGTATGTTATTTTAGTTGGTGGTTTGAACGGTAGAACTGTCAATGTTTCTCAAGATTATTCTGTTAGAAAAAAAAAAAGAAGAAAAAAAAAAAAAAACAGTTACGACTCACGATTCAATAATTTGGCTCTTAATTTGACCCAACAATCAAACGACCTTAATCTGAACAACTAGGCTATGTGTAAAAGCGACGAAACAACATGCAGATTATACAAATGTATTGGAAGCACGTATAACAGCATTAAAATTAGGGTAAGATGTGGATCTAGGCTAGCAGATTATGTTAAATACGCATACGGTGTAAAACAGGGCAATTTACGTAGCCTCTCTTTTTCTTGTCTCTTTTTCTTTGGCTGAACTTGCTTCGGAATTGTCAGCAAAAGGTGAGACCGGGGCTTTATTTGCAATAGGTAATTTCGGGTTTTTCATTCTATTACTTGCAGATGACGTGCTCTTATTAGCAGAAATGATAATTGGACTTCAGACACAGTCGCATATTTTGCACGAACTGCATCTTGTCTTTATCGAGAGGTTGATGGAACAAAGGCAGTATAATTGAGGTTAAAAAATAATTATCCACAAGCTGCAAGAGAAAGATGGACATACAATAGCATGGAAATGCCTGTTGTAAATATATATACATACTTGGGTATACTGTTTTGTATTAAACTCCGTTTCACTTAGCCTAAAATGATTTCACACGGATATAAAGCCAGGAATGTTGCGTTGTGTATTTTGAGGAACTATCGTGTCATGAATAATGAGAATTCGAATTCATTTTTCAAGATTATTTTATTCTCAGGGGTAGCCAATCGTCCAGTATGGTGCAGAACTTTGGAATCTGGATGATGCACAACGTCTTTATGAAAAGATACGGTTATTCCCTATGATGAGGATTTAAGAAGTTGTAAAGCGGACTCGCAATGATTTTACACGAAGAAAAAAAAAAAACCGATACATATCCGATTTAGATAAACTCTGTTGTACGTTGTATCTGTCAATGGCTGAAATTAACGATGAATGATGACAGACTACCACAGAGGCTAACAAAATGTCATTTGATTTAGAGTCGAGACGCAAGGAAATGGGCTTCAAATATTCGTGCAAGTTGCATTAATTTCATGTTTAAGGAAATACTGGAATTTCCATGCTAAAAACTGCGATAGATTTGATGTCTTTAGGGCACTATACATAGTGCTAAACGAAACTGAACACAGAAAGAATCTAGACAAACAGTTTGAAATTCATTATCACAAGGTTTTGGAAGCGATTTGTTTTGACATTTGTGTGTGTTATCACTGTTACAAAAAAACGTAATGAAATATATTCAATTTTCTCTCTCTGCTAAGGAGGGACTCAAGATCAGATGCAGTTTGCTTTATGTTGCCCAGTATTAACTGATTTTAAGACTGTGGCATATATGTTGTTAAGAACACCGTGTATTGCATCGTGCTTGATCTCTTTCATTGGCCTAAATACGTACAATATGATTATTATCTCTCTCTCCTCTCTCTCTCTCTCTCTCTCTCTCTCTCTCTCTCTCTCTCTCTCTCTCTCTTTCAATCGCACATTCTTAAGAGAAAAACAAAATTCTAGATAGAAACAGGCACGAAAGAATCATTCTTTCAAAAAGGAATTTGGGGAGACAAATTGATCGGCTTTCGAAGTAATGAGCGAGAATCCTCCAAACAGATGGGTAATCTGGCACCGGTTTCTTGCAAATTGGGACAAATCGTAGGAACGCCTCCCCATCCCATCCTCTCCACCTCCATTCCACCCAACCCACTCTTCTTCCCTCGCTACTGTAATCATTCCTGGGGTGCTCCCAAAGTCAGGTCACAAACTGCCGTAAAGCGCAACGGTTCCCCAGGGATTTGCCACGTTTTGACGCTTTGAGACACGTCGCGGTGTAACGGGGGGGGGGGGGGGGGAGGGTGATTCGCCAATATGCTGTACAAGTCAATCCGAGGGGGGAGTTATTTTTGTATGGGTGCTAAACCAAGCTCGGCAGATCAATTCCAGAGTCCCCCCCACCCCCACCACCCACTTCTCTCTCTCTCTCACACACGCCCGCACTCTTCGTTTCAGAGTCCCCAATCACATTTTCTCCCAGACGCCATCAGCTATCTGAACTTGTGTCAGAGGAGAGAGAGAGAGAGAGAGAGAGAGAGAGAGAGAGAGAGGAGGAGGAGGGAGGGAGGGGAGGGAGGGAGGAAGATGGGGGGGAGGGCAGAGAGACAGAGATATAGACTGGGAGACAAATATGAACAACAGATGGAAGGATAAGCATAGACGGAGAGGTAAAACAAAAGAGTGTAGAGAAGAGAGAGAGAGAGAGAGAGAGAGATAGAGAGAGAGAGAGAGAGAGAGAGAGAGAGAGAGAGAGAAGAGAAGAAGAGAGAGGTGGTGGGGGGTGGAGGGAGGGAAAGGGAATCACAGACACAGAAAGCTCTCTTGCATACGCTGACTCTCAATCTGCCGCTGGAAGAGAGAGAGAGAGAGAGAGAGAGAGAGAGAGAGAGAGAGAGAGAGAGAGAGAGAGAGAGAGAGAGAAAGACACACAGACGACACAGACAGACAGACAGACAGACAGACGACAGACAGACAGACACACACACACACACACACACACACACACACACACACACACACACACACACACACACTCACAGAGTCTGAGACGGAGACAATGAGAGAGACAGAAAAACAGTGACAGAGGCAGAGAGACAGAGACAGAGAGATAGAGAGAGAGTAGTAGAGAGAGAGAGAGAGAGAGAGAGAGAGAGAGAGAGAGAGAGAGAGAACAGTCAGACAGACAGACAGAGACAGAGAGACAGAGAGAGAGGGGAAGTTGTGTGTGTGGCTGGGGTAGAGGTGAGATGTAGGTGGGCGGGTGATGTAGGCTATTGAACAGCAAACCAAAGGACCACCACGCTCTCCCTCTTTGTCTCTCTCTCTCTCAGCTTGCAGGCAGCACACAGTGCGATCCGCCGATCGAAGCCTTCTTTTTTTTTCTCTCTCTCTCTCTCTCTCACTCTCTTCTCTCTCTGTCCTATATCAGCAGCAGCAGCAGCTGATGCTTTCGTCGCGTTCGCGTCTCCCTTCATTTTCTGCGCTTGTGTCTCTCGCACAGGATGTCATAGAGGTGGCTTTCTGGTGGAGGTGGGCGGTTCGGCTTGAGTGTTTTTGGTTTACGTTCTTTCTCTCTCTGTCTCTTCTCTCTACTCTTTCTTTTTTTTTTTTTTTTTTTTTCCCCTTTTTTTTTTTCTTCTTTTCTTGATACCTGGCCACTGTCGTTGCTCACCTCACGATGGTCGTCTGTCTGTGAATCACCGTGGGGCTGGATATTTTCCCAAAAGAGGATGCTTGTCGTCGTGGGCTGACCCGGTGGGAGGTTGACACGGGGTTGTGCACGTGTGGAGGCGGGAAGTCCATGTGTGTGTGTATGTGTGTGTGGACTGGAATTTCGGCTGCTTCTTCTGAGAACACGGTAAGACCCTTCTGTTGTATACTGTCGGTGTTTCAGAGAGTGGCAAAAAAAAGTCTTCGTGTGCGTAAAACCTCTCGTCCCCCGCCCAGTCTCTTGTATTATGAACACTACTCCTCCCTCCCTTCCTTCCTTCCCCGTTTCCCCGTTCTCTACCATTCCTGACAAATGTTGAATTCTAGTATGGCAGAAATCTCACGATTTGCATGTTTAGTTGGCTTTTGCAGAACTTTCTTGATATTTCATTTACTAACACACAACAACAACAACAACAACAACAGCGAAGGCGACAACAACATCGACGACGACGACGACGACAACAACAACAACAACACACAGCAACAATAATAATGATAATTCATATGGTAAAATTGGGCACCTGTACTGTGCTTTCTGTTATCTCAAAGTGCGCTGTAGTACCTATTTGATACACACTCTCCCATATTTCTCTCGGACAAAAAAAAAATGGATATATAACGTAAAATCCTTAACTATTAGAGGTGAAAAAATAAAGTGCAGTTTGTGCCCACGTTCAGTGAAGGCGAACAAAGTGTGATCGTTTTGATTTCACCTTTTTTTGTTTGTTTGTTTGTTTACTTGTGTCGGTTTTGATTTTGTCACAGGAAATGAAACCCTTACCAACAGTGATAAGAAATGTCCGTTTTTAAACGCTAAAGATATGTTTTTGTTTACATGTCTCTACACAGTGCATAAAGATCTTTATTGTAATCCGCCGTTTGCTCGCGGCATGCACCTTTATTACTACTGACGTCTAGTGTGGCACTTTGTACATGTATTTAAAACCACGAATTCAATGCTTTATGGTCTATATTTACACTGAATACTGGCCATAGACATTTTTTTTTTTCTCATCAAAATGATGTAATTACCAGAGACGTAGTAAATGGAGATTTCCCCATATGCGCTGGCGAAATAACTGTTTTTGATTCGTACCTCATTATCAAACGCCGTTTTATGAACACCGCACTAAGACCCGTAACAATCAAGAACGCTCAGAACTTTACTGAGAACACCTGATACTATGTACAGGCACGGTTTGAAAAAAAAGAAATGCTGAGTTTGCAGACTGAACAAAAATAAATCAAGGTCCGGTCACTCCTCCAAATGTCACAGACTGGAGCAAAGGTATTAAAAATACTGACTCAGCATTTTGTTTGTTTGGGACGTTTCGTGTCTGAATACAACTGGTTCAGTATTGACAGAACCATTTAGTGTCATTCTTGTATCTGGGAGCTATATTACACAAGCAAAATACTGAAGCTATGATTTCCAAAATGTCATCGGTGTACAATTCTTCCGAGGCTATCTCCCCCACCCTCAAATGGTATGACTTTTAGCATAAACTGCGACCGAAGCCGTGTGACGATAGATTGTAGACAACATCTGACTTACTCCAAGAGTATACCATCCCAATGAAAAATCATTGATGCTCTTCTCTCTCTCTCTCCTCATCTCCTCCTCCTCTCTGCCCCTCTCTCTCGCCCTCACCGCCTCATCTCCTCTTCTCTCTCATCCTCTCCTCTCCTCTCTCTCTCCCTCTCTCGTCTTCTCTCTCTGGGTATCTTTATTAAAAACAAATGCCAAGTTTAGGGACATGCTACTCTCCTTGAAATATTAGACTGGCACCTTGTACAGTACAACACATGCCTATATACATATCCACACACACACACATACATACATACATACATACATCATATATATATATATACTATATATATGCACACACACATACATGCTTGCATCTAGACATAATTATATGTGCATGCATAATATGTGCATGTGCATAAATACATACTCGCACTACATACATATACATACAAGACATGCATACATGCATACCTGCATGCCTACATACATACATACATACATACACATACATACATATACATACATACATACATACATACATACATACATACATACGTGCCAACATACATCCATCCATCTGCCAACCATCGATCCATTCCATCCATTTGTCCATACACACACCCACCAAACCCACCCACCCCACCACACCCCCCACCCCTGTATGGTATATATAGTATATTTATATAATATATATATATATATATTATATATAATATATATATCTAGATAGAGAGAGAGAGAGAGAGAGAGAGATGTCTGTAATATGTACAACACATATACATATACAACACATACATCTTGCTCTATACATATGTCCGCATGAATATCATCTCCCAAACACATACACACGCAACACATACACTATACATACATGCCATACAAAATGCGCATACTACACAACTACGGTGACTACATACATACTTCACTACATAGTAATAAATACATACATCATACTTGAACCACTTATAATCATATTGTCTCATTCGTTTGACGTAATGCTAGATTGGCACACATCTAGAACCTTGCAATCCTCTCCTGTTTTGTTCTCCTTTTTTCCCCTAACCCCGCCTCCTTACCCTACCTCTGAACCTCCCACCCCCCATCCCCCCCACCCCCTACACCCCTATCACAACAACAACACAACAACATGGCCCACCTCCAGGGATATGAGTAAAATCTGCCTGGAAGCTAATATTTCTTATCTCAGACTGATGGTGCTGCCAGGGGGAAATATGAGGAAAAGCTCTGATCAGTAGGAAATCAGTATAGGCACACTGTTTGGGGTTACTTTTCGATCTAGTTCTTTGTGTTCAAGAACAGAAAAAACGTCAAAGAAATTTAGGCCACATTTTAGAAACCACCACTTGTACTGATGAGGTTTTTCCCATAGTAATCCAACGGCGTTCGTTTTTTGGTGAAACGTTGCAAACTTCACTCCCTACCAGGAGAAAAAAACACCATGTTTGGATGTTTCGATGGTGTTTTCGCCTTCGTTTTTTTTGCGGCGATTTGATTGGGAACATCATGACCTGTTGAAACACATTTATCTGGCTGTTTTTGTTTTTTACATCAGTACGTTCGCGATCCGGCCACGTTTACGTTCGTCGGGTTTCGTCTGAAAGTTGGAGGCCAGTCTCATGATGACAAGATGATGTACAACCAACACCAAACAACAACAACAACAACAAACAACAACAACAACAACAACGAAATGGCTTTTAAAAAGGATAGAGGGGACGGACGGGACGGGAGAGGAGATGCTGGGAAAGCTAATATTTTGGAAGATTTATTTGAGACTTCACTTAGCGTACAGTGAAGCTCTGTGGGAAGGAAAGGTGAGGTGTGGTGTTATATTGCGGAAGGGGTGGAGTTTTTCCAATTTTCTCCACCGACCGACCGCAGGTGTTTTGCATTTCATTTCAGGACGATAAATAAGAGAAGGGGGTAGGAGAGGAGTGTGGTGGAGGAAGAGAGGGGAGAGAGAGAGGGAGAGAGAGAGAGAGAGAGAGAGAGGAGAGAGAGAGAGAGGGAGGGAGGGAGGGATGGGAGAGAAGAGAGAGGGAGAGAGAGGAGAGCGGGAGAGAGAGATAGAGAGAGAGAGAGAGAAGGGAGAGAGAGGAGCGAGGAGGGAGGAGGAGGAGAGAGAGGAGAGGGGAGGGGAGAAGAGAGAGAGAACCCTCGAGAGAGAGAGTAGAGAGAGAGAGAGAGAGAGGAGAGAGAGACGAGAGGGGGGAGAGGAGAACACCACCGCAGGTCAGAAATGGTGTATAATGCATTGGTTTCTCTTCCTTCATCTCGGAAACAAACTCTCAAAAAAACGGCATAGACGGAGACAAAGTGATTGATACTGAAATAGATAGTGTAGCGTCCTTGTACTCATGCACACGTGATTATAGATCATTCTTACCTCATCAGAGGCGCTAAGAGAGAGAGAGAGAGAGGAGAGAGAGAGAGAGAGAGAGAGAATGAGAGAGATGAGAGAGAGAGACAGAGAGAGAGACAGACAGACAGACGGACAGACAGAGAGACAGACAGACAAACAAAAAATGACAATGACAATGACAATGAGAGAGAGAGAGAGAGAGAGAGAGAGAGAGAGAGAGAGAGAGAGAGAGAGAGAGAGAGACGCGATCACTCGAACAAGATTCCATATCTTTTCTATATTTAGATATTTCATTATACTGGTTGATCGACTTTGTGTTTTTATTTGGTAGACTTGAGATGACTTTGTCTGCTATATCTGATGTTGACGTTCTGACGGAGTCGCCAGCTGGTTCTGCCTTTTAGCGGTTATCTGCATGCCTTCTGATCGCCTGACTGTCTCACATGCCACCCCACCCCCCACCCCCCCACCCACCCATCCACACGCCCCTTTCTCTTTTCTTTGATGTATGTTCTGTTCTGTTGTCAAAGTGGGCCAGTGTCATTTTGTCACTCTTGGAGGATCTCAAGAGAGGACCAAACCAACTGTAAAGCATTGCGGCGAGAACAATTTCCAGTGCGGGCTAAAACACTGGTTTCTTTAAGAACGGGGGCTTCCAAGAATGTGTTCTTTCTGCCAAGGGAGCTCCCAGATACTGAGATACCGCTTCCGGTTCCGAACGAAAATAAACGTTCGCAGAAGGCTGTCACAAACCCCGCTGTTCGCAGATGAAAGTTTTAAGACAGGTTCACATCATCTGGTGTGCAGTAAGTTATACTTGCCTGGCCTCCCCAAAAAATGATCAAATGTTGGAGTGCACAGCATTCAATGTAGATGAATTCCTCATTTTTGAACAGTTATTTGCCCTGGCCATAAATAGTCAGTAAAATCAGTTTAAGGAAAAGGGAGCAAACATCTCATAATTCCACTTTACTCGGGTTATCAGTATGTCATGTGCGCTTCGGCATTTTGACGGACAAGGTCAAGCTGTAACTTAAACAGTATTTTTTCCTAGACACTGTGGCATGAGCCCAGATAATGTCCTTAAAAAAAATATTCTGAACTTCACCATCCGAGGCAGTCTAGTGGCATCAACCCGACACCGCTGATTCCAGCTTCCCGTCCACAATTACCCCACGGCTTGTCCCGTCGCAGCCCACATGGAGAGTCACTGTCAAGCCGTCATGAGGCAACTCATCAAAGGAGACCCTGCACCGCTGGCGAATCATTTTGGTGGTGTTCAGTGGTGTCTGCTCAGTGCCAGCATACGCAGAACACCATATACTACGCCTCCCATGGACTACAATGGGTGCTTAGTCGCTAATCCACCGTAAGTAAGCGTTCTCCCTTTCGGAGGGCGCTACCACGTTTGTTCAACGACAGCCCCGGAACTTGCCAATACCGGCGATCCCAATACAAACTCGCCAAGGGCGTAGACGTATAGGGGAAATTAGAATTGAGGTCACCGTGAGAGTAGGGCATGAGGGACAACATAATTTCAAACATGTTCATGCCAGTCGTTGATGATGAAGATGATGTAAACGATGCTATAAAATTCTATCCTGGTCTACGACTGCATGACGTGACTGTACTCAACGATTACGTAATGGAATATATCCCGGCGTCAGCCGGGTCCAAAAGACACAGACACCGGCAGGTCAGGAAATTTGAGCAACACTGTAAGAAACGTATCCACTGGGAGGATGAAACCCAACTGCGTTGCCCCATTCTCTCTCCTTGAGCTCATAGTGAATTCAGCTCTGGATGGGAGCCGGTCAATGGCCGAAAAATCTCACAAACAGAAATGGGTCTGATAGGAATCGAACCCACGACCCCCTGATAGGAATTGAACCCACGACCCCTTGATAGGAACTGAACCAACGTCCCCCCCAGCAGGAAACTCGCGACACGAACCACAGCACTACCGCGCGCTGATACCTTTTGTTAACATTTTAATAATATGAAGAGATGTTTGCAAATTTAGTGTGCACTATTCCTTTTTTTATTAAATGAACCCAGAGATCTGTCTTCCTCAATAATAGCACAACTTATCATTTAAGAATTACGTCCACTGGCTTGGAGTACAAAGAACTCACAAAAAGTAACTGTTAGTCCAAGACCTATTTTATTTTTTGATTTGACTGTTCCACGATCACAATTTTATTTGACCGAAGGGGAAAAGGTTTTAGAAATATGCATCGATGTTTGAGGTGTTTTTTTGTTTCTCAACACAATCTGTAATACCCACTGCTGAAGTCATCGATCAGTCTCCTGGGGGGGGAAAAATCGTTGCAATTTTTCTGTGCAAGGTTTGAAATGTTTATTTCTCAATAATACCATTTTAGTTTTGGAAGTGTCAGGTGGTAAATCGTTTCATAATCAGATGGCATTATACCGAGAAACAATTTTAGAACCGATTGGCCATCATTGTGAATCCACCTCCAATCGAGATGCCCCTCTCCCCACTCCTCCACCGCCTTCTTTCACTCAATTATTTCACCATCACAAATCACTCTTGATAAAAATGTAAATAAACAACCAAGCAAAGATTTCTTTTTAGCTAATGAATAAAGTGACACTGTGAGTGTAAAAAACTGTCAGTGGCACTTTTGTAAGGTGTTTTGTTTAGAGTTTGCCAGCAGTTTCATTAACAGGCAGACTAAAGCACACATGGTCTGGAAACTCATCAACTTCTGTTCACTCTGGATCAAAACGACCAGCCAGGGGTTTCATCACGTTTTTAACGAGCTCTATATATTTTTTATCTTTTCTCTCCAGTTTTTATTTGCTATTCCTACAAAATCGTAGTTCCATTTCTTTAAAAGTACCATAGGGAGATTCAGTAATGGCAAAGAATTAATTACGGGGCTGTGTTCTTAAGCGGCACTCACATTTTGTCGTCAGCAATTAAGCTCTAATGGATGGTTCAGAAGCGTTCTTATTGAAGGTATGAGAGAATTCGTCAATGAATAAACGAAGCACATTTACTCCCTCCCTTCCCCCAGTTAGTTAAGACTACCTGTAATTATAGACCAGGTCGTCACACACACAAAATAAAAGACGTGCAGATCAGAGAAAAGGCTCGATAAGCATGTAAATTTTCACTAAGAATAGAAAAATACCAATATGTAATGTAGCAGCTAAACGTAATTGAATACGGCTCTGGCTCAACGCTAAACATGTTCGAATTCATACCAGCATTAGTTTATTTCGGAGAGAATAAAGGTCTGTTTTTTAACGGTTTTTCAAAAATGAACATGAAGATTATCAGAATGGAACTAGAATCAATATCCAGTCATATGTTTCTATTATCTTTATCCTGTCAATTTTAAAGTCTGGTCAGAGGTTCTCGTCTGCTACTGAAAGCCACATAACCCAGAACGACCTACCGCATATGGGGAATGAAGCCAGCAGGAGAATCCGACCTGCAGAGCTATGGACTCCGCCAGAGGAATCTGCGAAAGACGAGCCACATGAAAGAGGAAAATACAGATATCACAACGGATCGGATAACATTTGCCACACCATCCGTCGACCTTCACCAGGGCAGGCCGCGAAAAGAATGCTAGGCTACTTGTGGGAAACCATAGAGTATCCGTGGAATGAACATCATCACAATCGCCACCTGGAACGTGTAAAAAGTCAGATAAGTAGGAAAACTAAAACTACTAACACACGAGGTAGACCGATAACTTCTGGCAGATTCGCTGCCTCTGTGAAGTTGGTTTGAAGAACAACGAAGGAGTGAAAACAGAAGAAGGGAATGTCTCGCATTATGGTGGATAAAGATACGAACACACAAGGAGTGGGGTTTTTAGACACCAAGAACACCAGGAACGCTGTTCTGTGATGCTAGCATTGTTCCAGTAAGAGCGTGACCACCCGCCTTCGAGCGAAACCATTTAGCATCAAGATGGTGCAAATGATATGCTTTCCCACGCTGGACTGTAATAAAGACCAGATAGCATAATTCTACATGTAAGTCAAAACGGTCTCCAGCGAGATGGTCAAGAAAGACGCCGTCATCCTCCGGATGCCCAATAAGGCTGGAGGGATTTCTGTGGCCATTATTGTAATGAGACCACAATGATACTAATCATCACCCTTCTCAAGAAAGGACATCTCCATCACTGCTAGAAACACCACTCTACCAGCTTGATCAACCGTGCCAGCGAATTACTAGTCAAAATCAGTCTGAATACATACAGCCGCAAGCAGATATTTCAACGCTGTTATAGGGCTGTGAAACCTGGCAACTGAAGACTATCCAGCAGAATAAACTCGAACACTTTTGACACTAAGTGCTCACGTAAGATCTTGGGCATTAAATGGTCAGACTTTGTACCAAATGAAGAGGTTAGGGAGAGGTCCAAATAGCTCCCCGTGTCAACCATCGTGTGCAGACGGCGCTTCCACCGGCTAGGTCATGTCTTGAGATTATCCTCATCAAGACCTGCAAACCAGGCCATTAAATGGACCCCAGCAGACCAGAGAAAAAGAGGACGACCCAGGATGAGCTGGCGACAGGCAGTGGAGAGAGACCTCAGACTCGTTGACAGAGGATGAAGCGACATTAGCAAACTGGCCGAGGACCGTGCACAGAGGAGCGCCTTGACTGCCTCATGCGTCGCAAGACGCGGGAGCATCTAAGCCTCTAAGTAAGTAAGTAAAGCAGATACTGTATTTGCGAAAGAATAGGCCACATTCAGTGAAGAGAGAAATGTCATCAACTGATCTTTAATCTGCGTGCCCTCTGCGCGAAGAGCATGTCAAACAAAAGAGGGAGTTCTACCACAGTCTTCATGGACCTCGTGAAGGTGTTCAAAAAGTCTTGCAGAAGCCGCTATGAGCTGCTTTGATGAAAGTGAACATCAGCTGTGCTCCAAAGCGACTAGTCATTCTATATTTAATTTGGAATTCTCAGGGCCGTTTTCTATCTCACATTTTTCAATGTATTCCTGACCAATATCACGACCACTCCACTTGAAGCATGTCGGTACAGTCATCACACGCATGCGCGCACACATGCACACACACACACACACACACACACACACACACACACACACACACACACACACACACACACACACACACACACACACACACACACACACACACACACACACACACACACACACACACACACACACACACACACACACACACACACACACATACATCATAAACTCACGCGCGCGCACACACACACACCCTCTCACACACACACACACGCGTGCACACACACACACACACACACACACACACACACACACACACACACACACACACACACACACACACACACACACACACACACACACACACACTACAGGCAAGCATACATACATATATACATTCATTTATACACACATACATACACACATACATACCTACTTACCTACCTACCTACATACATACATACATACATATATACATACATGCAAACATACATTTACAGATGTGGCTGATGAAAAATGCTCATTTGATTGATAATGAACATGTAAACAGCATTATTCATTTACAAGTGAAAAATATGTACCGATACAGAAATTCCTTTTCAATATTTTATAAATCAAAACTGGATGCCCTAAAAACTAAATATACAAATGAAGCAAAATGTATTTTTGGAGAACGAAGAATAACCAGCAAGAAATTTGCTGTTTGACTGTTTACCTCTTCAAGCTCATTTACCACCATTATCACGCATATCTTTGTGTGATGTATTTTCAGATTTAAAGTTTGCCTTCAATGTTATTTTTTTCTTCAATTTGTAGTCCAGTTAAGCATTTACTTTAAGATTATTTGCAGCTATGTTTTAGGGATGTTTAGAGGGACATTTACATGCACTTAGATAAACATATTATGCATACACTTACATAGTCACAGACATTTATGCATTTTCTCTCTCTCTCTCTCTCTCTCTCTCTCTCTCTCTCTCTCTCTCTCTCTCTCTCTCTCTCTCTCTCCCCGTCTAATATCACATTTGTGAACAGACGTAAACTGAAGTACTACTATACAAACATACATACATACATAAATACATGCATGCATACATACATGTATACATACACACATAATATACTTACATACATACACGCTCACACACACAGACACACACACACGCGCGCTCGCACGCACACACACAAACACACTGCACTCTGCTACACTACACCCCCCATCCCCCCCCCCCCCCCCCCCCCCCCACACACACACACACACACACACACACACACACACACACACACACACACAAACACACACACACACACACACACACACACACACACACACACACACACACACACACACACACGCACGCACGCACACTCTGAATTGATTTGTCATCAGGAAACATTGGTTTCTTTGTCATCTCTTGACAGTCATGCTGCTGCAGCTGCTGTAGACGATGTTGCTGATGCTGTTGCTGGGTGCTGCAGCTGCTGCCATGATGTGTGCAGTTTGCACGAGTCCGATAGTAAGACAGCTGGGGATGGGGACTGTGGCCGTCAGATTTAATGAACCTGTTACGTGTGAGTTAGGTGAAACGTACAAGACTGACTGTAGTGACGGAGGGTGGGGGGGCGGGGGGGGGGGGGGGAGGGGGGAGGGGGGGGGGAGGAGGGGGGGGGGTTGAGGGAGGCTGTCTGTAGTTAAGACGAGGGGGTTTGGGGTGAGGGGAAAGAGGAGATGGTGATGGTGGAGACATTGGTGGTGATGTGGTGGAGGTTTCAATGTGTGTGCGTGTGTGTGTGTGTGTGAGTGTGAGTGAGTGAGAGAGAGAGAGAGAGAGAGAGAGAGAGAGAGAGAGAGAGACGCAGTGCGAATAAAAAAGGATGGGTGGCAGCAATGGGTAAGGAATTGCGTAATAAGACGAGATTAAATCCTTGTAGTAGGCTGTGTGCTTTTGTGTAGAAATGATCAAAGATAATGCATGAATTTGTGTTCAGTTTGACAGATGGGAAACGAACGATACATATTTATTTCTTTCTTGTTAAATGGCATGAAGCAGCCTTCTATAGAAGAAGACAGCATTTTACGGACTCAAACGCTTTGGGAAAATCAGATAGCAGATTTATGTTCGCTATTTCAAAGTAGAGAAAAACCTAAATGTTGTCAAGATTGTCTGCTGTGTATGTTTCTAAAACAAACGATTACACATTCCAACAACAGTATTTAAAAACTGCTGAAATGTTATATGGCTCTTTGTATATTGCTTGCAAACGAATGGCGTATATTTGTGCTTTCATGCATCCAGAAACATTCGTGTAATACGATGATATTCTCTCTTATCTCCCGTGCTGCCTCGGTGCCATATCGCCAGTGCTGATTTTTCCCCTGCTTTTCCACGGACAGCCACAGCTGGATTTGTTCTGTAGCTGTCCTAGCACTGAAGCCTCCGGTGACTGATCAATATGGAGTCAACAGGAGACAACCCACGAAAGTAGACGCTCACTTGCTGCTAGGTCTCTCCGGTGGTGTTTAGTGATGCCTGATTAGATCCAACATACACAAGACACCACCTGCTAAGACCCATACAGACGACATTCACTGTTCAGTCACCAGTCGCCGAGGCAGAATGGTTAGCATCGCGGATACCTGGCTAGGAGGTCAAAGGTTCAAATCCCATCAGAGCCATTTCTGTCTCTGGCATTTTCGGCCAGTGACCGGCTGTTACACACAGTTGAATTTGCTATAGGCTCCATTCGCAAGAGTGGAAACACACAATCGAGTTTTCGTCTACTGAATGGATAAGAATCTGAAAGTGTTGCTCAAATTTCCTGATCATCACTGCAGGTATCCGTGTCTTTCGAGCCTGGTTGACGCCCGGATATATCATGAAAGAAGAGTACTGCTTTGTCATGCAGTCTCAGACCAGCATCGAACTCCACAACATCACCTTCATGATCCTCATCCTCATCGATCAGCATTACAAAAACAAAAGAAGGAGAAGCCTTCTTGGCCCCTCATGGTCGGCTCTGATGGTGACTTCAGTCTCCATTCCCTCTCCACATCTATTCCTTTGCTGCGTTCGTGTCGAGCTCTCCGGTATTGGCGAGTTCATGGGGACTGTCGTCGGACGGACCGTGATGGCGCCCTCCGGATGGAGACTCACTCAAGCTGGCTCCACGACAAAGTAATTGTTGTTGTCAGTAATGTACCCAGTTCGTGGGTGACCTGAGCATATTGGCTCAGAAAAGGCGTCCCCTGAACACCACCGAAGTGACTCGGCGGTAACGCAGCGTCTCCTCAATTGGGTTTGCCTAAAAACGACTTGACATTGACTCTGTCTGGAGGTTGCCGTACCAGAGCTGTGGAGCGACAAGGGAGATATGACCATGAACGGGAGCTGGAATGAGCGCCATGGATGCAATGCAGGTGAAGTGGCGCAGACGACGATACAGGGAGAAGTAGTTCATAGTCGCCAAGCCAGCGTGAGTGCGTCATGATAACCGTTCAGTGCCCATTTTCCCCCTTAAACTGACCAGTACCACCACCGCCTTCAATACAAACTCATCACGGGCGTATTATAGAGAGAGAAAAAAGAGCAGGGGAATGATGGATTATAGTCAATGAGGATCAGATTGAAAAAGATGAAATTGCTGTGGATTGTCGAGCTAGCTAGAGACCACCTAGCCGCGCTTTGGTCTCCGTTTTTCTTTCATGTTATTATCCTGGCGTCAGTCAGACAGATAGATGCATTGCGAAAGTGCTTGTTAGGAGATTTGAGCAACACTCTCAGAGACACTTCCATTTAAGTGGATGAAACTGGGCTGTTTGATTCTAGTCTTCTGATTTATGCCCATGGGGCACTCTGCTCATGGTAGGGTCTGGCCAGGAGACCCACACACACACACACACGCGCGCGTGCGTGCGCGCGCGCGCGCGCACACACACACAACACACACACACACACACACACATGCTTGCGCGCGCGCGCGCGCCGCCACACACACACAAGGTGCACACACACACACACACACACACACACACACACACACACACACACACACACACACACACACACACACATGCACTCACTCACTCGCTTACAAGTACACACGCAAACACTCGCACACACGCACACAACCCACACACACACACACACACACACACACACACACACACACACACACACACACACACACACACACACACACACACACACACACACATGTCTCTTAAGCGGAAGTCTCAAGAATTTGCATCGATAATTCAATTAAAATATAATAAAAACTGAGGATGCAATGGCAACGATGACAACGATTGCAGGGCTTCTCCCGTGTGTTTACGATACCTTAATCTATTTCCATCTTACCCTTTTGACTAAATTTTTTTTTCCGCGAAATGCAGTTGATGGGTCCGAATGAACTAAACATTTGTGTGGACGCTAAAACAACAGACCGGACAAAATGAACCACGGCTGCTTTCTCACACGAAAGAAGGGTATGTGAATGACACATATATAAAGTATACAGACCACCATGTCA
>JADBJO010001171.1:360000-375000 GCA_016801955.1 Conus betulinus
GACTTAAATTTTGACCATGTCATCCCAGCCTCATCCAACATAATTGTATTTGCTGTGCAGGTGACCTTTGCTTTCTCTATGCCTGGCAATTTCGTTCTTATGGTGTGATAATCCGTTGCTTCCAACGAAAGGGTCTACTTGCCTGATTTCCTCAAAACAGCTGGGCTAATTAGCTTTATTATTATTATTATGACTCTGCCGACCAAACCGTGCCTTCTGAGGGCAGTAGGGAAAAGGTTCAATCCTGAAAAAAAAAAAAAAAGCGAACAGGCTGCCTGCGGTGTAAAAGAGAGCATGGATTGTAGAACGCTTAGAGCTTGATTTTAAACAAGGATATGCGCTATATAAAGACTCTTCATTATGGTAAAATTGAAAATAATAATAATAATAATAAAGATGATGATGATGATGATAATAATAATAATGATGATGATGATGATGATGATAATAATAATAATAATAATAATAATAATAACTGTAAAAGTAATAATGCTAAATAGGATAATCTTGATGATGATGATGATGATGATGATGATGATGATGATGATGATAATAATAATAGTAATAATGATAATAAAAACAATGAACATAATAATGACAACAACAATAACAATAATGATGATAATAATAGTAATAATAATGATGATGATGATGATAATAATAATGATAACAACAACAACAACAACAATAATAATGATGATTCAGATGATGATGATGATGTTGATAATGATAAAAATTTATAACGATACTAATATTAACGATACTAATAATAATAACGATGATGATGATGATGATGATGATGATGACGATGACGATCACAACAGCAATAACAGTAACAACAACAACAATAGAAATAATTTTAAGAAACCCAGTTACGACAATACTAACATTTATACAGGGAGTAATAGAACATAAAGCTACTCGTGTACGAATCTAAACCTTGCTGAGGGCGCAAAACCGCTAAAAATATGAACTTCAGTTTTAAACTGAATCACATAAAATCAATGGACTAGATTTCAATGTAACGAAAAGTGCACTTACAATCACATACAGTATAATCACAAGTAGGCACAAATAAAAAGCAGGGTCAATAAGAGTAGTAGTAAAGAGGACGTTATTAGCACAGACACCCCCCCCCCCCCCCCCCACCACCCACACACACACACACAAAGCGACGATGAACTATGTACCGAAGGAGCCCCAGGGAAACAATAGCAGGCCACGCGATTTATGTGACGGCACCTTAAGACTGTGCGATCGTGCAAGTCATAACTGGCAGCATGAGTTATCGACCCGGCCCCTAGAGTTCCGTGCTCAAGCACCGTGTGACTGAGTGAACAAGGAACAAAAAGGTCATAGAGATGTGTACGGTTTTTGCCGCCGTTGATTACCAGGTATTAGCGCCCCACCGCTATTACTCGGAGTTTCTGCGGTGACTGCGAGTGCACAGCGTGCTGGACCTCCGAGGTTTAGCTAAAAGCTTGCGTCTGAGCAACAGTTGAAGACCATTAACCGCTATTAGTTGGTGCGGAGAACTGCCACCTGGAGGTTGGGTGTGGGGGGTGGGTGTGGGGGGGGGGGGAGGGATTGGGGATCAAAGACTCAGAATAACAGTTGAGGGACCAATACTAGTAGCGACCGACACCGCCATTGTCAGCACCCAAGCACGTTCACCTCTGCAGCGCACGCTGAAAACCGAAGCATACTATTATGCAATTCTGATCCGAAGTCTTAGGTTTGAAATTAGATTCGATCATATCATTGTCATTATCTTAGTATACTATCCGTACACGACTCAATAGCTATGAATAGGGAACACATAACGTTCACAGTTTTCATAGGCTACCGTGTGTTGTCATGGCGTCCTGCGTTTTGATACCCAAACATCCCCCCCACTGCACCCCATCTCTATAGGTTTTATGAGTCTATGTTCAAGTCTTCCACAGAGTCACTGGGACGTGTGACACAATCCTTGTAGTTGTTCATGCCTAAACAGTCTTTAGGATCTGTCATTGAAGGGACCCAGTGGTATAATCCCTGTAGAGAGAGAGGGGGCAGACAGACAGACAAACAAAGACAGACTGCTACAGACAGAGAGAGAGAGAGAGAGAGAGAGAGAGAGAGAGAGAGAGAGAGAGAGAGAGAGAGAGGAGAGAGAGAGAGGAGGGAAGTCTGTAGAGTTTGTCATTGAAGGGACCCAGTGGTATAATCCCTGTAGATGTTCATGCTTAAACAGTATAATCCCTGTAGATGTTTATGCTTAAACAGTCTATTGTGACTGTTCTTGAAGGGTCATCAAGACACGGTTCCCACAGATGCTCATGCTTAGCAGTCTATTGTGACCGTGACCGTTCTTGAAGGGACATGAAGACACGGTTCCTACAGATGCTCATGCTTAGCAGTCTATTGTGACCGTTCTTGAAGGTCATCAAGACACGGTTCCCACAGATGCTCATGCTTAGCAGTCTATCGTGACCGTTCTTGAAGGGACCGGGATCGAGTGGCATGGTCCCTGCAGGTGTCCATGCCTAGGCAGTCTTGCTCTAGTGTTTAGCAATTATTTTCGTCAATAAATGTTTTTTTTTCTGATAAATGTAAAATCAGATCAGAGTGTGCATATGTACAGCAAGAAAAGAAATGTTATTTTTTTCCTCTCAGATGTTAGCGTGCTAATAACGGACATCGGCTACCAATGTTCTGGCGGAAGGAAAACAGTATTCTGAGACTTGTTCATTTCTGATCATTTTTTGTACACTTTTACCCACTTACAGCAAAGCACGTGGGGTTGCATCAGCAGCAATCAACATATTTCGTGCCAAATTCAAGTTTCAAAGGTGGACAGACGACGCTGATGCAGGCGCAGAAATGTGCTTTTGATATTGATTGGACACACCCGCTGAAAGCAACCAATCACGAACATTGCAGTTTACAGGCCCAGAGTCCTTTTTTTTTTTTCAATGTCGTTCAGCGTTTCTCGTTTAATAGCAGAGTAACCATAAACATGGCCAACCAAAAGAAAGAATTCGATTTTTATCGCCCGTTTATCATGCGCGGTCGGTCATGCATTGACAAAAGACATAATAATAATAATAATGAAAGTGCCTTCTTTGGAGCTCAGGAAAATGCCAGTATTTCACGCAGTTGTGAGAAAGGGAATTTGCTAAGAAGTTGTTCCTGATATTTTGAAACAATTTTCATAGATTTCGAAAACCTGATTTTAAGCAAATCCGCACGTATAGACCCCTGTCGATGAAACGCACTTTATTTAGTACATTTGAAATTAATTGTTTGATGTTTAAGGCAGTTGCCTCTTAAATGAATAACTTCAAAAGTTTAGACACCTATGCATCAAACTAGCATCCGTGTTCTCATATAATCTAAGTTATAGATGAAAATGTGAAAAAACAATTAGGAAGGCATGACGTTCATATTTACAAGAATAGTCTAAATAACCAGGTCACTATCAACATGTTACGTTTTTTTGTCGTTTAAAGATCGTTTACAGGTTGTACAAAGAAAACTTACAAAGAAAGGGGAGGTGGAGGTGACTTCTTTTCAACAAAACGGTATATCAGCGGACTGCATTCATCTGGATATTCTAGCCCATTTGCCTGGACTGTGTGTCTCCAAAACCCCTCCTCCATTCTCTTCTATTTCGTGACATCCTCAGTTTTCCGTAACTTAGCCTCTATCTTTTTAACATCCAGAACATTGAGCGGCTATCCGTAGTTTCAGGGCCCTTTCTTCAAAAAGCCGCCGGACAGAAGAATAAAACTCACTATGAAAGAGAGCTTAAATATTAATTTAACTCATGCTGTATATGTCGACTTGCATTTTAATCGAGCACTTGCAGAATGGTGAGGGTGTTTTCCATATTAGAAGTACCCGTATCTTTGACAGAAAGAAAACAAGACGGAGAAAAAAGAAACATGTTTGAAGGCGTGTGAATGTCGAAGTTGAGAGGTCCGTAAACTCCCTTATGTTTTCCTTGATCCTCACTGTGTCAGGACGCAGAAACGCTTTCTGGCAGGTTGCTTCTGTTTGGGATCTGGATTATATTACAGTCTTGTTCCTCCAGCCTGACTCTGTTTCAATATTAGATCCGAGTTAAGAAAGAAAGTCAGTACCTTATGATTTGTAAGGAACATCATAGATTAGCTTAGTCATCCGTCAGTGGCAAAATCCTTCCAGCGATGAAGCATTGCTAACTTTGAAGAATTTCTTTTTATGGAAAAGACAAACATTGTCTTGTCAGCAACCCTTCAAACCATCACGGAAGATTCTGTGGGCCAGAGTGACGCTGATGTCCAGAATGCTCCAATCGCGCCTGTGTCACCACAGCAAGGCCTACCAATATGGGAAGAAAACCATTTCTTTTCATTGGCTGTTCCATGCAGGTCATTCCGGCTGTCCCGCTCACTCCGCTTCCAACACCCGCATCAGTTGACTGTAACAAAGATCTATTATCTTCTGATTCGCCGCTCAAGCTATCACCCTAACCACTCTGAATGCTAATTATGATAATAACAATGCTACTCATATATGATAAAGAAGAGATCTACCCCTCCCCCCTCGCTTTCCACACATAGCTAGCATCCCAATCCTCGTAGAAAAGCAAAACACGTTGACAGGAAATTGAATTAGTCACTATGTTATAAGAAATTTTCCCAATTGTCCTGGAGGGAACTGGGGGGATGGGCGATTTCTTTCTATTGAGTGAGTTTCAAAAGTTTATTTGATATTTTGGGAAACAAAGCTGGTAATTGTGGAAACGTAAAGAAAATGAATAAGTAACTGAATAAACATATGAATACGTGAATAGATAGTCAATGATGTGCCCAGATTAAAAGAGGCAACATCTACCATACCAAACAAAAGATAAAAGTTTTGCGCTGCATTTAGGACATGGAAACTGAAACATAAGAACAACAAATTAAACGAGAGAAACGATCAAATGCAAAGAATTCTCCATTCCTGTATGACTGTCCTAATTTACACCTGCAGCTTCAAATATATTGCATACCATTTCAAGCAGGGCTATGAGCAACAATATTACAAAAAGAATCAAAAAGTGACTGCACTGAAGAATGTCATACACATACGCATGCACGCGCTCGCTCGCGCGCGCGCGCGCGTACACACACACACACACACACACACACACACACACACACACACACACACACACACACACACACACACACACACACACACACACACACACACACACACACACGAAGACATAAATTCATCAGCAATGTGCCAAAGCTTAAGCACTGGCACATCGTTCTCACGCTAAGACGTGCCAAAGTTTGACATTGAGTATCCGCAGAACTTTTTCTTATAGCAAACATGATTTTCAATCGAAAGGAAAATATACAGGGCCTTTGCTTGACCATTCAGATATATACAGTCTATTCCAAGAATAAAAAGTAAAGTTCTTTTCTCTGATAATGTTTTGAAATAAATCAAAGTTTAACTTTCCCCAAGGAAGACGGTGAAGGGAAGGCAATACTTACTACAAGAGCCAAGGGAACTTGTGATAAGTTAAGGATTTGGCTTTGTGAGCTTTTACATGGATGAAGAAACTCTAACTAGGCGAAACTGCGTCTGATTCTTTTTCGAGCACTGATCTGCTGATGGTTTTACAAAGTTTCCCAGATAAACACAGGTATTTTTCACACCTTTTCTCATGTTCAATTTTTCTTGTTTTGGAAATTTTGAAATGCACAGTCTTTAAAAACGGAATAATGTACATGTAGCATTCACAAATAATCTGGCTGAAAAGAAAATGTATATATATGAGAAACGTTGAAATCGGATTTCACTTGTATGCCTTTGATCGTGAATAAGTCAATTGAATTATGAGGGGGGGAAAAAGAAAAATGTCCATAGGAATGCGTCATGGCGCAGCAATAGGTCTATGTTTACTACTTTGTCAATGATTACGAAACTGCACGACTCAAGAAAAAAAAAAAAAAAGAAAAAATGAATAAATAAAAGAATCCATAGCAACAAGACATACTTTTCTCCTCACCGTTTTCACTTGCCTCTTCTTCCTCATCACTGTTTTCGAACAACAGCGACGTGTCAATTTTCTCCCCTTCCTCCTTCCCATCCCCGACTGTCTCCATCGCTGCTCTGTATGCAAAGGTCAGGCAGGTCATCCGTCGGGGCCGCTGATTGGTTGGCGCTAAGCCTTGCCAGTCAAATGTGAGGCAGCAGTGTGCTGGAGAGGAATAGGATTCGTCTGGGAGCCAGAGGTAATCCTGGTGGTATATAACATTTTCTTTTGAGTTTGTAAACGGTTTTTTTTCTTCGTAAAACATTTCTGTTTCCCTCAGTTTGAACAGTTCATGGTATTGAGGATGACAATGTTACGAAGGTGTATAACATTCTCCCTTGACTTGTCCAATGTCATCTTTGACGATGAAATTGTTATTTCTTTTTTTTCCATAGTTCTTATTTCATATGTTTAGAAAAAAGTTACCTTGGTGCATGCGTCTCTTTGCTTATCTAAGTTTCATTCCCCCCCCCCCCCCGCCCCCTCCCCTTGCGGCTTTGTCCCTCTAAACCCATGTCCCCATTTCTCCTCTTTCCCTCTATTCTTCTGCATTCCGGTTTGTTTGTTTGCTTTCTTTGTTATTTTCATAAAATTGATTGTCAGCATTGTGGCTGTTGATATGATTATCATCATCAATACTGCTTTCGTCATTATTATGACTGACATTATCATTATTATCATCATTTGTATTTATTACTACCACCATCATTGTTATTATTACTGTTATTACCATTCTTGTTGTTGTTGTTGTTGTTAATGTTCTTGTCGTGTTGATGGTGTTGCTATTGTTGATCTTGGTGGTGGTGGTTGTGGTGGTGTTGGCGGTGTTGATCTTCTTCTTCTTTACCTCTTCCTGTTTCTTCTTCTTCTTCTTCTTCTTCTTCTTCTTCTTTCTTCTTCTTCTGTCTCTCTCGATCCTTTCGTAAGGGAAACGGCTAGAATAAAGCATATGTACGTACCGCTTAATATCTTCCACACTTGGGAATAACTCTACGTCTCCCTCTCCCTCCCTCTCTGTCTGCTTGTCTGTCTGTCTGTCTGTCTCTGTCTGTCTGTCTGTCTGTCTGTCTGTCTGTCTCTCTCTCTCTCTCTCTCTCTCTCTCTCTCTCTCTCTCTCTCTCTCTCTCTCTCTCTCTCTCTCTCTCTCTCTCTCAAAGCAGCTGTATTCATAATGAAAGAGATGGGTTGGATGAGACGGAAGACAGAATCTTTACTTTTAAAGGTTCTGCAAATGCACAAATGGCTATGTCTGTGACCACTGCCCTCAGAGTCACTACTGTGTTTCTTTTGAGAGAGGGGGGGGGGGGGGGGGGGGGGGCAAAGAGAGGGAAAGAGGGAGAGATAAATAGAGGAGGAGGAGGAGGAAGAAGAGGGGAGGGAGAGAGAGGAGAGAGAGAGAGAGAGAGAGAGAGAGAGAGAGAGAGAGAGAGAGAGAGAGAGAGAGAGAGAGAGAGAGAGAGAGAGAGAGAGAGAGAGAGAGAGAGAGAGAGAGAACGCGCAGTCAGATAGAAAGACAGAGAAAGAGACATAGAGACTGAGAAAGAGACGAGACATCCAGAAACCGACAGGCTCACAAACTGTTGGAGATAGAAGCTGGTGGGTGTGACGTTTTCCTCCTCCTCCCCCTCCTTCCCCCTCCTCCTTCTCATTATCATTACCACCATCATGACTAACCCAGTGTGAAGGAAAATGAGTGGGGGGTGGGGGGTGGGGGTGGGGTGGGGGGGGGGGGAATACAACGGCGCATCAGCTCTGTACTTCTTCCCTTATGACACACATAGGGAGTTCCCACCACCCCTGATTCATTTATCAATGAAAAGATAACAACAGCGCCGTCATCTGCTATATATACACACACAAACACATACACCCACCAATGACATCCTGCAGACCCGTACGTCAGTCAGCACAGACAGACGAACAACAATGTGGTTAGACCGGGCCCTGTAAAGAAATCATCCACGTGCTTCACGTTCCGTATCGATTCCAGAAAAAAAAATCATGTCACTTCTTCAGCAGCTGTTCTGCCAGGCTGGGTCGTAGGCACGGGTGGGCAGGCGGGAGGAAGGGGGGGGGGGGGGGGGGGGGGGGAGGGAGGGAGGGGGGCGGGTGGGGGGGGGAGGAGGGGTCGGAGGGTAGAGGGGATGGAGGTGGTGAAAGGGTGGAGAGCGTGGGGAATTCTAAGGCAGACAAAAGTGTTGAGATCTTGCCGGAGGAGGAGGAGGAGAGGAGGTTGTTGGAGTGATATCTGCCCCGGCTGTATAGTGCTGCATGCCGCGTCTTGCCTGACAGGCGGGGTTCTTTGACTGCAGCTGGGGGGGGGGGGGGGGGGGTGGGGGTCGTCTGCTTTCCTGTTGCTGTGCCACGTGCCCTCTGTGTGTGTCTGCGTGCACATGTCATTGTCTGTCTGTCTGCCTGTATGTATGTGTCTGTCTGCTTCTGTCTGACTGTCTGCACGCCTGTCGGACTGTCTTGTCTGTCTATCCGTGTGTGTGTCTGTCTGTCTGTCTCTCTGTCTCTGTCTCTGTCTGTCTGTCTGTCTGTCTGTCTGTCTGTCTGTCTGTCTGTCTGTCTGTCTGTCTGTCTCTCTCTCTCTCTCTCTCTCTCTCTCTCTCTCTCTCTCTCTCTCTCTGTCGGAATCTCTGCATGTTGTCTGTCTGCCTGTCTGTCTGTCTGTCTGTCTGTCTGTCTGTCTGTCTGTCTGTCTGTCTCTCTCTCTCTCTCTCTCTCTCTCTCTCTCTCTCTCCCTCTCTCGGAATATCTGCATGTTGTCTGTCTGCCTGCCTGTCTGTCTGTCTGTCTGTTCTTTCTCTCCCCTCCCTCCCTCCCTCCCTCTCTCCCTCTCTGTCTGTGTGTGTGTGTGTGTGTGTGTGTGTGTGTGTGTGTGTGTGTGTGTGTGTGTGTCTGCTGTCTGTCTCTGTCTGTCTGTCTGTCTGTCTCTCTGTCTGTCTCTGTCTGTCTGTCTGTCTGTCTGTCTGTCTCTCTCTCTCTCTCTCTCTCTCTCTCTCTCTCTCTCTCTCTCTCTCAGTTACTTTCAAAGAGCATCCTGTATCAAAAACTTGTTGTCAGTCCACTTAGGGTCTGTGCTCCGCGCAATATTTTGTCCTAGTGTTTTTTTCCAGTTGCTTTCTACATTACGTGGGACGGGCGATGCAGTTTGTCTTCTGACTATTCCCTTACATGTACTTATCATCCCGCCCTTAAGATGCGCATCTGAGTCATCACAGATGGCAAGCTATCATCATAGTATAGGTTGTCATATGGCTCCGATTTTTAAAAGGACAACGCATACGTTCATGGCACCACTACTTTGCTTTTCAACACGTTATAATGAAAAAAGTAATCCTATCTATTAGAATGGCGATTGGTTTAAGAACTGTTTGTGTTTTAGAACTGGCTGTTGAATGAGATGCAACTGTTTAAAACACCACATTGTAAAGGTAAAAAAAAATAAAGGCCAGCACCGGTTGAGTTATATGTTTATTCAGTTTACTGTCCTGTCATGAAACATGTACATGTTACTGTACCCTGAAGAACGCCTCATTCATTCAAATTACGTTTAACTTCTGTACAGTGCATTAAATGTAACAGATGTTGGTTGATCTTTGACAAACATACACGAACTGTCTACATTTCCAGCCACGTACACGCTGCTATCTGACAACCCAGCATCAGTAGGAAGAAACTCTAAGGAAAGCTTGACTACAGGTCCTCAGAAACGACCACACACACACACACACACACACACACACACACACACACACACACACACACACACACACACACACACACACACACCTACCTCCCCTCAGGACAAATGTTTTGACCCTGAACTCTTCACTCTCAAAGGGGTCGAGCCACGTCCAGGTCATGACTCCTAGATGCCACTCTACTCCCAGCTGTTTTTTTTTTTTTTTTTTTAGCTGGCACTGCCAGGATTCTCAAGGCGTGCCTTTTTAGACGGATGTCTTACCCCACAGCAAACGGGACACCACCTGTTCTAAGCTGGGGGAATGTAAGCCCCTACGAAGTTTAGTTTTGTTCCTTCTCAACCAGATCCAGTAACCCTTTCCGGTTGCTTCTGCCAGTGCCTTCAGGGTTCTGGTCCTCTTGTTACCTGGAATCCCGAGCTGTTTCATGAGGTCATAGGCTCATAGCTTCACATCCCCTTACGCCAACTTACATGGCGATAACCTGAGCCTGGAAGACAGGATTCCGTCGAGCTGCTCGCTTGACTGGCATGCTTCTCAGTCTTGTAGAAGTGCGCTTGCTTCATTCTGCTTTTGCATGGCACAATGAGTTCGATCAGCATCAGCTAACAGCCGAAGAAAAGATAATATGTCGAGACCAAGAGACACCACTGGCCTAGAGTCCATCATTGTCGACAGCTGAACAACTGACAATTTTGTGGAGACCCTACCAGCACCCTGGTACCACCTGTCTGTATACAACTTGAAAAATGACAGAATTGTGTATATCATCCACACGCCCTACCTACGATCCAGAACTGACTGACGGCTTGACAGTATGTTGTGATCAAACACAACTGCCAGTCGATGGATAAACAGGTGACAATATGATGTTACTATATACATCCAGCTACGTCACGCTATATGTGAACAGCTGAAGCAAATTACATGTTCTGATCATACACACACCCCTGTAACTACAACACACTATTATGTGAACGGCTGAAAACAGGTGACACATGCTTTTTTGTCACCGTACACGCTCTCTGACAACAAGACGCCATGTTTGGACATCTGAAACAAGCGATATGTTGTGACCATGTACACTTTATTACTACAACACACCATCTGTGAACAGCTGAAGCAAGTGACAATAATATTATGTTGTCACCGTACACACTCTCTGACAACAACACGCCACATGTCAACAGCTGAAACACGTGACATGTTGTGACCATGTACACATCCTCTAACCACAAGACACCATTATCTGAACAGCTGACGCAAGTGACCACATGGTGTGACCTTTTGCATCCTCTAACTACAAACACACCAGCTGTGAACAGCCGAACAGGTGACAGCATGAACAGACTATTCACTCTCCTCTAACTACTAGAGTACACCACCTGTGAACATCTAAAACAATTGACAATACTGTACACACTATCTCCCCCAACCCATCGTCACCTCCTGGCAGCCTGTCACAGAGATCGTAAAGGGTGATAAACGACTCGGACGAAAACATTATCAATATATTGAGGACATTAGCCTCCATGGTGTCCCTTTGGTTTACCATGCTAGGCTGCGTTCTCGTTCAGTGTAAGATCTCTGACGTAATGCGTCAACTCAGCCATGCGTCACACACACACACACACACACACACACACACACACACACACACACACACACACACACACGCACGCACGCACGCACGCACGCACGCACGCACGCACGCACGCACGCACACACGCACACGCACGCACGCACGCACACACGCACGCACGCATGCACGCTTTTCATTACTCTGCTGCTGTAACTCATGCGTGCAGACCCACTGTCGTACACTGATTGTGAACAGGCATTGTTTCTCTATTACATGTCGGATACACAAGAGTAAAATATGACGTATCTATCTATCTATCTATCAACATCTATCTATCTATCTTTATCTCTCTCTCTCTCTCTCTCTCTCTCTCTCTCTCTCTCTCTCTCTATCTCTCTCTCTCTCTCTCTCTCTCTCTCTGTCTCTCCATCTCTCTCTATGTGTCTATATGTATATACATCTCTCTGTCAGTCTCTGTCTTTCTGTATCTATCTCTTTGTATCTCTCTCTCTCTCTCTCTCTCTCTCTCTCTCTCTCTACACACACACACACATATATATATATATATATATATATACATACATACATACATACATATATATATATATATATATATATATATATATATATATATATATATATATATATATATATATATATATATATTCTATCTATCTGTCAATCTGTCTGTCTGTCTGCCTATCTGTCTATCCATCCATATTTTTCAGCTCATGTGTCTTTGAAAGGGCAACTGATCTTGATCATCCTCACATTTAGGGTACCTCCCACCTGCGTTGTGAATCAGAATAGCACGTAGCTAAGCCTGGCATCACTTAACAGCTGAGCTAGTGGCCCTATGTTTTACTCTAGCTAATGGCACTATGTTTTACTCTAGCTAGTGGCCCTGTGTTTTACTCTAGCAAGTGGCACTACGTTTTATTCTGGCTAGTGGCTCTATGTTTTACTCTGGCTACTGGCACTATGTTTTACTCTAGCTAGTGGCTCTATGTTTTATTCTAGCTAGTGGCCCTATGTTTTACTCTGGCTAGTGGCACTATGTTTTTCTCTAGCTAGTGGCACTATGTTTTACTCTAGCTAGTGGCCCTATGTTTTACTCTAGCTGGTGGCATTATGTTTTACTCTCTGGCTAGTGGCACTATGTTTTACTCTAGCTAGTGGCACTATGTTTTACTCTAGCTAGTGGCTCTATGTTTTTACCCTAGCTAGTGGCACTATGTTTTACTCTGGCTAGTGGCACTATGTTTTACTCTAGCTAGTGGCGCTATGTTTTTCTCTAGCTAGCGGCACTGTGTTATAATCAAGCCGATTCTTATCCTTCACTGTATGTTGTTTTATATGTTTTATGTATCCATGTAGCTTTCTTTTCGTTCTTCGTGGATCTTCAAGCAAAACTCAGATGTTTTCTTTTCAATGTTTTTACACGTACTTGTTCTTGGTAGTTTATGTCGTTATATTACATTCTTTCGTTTTCATTTTTTTTAATTTTTGCTTCGCTGGCCTTTTTTTTTTTTTACTTTTTTTGGGGGGGGGTGGGTGGGAGGGGGGGTGTGGGGCGAATCCGTTGGGTTGTGGTGTTCCTCGTGTGATGTTGAGGATACCATACAAATCATAGATGGTGTTCTATGTTATATAACAGGAATGGACTTCAACAAATGCGATCAGCCGTGTCTGCTGAAGACTTGTCGTCCAGGTGCGACAGTTCAGTCTAGGTGGGCAGAAATAAATGATCCTCTTCCCAATGCAGAACCTAGCCCTCTCTCCATAGTTCAAATATAATCCAAATACGAAATTCCTTTCACGCCATGTTCATAAAGACTGAGGACTTTTTCACCATTGCTAACTCATTTTTCATTGTTCCTTTAATCGTGATCTGCCTGAAAAATAACCGACAGGTTGAAGCTCGGTATTTCAGTGCCTGCAACATTCATTCAGCGGATCAGTTCTTCCACATTTAATTTTACTAGAAGCAGTATATTATGACCCCCACGCAACATAAGCTACAAAGCAGTATCAGTTTATAGCTTCCCTAGTGGCAGTATTTTACAAACAAGGAGGATAATTCTTGCTCGCTTCAACAGAACATTGGGGGGAAAACTTGACACGCGCAGGGCAGACACCCGCTAGGTGATATCTGAGGGACCTACACCTTAAATTCCCACACCTTAGTCATTATCTCGCTTATCCATCAGATGTAACTCCTGCACAGTGTGGTCTCGTAGCTTAGCAGATGTGGTGAGCGTAAATGGACTAGCCTGTGCGCAGTGGCACCTCCTTGATGACAGTGAAAATGAACTGAACGAGTGACTGTATTTCGTGAACAAACGCATCACCTCGCTTACAAACCAGCATCAGTCAAAAGCGGAACTGAGAGAAAGTGACAGTGTACCGTAACCATAAACTCCACTTGCCTACAATCGTGCCTCAGTCAAAAGACGAACAATTGATATTTTTTGTGACCAAGAACAACAACTACCGACAACTCACCATTAACGAAGAGGTGGACAATAACCTAAACACCACCTGCTTACAAGCTATCAGGATTCAGCGGCTGAACGAGCAACCGTTTGTTGAGACCAAACAACCACCCACCCAGCTACAACCCACCATCAATCTACAGCTGAACAGTACATTGTGACCACACGCAACTTCTGTCTAGAACCCACCACTGGCAACAATTCAGCAAGTGACAGTATGTCAAGAACACATCCTCAGCCTGATTAAAAGCAACCAAAGAAACAAACAAATAAACAAGCAAAACAAACAAACAAACAAAAAACACCATCTATACAAAATCGAACACAAATCCAGAAGGACCGTACACACACCCTGATCTAAACCCCACTTTCTCTAACCAACGGAACAACTGACATTTCGTAGCGATCAATACGTGAAAGCCGGCCCATGCAAGCCAGGCGTTCCGTAAGTCTTCGTTTTACAGTAAAACCGTAATACGATTCTTTGCGGCAGGAAGTAATTCTAGAACGCAGGTAGCATTTTCTGACGCCATTGTTCCTTGTTCATTGAGAACTGTTTCATGCATGAAGCTAGGTCTGCGTATACGGGAAAGGACGTGGTTAGTGTCACTAACGCTTGCCTTCGCAAACGCAAACGGGAAGCAAACCGAAAAGCTTGTGCGGAAGGAATCCCATATTCTTGTCGGTTTGTTACATCACGTTATATCGTTTTCGTTATAGAGCAAACCCTGCCGATCATAATGAAACTCATTCATGATAAATTTGACGTTAGATTTGCACAGCTCAACGTGTCTGCGTCCATTCGTGACGGTTATCCCGCTAGTGACACAACATGCATTCAAGGAACAAAACCATTTTCAATCTTTTCTGTCTCTGTGTCCCTGTTTCTCTGTCTCTGTCCCTGTCTTTAATCCTGTTTCTCTGCCTCTCTCTCTTCTCTCTCTCTCTCTCTCTCTCTCTCTCTCTCTCTCTGTGTTCGATGTCGTCTGATAATAAATACCTAAATAAATAAGGCTTTGTTACGTCGTCCAACGTCCGTGCGCATGCATACATTGAATGCATAATGTGTGTGTGTGTGTGTGTGTGTGTGTGTGTGTGTGTGTGTGTGTGTGTGTGTGTGTGTGTGTGTGTGTGAGAGAGAGAGAGAGA
>JADBJO010001171.1:385000-392500 GCA_016801955.1 Conus betulinus
GTGGATGGTTTGTTGTGTGGTGTGATGTGTGGTGCGCGCGTGTGTGTGGTTTGGTGCGCATGCCAGTGCGTGTGCGCGTGCGTTCGTTCGGCTTGCTTGTGTGTGTGTTTGTGTGTGGTGCGTGTGTGGTGGTGCGCGTGACCCTCAACACGGTAATGATGACGTCCCTTTGCGTTTTTTTTTTTTTGTTTTTTTTTTTTTTTTTTTTTTTTTTTTGATCGTTTTCCTTTCCTGTTTTGCTTATTTCGTTTTTCTTTTCTCTCATTTTTCTTTCTTTTCTTTGCTTGATCTTTGATATCCACATTCTCCTTTCCTTTCGTTTTTCTTTTCTTTTTTCTGGTTTTATTTTCTCCCCAGTCTTTCTTTATTCTTTTGTTTTATTCTTCTTCTTTCTGTGTTTTATTTTCCCTTTCTTTTTCCCATTTTCCTTGTTCTCGTGTATTTCTTTTTTTTTTTTTTTTTTTTTTTTTCTTTCTCAACCACTTTCTTTCTTTCTTTTTCTATTTTTCTTCTCGTTTCCTTTCCATTATTTTTTGTTTTTCTTTTTTTTCCATTTTCTGTCATTTCCCGTTCCACCCTTTCCCCCTTTCCTCTTTTCCTTTTCACTGTCGTTTTCATTTTCTTCGCTTTTCTCTCTTTCCGTCTTTTGCACTTTCTTCCTTCCTTTCATTTTTTTTTTCTGGGTTCTTTTCTGCCTCTTTCTGTTTTACCTTTTTTTGTTTTCGTTTCATTTTCTTTCCCTCGTTTTCCTCTCTTTCTCTTTTTCCTTTCCTTTTTCGTTCACGGCGATTCGCACTGAATGCAGTTCTCAACCCAGCAGTTGCGCTGAAGAAGTCGGCCGGATTGCCGACGAAAGCTACGCACGCGTGAGTAGCCTTCTTTAACTGAGTGACCTGTTTAGTCTGGTAGCCACTTTTCTTTTTCTTTTTTTTTTCCCCATTCTTTCACACTTTTTAATTTTTTTTCCTCCACCTTATTTTTTCCTTTTCCCATTTTTTTTTTGGGGGGGGGGGGGGGGGGGGGGGGGGGGGGGGGGGGGGATTTTTCTGTCTTTTTCACTTTCTATTTTACATTTTGTCTGTAATCTCCCTTTTTGTTTCTGGATGCCTTTCTTTTCTCTACGTTTCCATTCTTCTTCCATTTTTTTTTTTTTCCTTTTGATTTTTCTGTTGTTGTGGTTCATTTCTCTTCCTTTTTTCTTTGTGTTCTCGAGTCTTTTCCCCATAGCTTCTGTCTTCACCTATCCCCACCACCTCCTTTTTCTCCCCTTTTTCCCCTTTCTTCTTTGCTTTCATCTGTCTCTGATTCTTTCTTCCTTTTCCTTTTTTTTCCCTTCTTTGGTTCTTTCTTTTCTTCCTGTTTTTTTTTTTCTAATTCTTTCTTCTTCTTCGTTTTTTTTTTTTTCGTTCTCTGTCATTTTCTTTCCTGTTTTCATTTCGAAAGGAAACATTTTGTTTTTATGTTTGTTTTAACATTAGAATCGAACATAGAACTAGTCACTATATTGTTTTTATATTCAATTTGAGTGTCTGCTTTACTTTCCTTATGATTTGTATTATTTGTAAACCATGAAGTGAATGATATTTTGGGCGTGAGTAAAAAGTAAATAGCATTTCCATGTGGCAACACATTTGAGCATAGCAATCTGTGCCTTGTGAGAACTTTCGCCGTGTCGGTCTTTTCGATTCACGGAAGCGTATGATGCAGAAGTAGAAGCAACAAAAATCAAAACGCATTCTCATAACAATTCAAAAAAGCGTTCCACTTTCAGATTCATGAAGAAGGCTTGATTGTGTAAAGACGAAGTTCCAGCTGGTTGCTTGCTTATGTTTCTTTATATGCCAGTGACACGGACTGATCCAGGTATGCTTCATCATAATCTTTTAGCCCTGAAACTAACGTGTCTTTGTAAAAAAAAAAAAAAAAAGACAAATAATAATAAAGCAAGCGAACAGTAGATAAATAGGTAAAGAAAGAAAGAAAAGAAAGAGAAAAATAAAAGGTAAATGATATATATTTGAGTAACGAAATTCAAGTAAATAAGCAAAAATATAAATAAATAAATGAAATAAATAAATAAATAATAAATGAGATAAACATCGTTCAATATCTCCATTGATCCCACGGACGTGGACCACTGCCACTAGCATGCGAATACTTTTGAAATATGGATTACAAGGCACGTGGAGACACACGCAGGCAATAATAATGTTCTTCAGAATCAGAGCATGGGCACATACATGACACTAATTATGAAGACAGAGACTTACCCACTTTACTTTTTCTCTCTCTCTCTCTCTCTCTCTCTCTCTCTCTCTCTCTCTCTCTCTCTCTCTCTCTCTCTCTCTCTCTCTCTCTCTCTCTCTCTCTTTTTTTCCGTTTCTTTCCTTTTCGTTTTGTTTTTATTTTGTTGCCATTTTGTTTTCTCTCGCACTCATTTTGATTGCCCTTTTCGTGTCATCGTTCTTCTCGTTGTTCATTCTGGCTTCCCGATAAAAAGGCGTATCCAGCTATAGCAGGTCCTGCGATATTCCCAGCCCTCCCAGTCCACATGATGCTGTCAATATCGTCGTTTGGGCAACCCCACTGGCGCCTGTGCTGATCCTGCATATGCTAGAAGACATCACATGCCAAACCTCTCACTGACGCCAGTGACATCGTGTGTACATTCGTTGGCAGAGCCTGCCGTAGACTGAGCATCCTCCTGGAGAGAAGAAACTGTCACCACGTCCATCTAACGACAGTCGCCATGAACTTGACGTGAGACACCATGACAGAACGATGCTCTGCAATTCTTCAGTGTATAGTCCAGCACGGCGTTCGCCGAAAGAGAGAGAGAGAGAGAGAGAGAGAGAGAGAGAGAGAGAGAGAGAGAGAGAGAGAGAGAGAGAGAGAGAAACTTTTTTTTTGGGGGTGGGGGGTGGGGGGAAGTAGAGGGGGTGGCTACCTATTTGATTTAAACGCATGTGCTTCTTCTTTCAATCACTCCTCAAATGGCAATGTTGGTTTCTTCATGAAAGCTGTTGCGGGCTGCATTTCCTCCACGATGCCGAACAACTGCCCAGCCTCCAGTGATACTACCGCTGTAGCACGCTCTGAATGCTAACGTGTCAAAACGCTACCGGATTATTTTCTTCTTACGCTCTCAACACTAGAATTGTTGTTTGTTGTTGTTGTTATTGTTGTTTCCCTCATGGTTAAACACGATTTTTAAACGCTGTGCAGAACGCTTTATCACATTACCGAGCAAATGACACTGTCCATTTCGTTTTCCAAACCAGCACTTACACAGACGTTGTTTCGATTCTCGTTTCTAATTTGGACACGTTTTTTTAGGCTAAGTAAAGTGTTTGTATACAGAAAGTGTTGAATCACTTTGGAGAAAAAAATCCGTCTGGTTTTACGGGGCGGGAGGGGGGGGGGGGGGGGGGGGACTCAGACGATGCTACTCCAAAATGATCTCTCCAACTTACAGAAGTTGGTTCAAATTACCCCCCTTTCCAACACCCAATAGTTATCTCTGACGGTGTTCTCAGCATCAGTGGGTAGTGTCTGTGGCTGAGAAGCTGCGTGATCTGCGTGGGCTGTAGTAAATGGCGTATGCGTGCTACTGTCAAGACAGTGGTGTTAACGGCGTACGCCAAAGGCTCTCAAGTACTACTCGAAGCGTAAGTTGCGGAACGCCACACTGAACATAGTATTCCTTCCTGCGTAGATTGTGATTTTAGCGTACTTCACCGGCCGTAACTGTTGCCTAAGGTCATCATGCAATCCGCATGCGCTTGTAGCAGCTGTTCTGTTATCAGACTGTAGGTTTGACAGTTGGGGGGGGACGCAGGTCGGACTGACCACAGCCTGAATTCGGTACAGAGATAACGATTGAGGCGCTTGTGGTTTTGTCCGTGGTCTGAAGATCACCTGCCCTGGTTGCGTGATAGCTGGCAGCAGGAGTTGGCCTTGAGCGAGTGTGGCTGTTTCTTCAATCGCTCGCCTTAGTCTAAGTGTGGCTGTTTCCTTAATCACTCGTCTTGTTCTAAGTGTGGCTGTTTCCTCAATCACTCGCCATGTTCTAAGTGTGGCTGCTTCCTTAATCACTTACCTTGTACTTGTGTGGCTGCTTCCTCAATCTTTTGCCTTGTGTTGGCCCTGTGAGAATGGGTTTGATGTCTTGAAGTCTGCTGTCCGAGGGCTTTCGATGATTCCTCACTTTGTCAGAGCCTTGCCGCAACCCTGTTGCCACATATACGTCACAGGGATGTTACAGGACCTCTGCAAAGGGAGATAAGGGCCGAGGGGGGGGGGGGGGGGGGGGGGGGGGGGGCACTGGGATCTTGATCCTTTGGTGTGTGCAGGGCTTGCAGGTCAGGTAGCGCATCATTGAAGAAATAAAATCTATTTTTCCATCTATCAATCTGTCGGCCAATCAATCAATCATCTGTCGGCCAATCAATCAATCAGCCTATCTATGTTTCTATTGATCTATCTTTACCAATATATCTAACTGTCTTTATCAATCTATCTATCTGCCTATCTATCTGTCTATCTATCTATCTGTCTGTGTCTGTCTGCCTGCCTGTCCATGTCTACGTGTCTGTCTATCCATCTATCTGACTGTCTATGTATCTATCTGCTTATGTATCTGTCTCTGTCTGTCTGTCTGTCTGTCTGTCTATCTATCTATCTATTATCAGAAACATTTACCCACGTACCCACATATGCCTCACTACTCAGTCTATTCAGCGCACACCCACCCGCTTTCTGCAACTGCCTGCTCCGTCCAAATATTGAATCGAGGTCGACCAGACCATTCCCTGGCCCTCGATGGTAATCGAAGCATTTCCAACCCATTCATCATCATGCATTCGTTTGTGATTGATCACATGTGTCATGTTCTGTGCTCTCCTAATTAGAGTCTTTCTGGAACAGGGGGATGAGAGAAAGGGGAGCTGAGAGTGGGACGGCAGAAAGAGGCTGAAGAAGCGGGGGGAGGGGGAAGGGGAGGGGGTGGTGGGGGTGGGGGGGGGGGGGGGGAAGGTAGAACGGCAGGCGACGATCGATGTGTGGTTATGTTTACACTCGTATCGATTAGAGCAGCACACTCACTTAATTGGGTGGCGAATATTCTTCCTAAAAAAAAAAATGTTCATACTTATTTGTCATATTTATTTCTTCACTCCCGTGTGTTCACCATTGCCTGACTTAAAAGTAACTGTCTGAAAATTCTTAGTATTATTCACAAGTACTGTGAAATGTAACGTGTCGGCTTCTTTCTTCAGATCATTGATTTCATTTTGCAGACCTCAGAACTGTATTTGGTCATGATTTTTTTTTTCGTCGTCTGGTTATCATACAGGTATGCGCATGCGCGCGCGCGCGCGCGCACACACACACACACACACACACACACACACACACACACACACCACACACGCGCGCCCGAGCACGCATGCACATGTGCACACACAGGCACACACTCAACACATGCGCGCGCACACAGACACATACACATACACACGTACACACACACACACACACACACACACACACACACACACACACACACACACATACGCGCGCCCGAGCACGCATGCACATGTGCACACACAGGCACGCACTCAATACATGTGCGCGCACACATACACATACACATAAACACGTACACACACACACACACACATACACACACACACACACACACACACACACACATACGCGCGCGCGCGCGCGCGCAGAGAGAGAGAGAGAGAGAGAGAGAGAGAGAGAGAGAGAGGAGAGAGAGAGAGAGAGAGAGAGGGAGAGAGAGAGAGAGAGACAGACAGACAGAGAAGACAGACAGACAGACAGACAGACAGACAGACAGAGACAAAGAGAGAAGCAGACCGACATACAGAGAGGCGTTTTCGTTGATCATGAAGATCACGTTCTCTTCATTCCTCCAACAGATGCGGGAATTGCACATACAGGCGCACCGCTCTGAGTTGATTTCTTTTGTGTTGTTGTGGTTGTTGTTGTTGTTGTTGTTGTTGTTGTTGTTGTTGTTGCTGTTGTTGTTGTTGTTGTTGTTGTTGTTTTTTCTCAGAGCACGAGGTAGCTAGATCCCACAACATGTACGTATACAAGCCGTATGCATCTCACTATGCACCCGTGAAACGTGCCACCACCTCTTTCTCCCGTTGCAAACTGCTCTGCTAACTCTTGTCAAAAATATTGATCAGCGTTCCGACTGTGAATTTCCATGGCTGCGGGAATTTCATGCTCGTGTTCCCTCGATGGTGACATGGGACATTTCCAAAGCGTATTCTTCATCTGGCCTTCGTCTGTGATTGATCACACGTGCCATGTCCCCTGCTCTCCTAATTAGGGTCTTCTTGGCAGAGAGGTGAGAAGTGTAGGCCCGGTTTCGGTGGTAACTACTCAAATCGGCTGGGGGGAAGGGGATGGCGCTGGGGAGAGGGGGAGGGGGGGGGGGGGGGGGGGGGGGGGGGCGATCGATGGTGTGTGTGTGGGTGGGGGGGGGGGGGCCGAGTGCCAAGTGTTAGCACGCGACGAAAAAAACACGCACAGAGTTTGTACATACAGAGAGAGAGAGAGAGGGGGGGGGGGGAGGGAGGGAGGAAGGAGAGAGAGAGAGAGAGAGAGAGAGAGAGAGAGAGAGAAAGGAGGGGGGAAGGAAGAAGGGAGAGAGAGAGACACAGAGAGAGGGGAACTGTGTGTGTGTGAGAGGGAACTGTGTGTGTGTGTGGTGTGTGGTGTGTGTGTGTGTGTGTGTGTGTGTGTGTAGTGTGAGTATTAGAGAGAGAGAGAAGAGAGAGAGAGATGAGAGAGTATGTGTGTCTCTGCGCTCTCTCTCTCTCTCTCTCTCTCTCTCTCTCTCTCTCTCTCTCTCTCTCTGCGCATTCATTCGGTAGGTGTGCGCGCTCACGCGTGTTTGTGCATGCAGGCGTGCAGGCGTGCGTGCTTGTGCGAGCACCTGCTCGTGTGTGTGTGTGTGTGTGTGTGTGTGTGAGAGAGAGAGAGAGAGAGAGAGAGAGAGAGAGAGAGAGAGAGAGTTATAAAATACATAATTCTTGACAATATAGTTTTGAATCTAATTATAACTTTGACCTTTTCGTTGTTGTTTGTGAAATGCTGTTTGTTTCTTTTGCTTGTTTCTCTTAACCGATATACTACACTCTGTTGTATTGAACTACGCGTTTCTGTCGAGAGTATTAGATATCACTGTCTATTTCTCTTCTAATCTATGCTTTTTATTCCATAAGTTAAATATGAAATACTGCAGCCAGAACGGAGAGAATCAATACTATTCAAACAGAGTAAACACAAACCCAGTGCTTTGGATACGAGTAACATGTTCGTTGACTTCTTTTTAGCTTAAAACAGAATAGTGTTCAGTTAGGAGCTTTCCCGTTTGTGATTTAGTTTGCAACGCTTTTTGAACTGCATCGTAGCCAATAGGGTATATTGCTCTCTCTCTCTCTCTCTCTCTCTCTCTCTCTCTCT
>JADBJO010001171.1:410000-417500 GCA_016801955.1 Conus betulinus
GTGCTGCCATCCCAGTTCAGTCATTACTGAATTTGGGATGGTTCTAGCCCTCACTGTAAAATTACAGGCGCAACTTAGCCTGTGTTCATTTAAGGGTAACACACCAGCCTCCTTGTACGTCAAATCAATTGAAGCCCATCGGGGAAGTCCTAATGCAATTTTAAAAGGCTAACGAGTCAATACTGGTAAGCTTGTGTAAATCTGTCTTCAGCTGTAAAAAAAACTTCTTGGCCATATGACAGAATTGAACGAACTAACCCTGAGGCGACATAGACGAGATTAGATCCCCAGTTAATCAGAGGTATGGCAGAAAGAACACGTAATAAACCAATTTTTTTCCTAGCCTTTTCTACAAGGAAATTAATTATATGTTTACTCAAAAAAAGTTTATAGTGGAAGATTACTCCGAGAAACTTAACTTGTTTGCTTGGGTATATCAAATTATTATCAACCCTTATAGAGATAGCTTCTCTGCCTTCAAACGCAATTGTTTTCTTTGTAAAGACAACAAAGACAGTTTTGTGAGCAGATAAACCAAAACCATTTGATTTCATGTAATGAAAAATATTGTCAACTATTTCCTGATACTGTTCAATGATTTTCTTTCTTTTGGTTTGTTGTTGGAAAAAAAATTGCAGTTTACATTTCTCCACAGAGCAATATCATCTGCATATAGAGCTAATGTGGCACCTTTTGTATTAACCTTTAATATCGTAAACAGCATTAGCGAGAGGAAAAGTGTTGGAGCGATTACACTTCCTTGGGGAACACCCATGTTAATAGTCTTAGAAGTTGATAAAGCTCCATGAAGATTGACTTGGATAGTTCTGTCCGATAAGAAAGCTTTTTTAGAAATTGGAAAAAAAAAAAAACGACCTCGTATTCCTACTTCATCATGTGCTTTGAACAAACAATTTAGAATGCCATACTGAATCGTAGGCTCTCTATGAACATCAAAAGAACGTTGCAAGGGTCGAATAACGCTTGGCAAGAGCTTTTTTCACATTTGAGGATAAGTGGACAATGTGGTCTGTGACTCCTCTACCTTTTCCTAAAACCAGCCTGGAATAAAGGCAAGACTCCATTTTTTTTCAAGGAAAATGTTCTATTCTGTGTTTTTCATTATTCTTTCAAAAAGTTTTCCAATGTGAGGGGTTAAAGAAATAGGTCGAAAACTAGAGGGAAGAGTTTTAGGTTTTCCTTGTTTAAGGATTGGGATGACAGTAGCTTTTTTCCAATCTGTAGGGGAGCATTCCAGTATTCCAGCAAATCTGAAAGAACTACAACAACTTTGACAACAGACTCTCAGGAAAATGCTTAATCATGTTATAGGAAATAGGATCCGAACCAGTGGATATCTTACCCGGTTTTTTACACGTTTAAGTGCGAAACAGAGTTCATGCATTGTTAAGTTTGTGTTTATATATAAAGTGTTACTTTCTATATTAGTCTGCTCAATGTTTTGGAATTTATCCTCAAACTCCTTTCTACGAATTTGTTCAGATTGAGATAAACACTCAGTCTGACTCATTGAAGCAAAAGTTTCTGCTAATAATTCAGCCTTTTCTTTGTTAGTTCTATAAATTTTATCATTAACATGCAGAGCAGGCTGAGGGAGATGAAATGTACCCTTGATTTTTTTTAATTCTTTCCATAATTTAGAAACGTCATGTGGATGTTTAGAGCAAGTCATGATCAAATTACCATAATACTTTTTTTTTTGCAAGAGCTACTGTTCTGTTACTATAGTTATTAGCAATTTTGTATTTACAGTGGAGTTCGTTTACTACTTGGGGTGGCTGTGAATGACGACTATTCATCCAGTTTTGAAATGCCTCTGTTTTCATTTTTACGGCCAACTCACATGAGGAGTTCCACCAAGGGGTTGAGGGCTCTTTTGGATGGTCTTTAAACTTGATCTTTGGAATGGCACGATCTGCTGCTCTCAGAATAAGATTTCGTAAATCTACATATAATTGTTTTCAAGATCTTCTACTGATTCTATGTTATGATTAAAATTGAGTTTAAGAGAACCAGTAATTAGAGTCTGGGCAAAAAAAGGTCCCAGTTGGCTTTATCTTCGTTTGTATTTTGTATGTCCGAGGGTATGCTCAGTTCTCTCTGGACACACTAAGATCTGAACTTCAACAGGAAGATGGTCACTACCCAGTGGTGACTGAATGACATTCCACATGCAAAGTGGAAAAATACCCGGAGTTACTAAGGACAAATCAATTGATGAATTTTTCTGATCAGAACGATCAGCAATTCTGGTGATAGACCCGTCATTCAGTATCGTTAGATTAGCATTTACTATAGTGTTGGCGAGATATTCATTATTGTTTGTGATATTTTTAGAGTTTTCGGACCATAGAGCATGATGGGAATTGAAATCACCCAGAATAATCCACTCTTTGTTTGAATCTAAATCAAACAACCAGTCGGCTTCCTTCTTGGACACACACACACACACACACACACACACACACGCACGCACGCACGCACTTCACTCTTCCTTGTCCGTATCATTATGCCCATGTCGCTCATTCCTGCTCCCCAGCCACCAAGCACCAGTCAAATCTGTCCCGTTCCAGCTCCAGAACCCTAGTCCTGAGGGAAACACTCAGTATCGAAAGTCTTTAGGAGGCAACCCATCCGAAGAGATTCTGCACTGCCGGAGAAACAGTGCCATGGTTTTCACTTTGGTCTGTTTTGATCTAACTCCCCTTACTAACCCACCCCTATCCCACCGCTATCCATACCGATGAGTACAAATCTTGTGTTGTCGTGAAGCCAGTGAGTGAGCTCCCTTGCTCCGCAGAGCGCTGCAATGCCAGTCTTACGACAGTCCTCATAAACTTAATCACACCATTACAAGAACCAGTGTGACGGGCATGGTCATGAAAAGGAAATGGAAACTGTCAAAATAATTAGAGAGAATAAGGTATGAATGAAGGGGCCACACGAAGCATAGAATCTCAATTTCATGATGATCTGTGGGTTTGGGAGGTGATGAGGATGAAGCTATAGAATTCCATTCCGGTCAGAATCGACACGACAGGTAAGGTACTCTACAGTTCCTTTTTACAATATATTCCAGCGTCAACCGGGTCATGGGCACCCGCAGAGTTTGTCAGGAAATGTGAGCAGCACTCTCAGAGACGCATCCATTAAGCGGATGAAACTCGACCCAGTGGTGCCAGCCCACCAGACTTTCAATTACAGCCCATAGCACTCTCAACGCGGTTTGGGAGCCAGCCTGAACCGGACCGACAAATCCACCAACCCCCCCCCCCCCACCCCTCCTCCCCCAAAGCTACACAGTATTCTTAGTACGACGGCAGCACAAAAGGTCTCTTTTCATCAGTGAACTGAGCATGCTGGTGAATCTCATTCCATATTCCCTGACTCCAGCTTCACGATCAATAGACCAGACTGGGTCGTTCGAGAGGAAAGAGCCACTAGCAGCCAAAACAAAAGCCCCCAACACAAGAGCTGTCTACATAAATGAATAAAGCAGGTACTGCCACAGTTGCTGCGTGTGTCGTTTGTCGTTTGTCGTTGAACGTGTGGCCATCTCGGTCCGTTTCGCAAATCTTCTGGATCAAGTATTTTTTTGGATTGGGTCTTTATTATCGTGTACTGATGTTATTGCCTTTTTTTCTCCTCATTTGGTGTATATTCTGCTTTTGCGATGACTTTCTGCGGTGTAACTGTCTGGTGGAGTTTCCACCCAACTCTGTAACTGGCTGCCAAGTATAGGTTTTAGGTGGTTCAGTCAACAGTTGTGTTCCTACTTGATACTATTATTATTACAACAAACTTCCGCTACTGTTCCTGTTGCTTCTACTACTACTACTACTACTACTACTACTACTACTACTACTACTACTGCTGCTGCTGCTGCTGCTGCTGCTGCCACCACCACCACCACCACCACCACCACTGCTACTACTATTACTATTACTGTTACTATTGCTGCTGCTACTACCTCTACTACTACTACTACTGCTGCTGCTGCTGCTGCTGCTGCTGCTGCTACTACTACTACTACTACTACTACTACTACTACTACCACCATCACAACTACTAATGCTGCTGCTGCTATTACTATTGGTTCTACGGCTGCCGCTGCTGCTGTTGCTGATAACGCTACTATACTACTACTGCTACTGCTACCACTACTACTGCGATTACGAACACGCGACAGATCATCGCTGTTCGTGAACAGGCGATAATGATTGATGATTTAACAGAATGTGCGAGTGGGGCACGCGCTATCTTGACAATGAAACTTTTTTTTTTAAAAGAAAAAGAAAGACGTGTAACATATTGTTGCACTTGCATTCGAGGTCGAAGTACGTTGTGTATGTTGACATTTCAGTACTATTTTTTCCAGTTTTTCGGGGTTTCTTTCACAATAATCATTTGGTGGTATATTATTAGATTTTCGTGAAAGTTTTTTAGTTTCTTTCTATGACCCTGCATTGCATCCTAAGCCATTCTGTCCCTGGGAAAGGTAAGCACAGGTGCTCCAGCTTTGAAAAAAAAAATCAAACTGGTGACGGATGAAACCTTCTGTGGCAAAACAGATTTCGTCCAAAACATCTGTAGTTGATAAAAGTCAGACTGCGTCAAACTATTACGCCGGGCGATGAGTACGCGGCCACTACCGGGACGAGGTGACCGTGTCCGGGCGTTTTGACACCACTTCCAGCGTAGATCAGACCCCATGCTTTCCCTTTGTTTCCTTTAACTGTGACACTTAGTTGCATTAAATTCTAAGCATAGTTGTCCGTGGTAGGCTATTACTGTTTTGTTGTTTTGAAGCTACCTGATCGGTTCGTGCGCCTCCATTTAGACTTGTTCTGTCTGTTCTTTTGCCTTTTTTTTTTCTTATTTCTCTTAATTTCACTTCGTTTTGTTTCATTTCAATTTTTTGTTGTCAGTCACAATTCCTGCATCCGATTTAACCTTAATCATATGCTGAAAATCTCGCTCTGCTTTAGAGGTTCTTAACATCTTTTCAATGTTTGAGTTTGTTTTAGAATGTCTTTCCACATCTTAAAGGCTATATTACATCGTTTTAGTGTTACTGCGTGCATATTTGTCAGAATTTTTTTTCTCATTTTGGCTGCAATTCCAGATGCGCTTTGTCACAGTAATTTGCGAACCAATCCTTTGTTACTGATTGGTACATTGAGCATTGCTTTGATGGCTGGTACATTGAGCATTGCTTTGATGGCTTGTACATTGAGCATTGCTTTGAGGGAAATGGTACAGTGGCTCAAGCCAACAGACAAAAAGGGACCGGGAACTGTTCACTGGCCTGATGTATATTCATGGCGGGGAACTTGGTCTGCCAGTCCAGACTGCATGCAATTTATCAGTGCCTCTGTCTCATAGTCTGACGACATGCGTCGAATATTTACATGGTCAGACATCATCTCATGTACCATCACGATCGCTCGTGACAGTGTTGAATGTCTCCGTCAGTCCACTGGGCATGATATGTGTCGTGTGCCATGCAATAGGATATTACAATGCAGTTCTTTTCACCTCGTGTATTTTCGTTCGTTTTATGTTCATGGGTCTCTGCAGAGTGCTGTTTCCACTGTACCTTGCCCACATACTCACACAAGCTGATAACGAGACATTGATGCTGTACTCTTTTCAGGTGGCCAGCAAACATGTTTGAATGTAGCAGTCGTGTCATTCATTCATTTCTCAAGATGCCAGCTCTTCTCGCTTTTGACTCGCCGTTAGGATCAGGCAGTATACAATGTGGTGGAAGTGTTTCAATAGACTTAAACACAAGAAGTGCACAAATGTAAAGAAAGAATTGAAAGATGAAAAAGAATTGTTAAGAAACTAAGCTCATTTTCATTGCTTGATGAATTAAGCTAGAGCAATACGTGTTGGTGGTGGTGGTGATTTTTTTTCTTTTTTTTTTTTTTTTTTTTTTTTAACTTTGCTCTAAGATGATAGGATATTACAAAAGCAGAGATATGCGATTCGTTTGAAACTGGTAGAGGACTCTTCCAGAACGCATCACAGTTAGATCATTCCTTAACAACGACATGAAATTCCCCCTCCCCCCCCCCCCCCCCCCCCCCCCCCCCACCCCCCCCCCCCCCCCCCCCCCCCCCCCCCCCCCCCCCCCCCCCCCCCCCCCCCCCATGTTCATGTCAAAGTCTGCAAAATGTGTTTATCCGGTGGGCGTGTCATCTTTCCTACCTATTCAGTGTGCGGTCTGTGACTGCTGTTTTGTCATTTAGTTAGGGACTACACGTAATTCTGAGACAGAGCGTTTATCATTCTTTTCTGTCAAAAACATATTTCAAAGTTTAGTAAATTAAACATTCGTTACACACTTCTAGAGACTCCTTCCAGTACTGCAAACGGCTCTTGAAATTCTTAGACACACTTCCACACAGAAATCTTTGCTTAAAATTGCAACGGACTCCTAAACGCAATGTCAACTTATGTCAGTACGTGTATTTTGGAAAGAGTCTAGCCGTGGAAATATGTTAAATCAACGTACATAGAGATGATGAGATCCAATATGATCTATATTCACATTTTCTGAGTATCGCTTTACAGCAAACGTACATCAATAGAAAGGGCACATTGGGAAAAAAGTGGAAATATTTGAGACATATCGGTTAAAGTCATGATGAAGAACGTGCACCGACAAATCTGATAGGAGCCCTTACCTGACAATGCAAAAAAACCTCACTGCAGTTTATCACTCTTAGTATTAGCATTAGTATGCACGTGTCAAAGTATTTGGAAATGGGTGGATGAGTAGAGGTAAAGGGTTAGAAAGGGGGATTTGTATGGGCGGCACTGATTGCCGCGTGTATCACTCTTCATTGATTGATTGATTCTTTCATTCATTCACACATTCTGAGCGTCTGTCTGTCTAAGGATCCTCTTGACAAAAAACGATAACTAAACATTGTCTTTTGCGAGAGAAGAATGATAGATCCATGCTGTCTCCTCCATATATTTCTCTTCCTAGCCCATTGCCAGGATACGGTCAGTCCCATATCATTCAAACTGATATTTCCACATATAGTCTGGGCTTCCAGTTACTTACTGCATAGCAGGCTTAGCAGCATGTTCACAGTGTCCTGTTTATGTCAGCTCCAGAGATCCTAGTTGTGTAGTTTCTACGCAGCTTTTGAAATTTGTTGTTTAGTTAACTAGTCATTAACAAGATAATTTCACCTACCATGTCTTTCCGAATGAAATTTTGATGGCAACAACCATTTTGTAAAGACATTGTACCAATGGTCGTTGGCAATTACTTCGGTTTTTGTTTTTTTTTTTGTTGTTTTTTTTTCTGAATATGTCTTATCCTCCTTCAGCAGAAGTATAGCTTTGCCCTTAATGTAACAACTCCAAAAAAAATGTCCGGAATGCCCTGGCATTTCTCCATCCACCCCAAATGTGTTCTGCAGTGTGTCAGCTACCATGACAGTCAGCAGCATCGGA
>JADBJO010001171.1:420000-435000 GCA_016801955.1 Conus betulinus
ATTTGCTAGAGTTCTTGGAGTGTGCTAAAAATCTGAATTTTGTTTTTAAGGTTCTCTGTACTTTTTTCCCTTACCTGCCCGTAAGTAAGGGTGTGGTGATGTTTTGTTTCTTTTCAAATTTTTTTCCAACGGTTTTACACGGTTCTGGCAAAACTTCCCTTATGTTTCCCTGTAACTCTCTTCCAATGTCACAGCTCGTGCAGACGCACTCTGCAAAGTATTCATAGTTAGTGATCCACAAGTAGACCCCAGTACCGACTTGTCACTGTTATACAAATTCAGCAGACCTGCTGTCATTGCTTTGATAAGCCACGCCAGATAAGTGTTACAGCGATTCAACCCGGCATAGCATGAACGAGTGGGAACTGTTTGCTGACATGATGTTTGTTCGTGATGGAGAGCTAGCTCTGTGGATCCAGACTGCGTGGGCAGTGTATCGCAGTTTCTGCCTCACGATCTGACGGCACGTGTCGGGTAATTGCGTGGGCCAGACACCACCTCGTATGTTGCCACGATCGTGATTGTGTTGAATGTCTACGTCGGTCCATCGGACATAGTTGTCAATATGTGATGAGTGCTGTGCATCAGGAGTGTTATAGTGCATGGTCTTGCTTCTCGTTTTTCTTCTTTTATATTCACAGTGTTCATGAGTCTGTCCGTGGGCAGGGGTGGTTGGGTCTGTGGGGTGTGCTCGACCGCTGGAGGGTGGTGTTTTTTTTTTTTGCCAGTGGGCTCTGCAGTCATGAAATACGGGCTGGTACACCCATGGGGATGCTAATTTAAGACTGTTATGAGTTGCATCCTGTAGTCTGATTTACCTCTGTTCAGGAGCAGTTATGTCCCTTGATATCTTAATGGAGTGTCCTGCGCGTGCCTGTACCCATCGTCAACACAGCGCAGGCCTCCAGGGTGGTACAGGACTGCTCTAAAGGCAGGTGAAGACAGTGCTTCTCTGGGTCCTCCCCAGCACGGTCGGCTGTTCTTTTTTTTCTTCTTTTTTCACAGTGTTCATGAGTCACTGTAGACTGTTGCTGTTTTGTAACCACGGTACTCAACCCACATAACGAAACAATGACGTCTTGTTGCAGTTAGTGACAGGAAATTGATGCTGTGTGAATGTATGGTGGTAGTCTCGTGACAGTCTCACTGTGACAGTAATGTCATCAAACGATATTTCAATATTTCAGGTTTGAGATGTGTTTATTTTTGACGTTCTGCTTGCAGCGTGGAGGATGCGAACATGTTTCAACAGACTAAACACAAGAAGTAAAACATATAAGCACAGGAAACAAGGATGAGAAGACATTAATGATCCATGCCTGCACTTTCGCACGCCTGACAGACTTCGCTAGCGCGCGCGCGGTGTGTGTGTGTGTGTGTTATATGCGCGTGCATGCATGCGCGCACGTGTGTGTGTGTGTGTGTGTGTGTGTGTGTGTGTGTGTGTGTGTGTGTGTGTGTGTGTGTGTGTGCGTGTGTGCGTGTGTGTGTGCCCGCGCGCGCGTCTGTGTATGTGTATAAGATCATAGGATATTACTGAAAATAACAAACCAGATAATATTTTCCTGTGGACCATTAATACAGTTTTTTTTTTTTTTTATTTCTTGTGACTGCCATATTTTTGCCCTTTGATAACAAACTGTAATATATCTTCCATGATGTTCAAAATACGATCTTTGCCTTTTCTGCCATCTCTACCGAATTCCACATGCAGCTGACGACCACTGCATTGACATTTGCTGAAGGACTTACTACACGGCAGTGTAGGGCAAGATGTCTGTGGATTCTTCTGTCAAAATCATGTTTCAAAGTTCGGTGAAAACAAACACTTTCTACATATTTATAAGACTATAACGGCATTTGAGACTTGCAGACTCATCTCTACACTGCAAAAGTTTGCTTGAAAATGACTGGGGCTCGCAAACGAAACTACTATCCAACATCAGTGTGTGAATTTTGGATACAGTCCAGCTATGCAAATTTGTACATGCATATTAGTCGGAGACCATAAAAAAAGCGAATATAATTTACAGTGATAATTTTGTAATGGTTCATGCACAGTGAATTAGTGGACTGAAAGGATGCGTTACGAAAAGTGAATGATATGTCAGACACACCGTCAAAAAGTGCCAATGGAGATCGTGTAACGTTAAATGACCCGAGAAACATGTTCATCACATTGCAGTAACTCCACTGCAAGTTGTCACTGCTAGTGTATATCTATTCAGCATGCGTAAGTCAAACTAATGGGAAACGGGATAGCAGGTAGGGGTAAAGGGATGGGAGGGGGAGTGGTGTACAAGCTACAGGCATTGCAACATCTATCACTGCTCATTTTAGGTTCTGACATGTTCAACTTGTCCAGAGAGCTTCTTGAAAGATGTCCACAGAAGTTTGCAGTTTGAGAAGTTCGTCGTTTGCGTGTTTCATTCAGAACCACTATCAAGACAAAATTAATCTATATGACCCAACTGATATTTGCACATATTTTTTGAGCCTCCCTAAAGATGTTCTGGTACCAGAGTTCGTTGTGATCACTTGGTATCTATTTGAAATTACTTAGTAGAGTATTTCCTGTGACGCTGTTGATTTTGATCTGTCGTGTTAATCAAAATTATTGCCGCTGATATACTTTTCGATTGTACTGAAATTTCGACTGACCAAAACTTTTTTTTTCAAAAGCCATTGCGCCACCTGCTGAGCAAAAATCAATGTGTTAATATGTTGATGATTTCTTTACATCCTTCCACTGAGGTATAAGCCTTACTGTAGTCGCTCCCAGAACGTTCTGGGTTCTCCTCCCACTTCTGCATCTAATCGAGATTGCTCCTGTAGAATACCAGCTATCACAGCAATCATCAGTATATAATTGTTTAGAAATCATACACAGAATTTTTATTATCAAATTCAATACGTCATACCCCCTTCCCCCTCGCCCCGTTTTTTTTTGTTGTTGTTGTTTTTGTTTTTTTTGTTTTGTTTTGTTTTGTTTTTTGTTTTTTGTTTTTGTTTTTTTTGTTGTTTCTGTTTAATCAGGACTCAAACAATTTAGTGGTAAGAAGACATGGTCCGTCTGCAATCGAATCTTTGGTTCTGACTAGCAGCTACCAACCAAAGAAAGCTGTTAAAGTGATGATGAAATATTGGCATATACAGATTTTTTTCCCTGCAGGCAACTCACCCCCACCCACCCACCCACCCACCCCGACTCTGCACCCATTATCAGTGTCCACACAATTGGTCACTGCCGCTGTGTTATTATGCAATTGCACATGCCAATAACAACAACAATAGCACACAAACTGCAAAAAATAACAAGAACAAAAAGGAAATAGTAATGCGAGTAATGCGAGTAATAGTATCACCTTAGGGGTGATAGGGAGAGGGTGTGGGGGGGGGGGGAGGGGAAGAGGTGTGTAAGGAGGAGGGAATCAACTCATGTGTTGCTATGTCTGTCGTTAGTCATTTGTGTAGTGAAAGTGCCACCTACTTTTATTCTCCCAGTGTTTAGGGATTGGCTAAGTGTTAAGTATTGTTTTTTTGGGGGGCATAGTGCAATTCTGTGTAGATTTCTTTTTTTTTTTTTTCTCTGCTCAATGTGTCTTCATTTACTTCTTCTTTTCCCCTTCTCCTACTCTCTCCTCTTCTTTTCCCTTTTTCTTTTTCTTCTTTTTCTTTTTTTTTTCTCATTTACATTTCTATTTCTTTTCTATTTGTTATTTTTGTCGTTTTTATTGCTATTCTTGTTGTTGTTATTGTATTGTTCCTGTTTTTCGTTGTTATTTCTGTTGCTGCTGTTGCTGTTGTTGTTGTTGTTGTTGTTGTTGTTGTATTTTCTTCTTCTTTTTCTTCTTCTTCTTCTTCTTCTTCTTCTTCTTGCTATCATCATTATCATCATCGTCGTCATCATCATCATCATCATCATCATCATCATCATCATCATCATCATCATCATCATCATCGTCGTCGTCGTCGTCGTCGTCGTCGTCGCCATCATCATCATCGTCATCATCATCATTATCATCATCATCATCACATCGTCATCAATAACAGGGTTTTTTGTTATTGGTTAAAGGACCTCTGTGTCCCCACTCTGTAGTCCAGAGTGTCCTGCCAACGTAATCACCAGTAGATTCATCCTGTATGCTAATTAATACCAACAGTCTCAAGGAGACACGAGCACTAAGATCCTCTAAGGCTGGTCAGTAGAGAAGATCGTGCACCGGTATGGATTTCGTCCATTCGTTTCACACCTTTCATAATGCAAGATTAATTGTCGCTTTGCAAGTAATTACCAGTTTAAAAAAAAACAAAACAATATCAGACTCTTTGTAGACACGTGCTTTAGATGACGAAGTGCCTGTGCTCAGAATTTTTTTTTTTTTTGGGGGGGGGGGGGGGGGAGGGAGACATTTCTGTAGGACTGGGATAATATCACTGCAGTTTGTCTCTGTGTCACTATTCACCACACGCAAAATCTATGTATTACTGTGATTAATGGGTTTGCTATGTTCATCCTCTGAATTTGATGTCTTTGTTAACAGTCTCCTGGAGATACACTGATTCAGCTGTGTGGTGGTTGCGTGGATACTTGTGTAGTTCTGTCTCCTTGCATTTCTGTCATTCATATACACTGATTCAACTCATTGCAATCGTCCTGTATTTGCCAACAGAAGCTGCCATGGGTAGAGACTAGCGCTGTAGGTAACAAGGCCATGGGTTCAGTACCTTTCAGAATTATGATATATATTTGTGGGGCTTTTGATGTCAGTTTGCAGCAACCACGAGTTGTTTAGAGAGGTTAGTGAAGTGTTATATACAGTCCAGTGTTGTTCATGGGTGTGTGTCTGGGTTGATTGTATATTTCGACCCTGGTTAATGCTGAGGTATACTGTGATATAACTGTAATGATAGAATGCGTAGAACACAGCCTTGTGAACAAGTAGTAGACCACGAGAGAAATGCCTAGCATCAATAGTCTACAACAGGCTGTTCTTGTTCTGTTGTTTGTTGGCCATCTTGCAGTTGTTCTGTTTGTTGGCCATCTTGCAGATAAGGTTTTGTGCTGATGTTTGAGTTTGTTTCGTTGCTTGTTTGGCTGGTTGTTGTTGTCATTGTTGTTGTTGTTGTTGATGTTGTTGTTGTTGTTGTTTTTCTTTTCTGTCTGTCTATCAGTCCGTCCGTCTGTCCGTCTGTCTGTCTGTCTGTCCATCTGTCCGCCTGTCCGTTTGTCTGTCTGTCTGTCTGTCATTCCTTTCTCGTTTTTTTTTTCTTCATAAGTCACGATTCTTCCATCTGCTATAATCCTTGAAGTGTGGTAACATCTTTGATTTGCCTTATAGGTTCTCCATAACTTGAATCATACCTGTCCTGTAGTTCAGGGATTTCATTTTTCACGTTTTTTTTGTTTCTTTCTGCATTTATTCGAAAGGCTACGTTCTTCTGACAAGACTTCTCCTTTACTCCCCTGTAACCATCTTCCATTTTCACAGCTCGTGCAGATGCACTCTGTTAAAAGACTCATAGGCAGTGATCCAGAAATCGACCCCGATTCCGTATTTGTCACTGTTACACAAATTCAGCAGACCTGTTCCAGCAATAGACCACACTATTCATGGCTGCCATTGCTTTGATAACTCACGCCAGATAAATGATACAGTGATTCAAGCCGGCATGGCATGAGCGAGTGGGAATGGTTTGCTGACATGATGTTTATTCATGATGTGGGGGGGAAGGAGGGGGGGGGGGGGGGGGGGGGGGGGCTTGCTGTGTGCCTCCAGATTGCGTGCACTTTATCACTGCCTCTACCTCACGATCTGATGGCACGCGTCAGCCAAGTATTACTTGGCGCGGGCCAGACACCATCTCTCATGTTACCACAATTACTCATGACTGTGCTGAATGTCTTCTTGGTCCATTGGTCACTGTTGTCAGTATGTGTTGTATGTGGTGCGTGTGCTGTTGTGCAATAGGAATGTTACAGTGCTTGCTCTTGCTTCTGGTATTTTCTTCTTTTGTGCTCATTTTGTTCACGGGTCTCTGTAGATTGCTGTTGTGTCGGCGCTGTGTCTTACCTACATAATATCACAGGTTCTAGCTGTTGTAAATGGTAATGACACACTGATGATGCTGTGCTGATTTCAGTTTGTTTACTATCTCAACGTCATCCTTCATTTTCTCGAGATTCAAGACTCAGACACTTAACCCCGCACTCATCCCCCATCCCCCCCCCCACCACCTACACCCCTATCCCTCCGCTGCCCCGTTTACAGCATGGAGGACACCATGTGCACATTTAACAGAAGAAACACAATAACAAGGATATCAAAACAATGTAATCAACTGATTAAAAGGCATCAGTTACTCAGACGCACTTTCCTTCCTTGATAGATTTCTGTAAAACGATGTAACGACTACCGGATTTAGACAGCTCACTCACTCAGCAGGGAAATAAACACTTACTTGGAGCTTTCGACAGACCTCCGTCCATCTTCATCAGCGGTGGCGTTGCTACTAAAATGATCTAATTTTCTCTTTTAGGGCGACAGAATATTGAAACAAAGATAATCAATTTTTTTTTCGCATGAACAGTTGGTAAAGATTTCTTTCATACTGCATCATATTTCGAACTTTTCTTTATCTGTCACTCGTAGGTGTGTCATGTTCCCTACCTAACTGAGCGTGCAGTAAATGTCTTCTGCATCATATCTCTCTCTCTCTCTCTCTCTCTCTCTCTCTCTCTCTCTCTCTCTCTCTCTCTCTCTCTCTCTCTCTCTCTGTGTGTCTCTGTGTGTGTGTGTGTGTGTGTGTGTGTGTGTGTGTGTGTGTGTGTGTGTGTGTGTGTGTGTGTGTGTGTGTGTGTGTCTGTCTGTCTGTGTCTGTGTCTGTGTGTGTGTGTGTGTGTGTGTGTGTGTGTGTGTGTGTGTGTGTGTGTGTGAAAAAGTTTGAAGGTTCGGCCAAGCACTTATCGCACACTCCTAAAGATTACTTCCAGCGCTGCAAGTGGCTTTTGAAACTCAAACACACACTCCTACACAGAAAATCTGTGTTGAAAAATAGCCACAATTCCCAATTACAAATAATATCCAATCTCAATAATTGTATTTTAGACGCACTCCAACCACAGCAATTTGTAAGTACAAACTACATGAATAGCATGAAAACGAAGATGATGTATTTTCATGTTTTCACAATGGCTCCTCCTCTGCAGCAAGTAAATGCACTGAAATGACACGTTACAAACAGTGGGAAAATATTTCAGATCAACAATTTAAAGTGCGGATGGACAACTTGTAGTAACAGGTTCCTCGTGAAACACTCCCACAAAGTTGCATAACACCTAGCTGCAAGGTGCCAGTTATTGGATTACCATTCATCATGTGTATGGTAAGTACTGTGAAAGGGGTGAGGGTTTAGGGTGAGAGGTTGGGAGAGAAAATATATGGGTCGCAGTCACTGTTGTATCCATCGGTACTCATTGAAGGTTTTGACTTTTTCTGTCCAGTCTCTTGATAATACGATCGTTGAACATAATAGATTACCAGGTTTGTCTGTGTGTGTGTGTGTGTGTGTGTGTGTGTGTGTGTGTGTGTGTGTGTGTGTTGTTCATAGCTACTGTCCGCTTGCGATTGGTCCATTTCAGCCCCGCTGATATTCGCCCATGTCTTCTGAGCTTCCCAGGGACTCGCGTGTACTACCGTATTAGCATCAAGCATTCACAGTGATGCATAAATGTCAGCTTGAGGTTGCCCAGTTCCGTACATTCCTGCGCGGCTCTTCATTTTTGTTCTGTCGTGTTCAGTGGTGGTTGTTGTTTAAACAAAAATCATCACACCTTTTACATTTTTTTTTTTCAAGTGCACTGAAATTTTGAGGGGCCAGATTCTGTTTTTGAAGCCATTGTTTCAGCTGTCATCGGCCAATTACCTGGCTGCTGTTTAGGTGATGTCTTTTCTTCCTTCGGCAGAGTCTTCGCCTTGCTGTAACCACCCACATCACTTTAAAAGTCCTGGATTTCCCTCCCCTTTTTCTTCGTGGTAATCCAGATTTCTCCTGTAGAATATCAGCTGTCACAACCAACAGCACTATTGGATTGTTCAGAAGCCGAACGGTAGACGGGATCCATTACCAAGCTTTACATGTCGTGAATGTTGCCTGTCTGTCCACTTATTCATGGTTCCAGATGAAGTAAGTTCAGGGATCAAGATACATAGTGTTTTCTTTACTGGACCAGCGCCTCTAACTGGTAGTCACCAATCAGAAGAAACTGTTAAACTGGGTCATGGAACACATACAGATTGTTTTTTTTCATTCAGGCATCTACCCCATTGCACCACTTCCTCTAACAGAGTGCGTGGAGTTTGTCACTGCCACTGTGTCATAAGATTACTGCACGTGCTATGCGTGTACCCTGGGAGAAACTCAGCTGATAAACTGCCATGTTATTAGTCATGGGTATGCTTAAATGCCCGCCTTTTTTCCATCTTCTGTGTGTTTAGTGCATAAGTTCGAGATGCTGTTCTCTGAACAGACCACAATTCTCTGTAATGTTTTTGCTCTGTTCGACTCCGTTCGTTTATTTCTTCTCTTCTCCTCTTTCTCCTCCTCTCCCTCCTCCTCCTCCTCCTCCTCCTTCTTCTCCTGCTCCTACTCCTACTCTTGCTCCTCCTCCTCCTCCTCCTCCTCCTCCTCCTCCTCCTCCTCCTCCTTCTTCTTCTTCTTCTTCTTCTTCTTCTTCTTCTTCTTCTTCTTCTTCCGTCCTCCATCAGGCTGCACTGAGGCCTGGCAATAGAGAAGATTCTGCACCCATTTGAACGAATCATTGATTTTGTCCATTCATTTCACACCTTCATCATTCAAGATGAATGGTCCCATTGCAAGTGATCAACAGTTCAAGAGGATAAGTTGAAAAAAAAGCAGACACGTCCTTTATTGATGAAGTGTCTGAGCGGAGAATTTTCCCTCGTAGCATTTCCATAGGACTGCCATAACATCCCTCTAGTTTGTCACTGCCACCGTTTCACAATTCACCTCAGGCAAAAAGAATGTATTGCTTCAGGTTGCTGCGTTGCCATTAGCCATTCAATCCTCTGAATTCGATGTCTGTGTTCATAGTCTCCCAGGGACACGCTGATTCAGTGTGTTCGCAAAATATGGATACTAGAGTGGTTCTGTCGTCATCCAGTTCTGTGTATTCATATTCACCACTTCGGTAGAGCTGATACTTTATAATCCTTCTACATCTCCAAAGAGAAGCCACCATAGGTAGTGACTAGTATCACAGGCAGCGAGGCCGTGGGTTTGGGATCCATGAGAGTTATATCTTGGGGGGGGGAGAGGGGGGGGGGATTTTCCCATAAAAATCGGTTACCATCCAGAGCTCCATGAAAGTTGTTGAGAGTTCAGTGAGCTACTGCAGAAGGGACAAAGACAAATGGAAGCATACAGTCCAGTGACATCCACTCAAAGGATGCTTCCCTGAGTGTGTGGCTGCTGGTGACTGTACGAGATTGCCCTTAGTCATATGGTGATGAGCCTGCTTGAAACTTGCTGGCACCTCATGACAGCGTTCACAATGCCTTTGGCCTGTCTGAAAGTGGCGGGCAGCCCATGGCCGTGTTGACAGCGTCTTTTGTGAAGGAAGAAAGCTACACCATGCTCATGTCTGTCCTCTCTTCCACTGAAGTGTAACTTGTGGGCTTCGTGAGTGGTTGTCTTTCCGAAGTTCTTCCATCGTACTTCGCAAAGTCCTAAATGTTCTGGTAGTTTCTGTTCATTTCATGCGTGAGTTCTTCCAGTCTTTCTGCTTTTTTTTCAGTATTCTCACATTCTATATGCCGATGATAATCTCATTTTTGGCACGAAATCTGTTTCTTGGTGCACCAGTCGCATACTTTCCACTTCCGCCCTGGCACGCGGCAGAAGGCGTGGCCCTTGGTGATCGGGGCGACGACGGATTCGGTATGAAGTGAGTGCTGGTTTTCATTTTCATGAGGCGTGTCTTGGGTAGTTGACACCTGGCGGAGCCCATCCCTGTCCAGTTTTGACCAAAGCCGATGTCCTCCAACTCGAAAACTCGCCTTGGTCGCGGACACGTCGCCGGTAGGATGGGTAGCAGCCCTTCCGCCCTGGACGTTGACTCAGTAAGGAGTTCCTCCTCCGCCCAGTGATGCCGTGTCAACATCACTCCCTCGCAGGGTTTAGCCCGCCAGCTGAAGCGGTGTTCCAGGGTGTGGCGCTGGTAGCCAGTCACAGAGAAAATAAGGATAAACATTAGTAAGTTTCAAAACCAATGGCTTCCGCTTCCTTCCCTCTTGGTAACTTCATGTCTGTCGCCCTTGGGAGGCGGATACTCATTCACTCTAGCTCCTTGATAAAGTAATTGCTGCATACAGTAGGAGTCTTCGTGACTGTGGCTACTCAGTTCTGGAGTCAGTGGTGAGCGTCCTCCCCATAAGGGTACATATGAAGTTACCATGACAGTAAGTGGGAGGCTTTCCGCGGCGGCCCATGGTCAAATAGCAAGAGCATGTACCCGTGAAGATGACGAGTTGAGAGTTCAAACCCACCACAAATTTGGATTTTTTTGCGGCTCGAAAACTCTCTCAGTTTACCCTGTTTCAGGTCAGGGAAGATACAGGAGAGGCGCACGGAGAGGGGTGCGAACTACCTTCCATCATGTCATGCTCCGGACACGAAAAAACGCAACAAGTTCACTGTCCACAAGTCCATTAGCTTAAGGGACCTCAAACTTTTGCAAGTGAAAAGAGACGTTGTAGGTAGCGTCCTGCGTATGATGGATCAGAACCAACACGAAAACATTACTCATCAGGATACATTGCCTCTTCGTGAAAATGACATGTGATTGCTCCCTATAGAGTCCAGATACACAGATTGAATAGAACCGGTTCCGGCTGTGTAGGGAGGGAAGCCGGGGGGGGGGGGGGGGTGGGGGTGGGGTTGGGGGGTGGGGATACGAGTCAGAATAAAATGTATACGAATATTGCATTGAGACGTCACTGAAGATTGTACTTTAAGAAAAAATTGTGGTAGGCTTGTCAAATACGCTAGAATTTATTGAGAATGGTAGGCATCCTTCAGTCTCGGAAGACTATGGAGTTGTGCTCTAGGTGTCTATTCTGGTACAGCGACGGGTGTGGCGGGCCAGTCCGACGCGGAAATGACAGTCCCTGTGGCAGAGGGCACAGAATATTGAGAATACAGAAAACAAATACGGAAGGCTTCTCAAATACGCAAGAATTTATTGCATTCTCAACATCAGCTGTTTAAACAAAAATCTTGGCGGTTTAACCTACCCTGGGTAACCCCGCTGATTCCCTTGTCTGGCGTTCTAGAATTGTCTGTGTCCTTTCTTTATTATGTATATGATGTGGGTGAGGCATCTCCTCCAAAAAAATGCCGTGAATACCATCGCTGCTGTTTCCCTAATCCACTCTGTATTCATTCTGCTTAACGTTCACTACCGACGTTCTAAAAGCAGATGACCGTGAAGACATTCGACGGAGCAACTCCACCAACACAAACCAAAAGTAGCTGCGAGACTTTCCGCTTCTGTAACTTCGCTCTTGGTTCCATAACTTCCATAGCAGATCGATAGATCTAAACAGCCTGTGTCAAATGAGCTGGAACCGTTTGGCTGGTTGCTTCCCAGAATGGGGTCCCTCCAGCCAGTGGGTTTTCTTGGAGCCAATCTCCTCCACTCCTGCCCAACCCCTCCTTCTCCCCCCCCTCCCCCCCCCCCCCCCATCTCTTCCCCCGTCCCCTCCCGTAGCATTTGGTTGGACAACTTGTCAGGTGTGTGCACGATCAAACTCTAAACATGTGTTATAATTTGCAGAGTAGAAAAATCGGCTCGTGTCTTGCCATGCCAGGATTGCTGCTTTGCCGTTATTTATGAAATGCGCGAATATTTTAGTCCTTCTGACGATTGTGTTTATTGTATTCTGCTGTGTATTGTGCATTTGGGGCTACTGCAAATTGGATTGATATCTCTCTCTCTCTCTCTCTCTCTCTCTCTCTCTCTCTCTCTCTCTCTCTCTCTCTCTCTCTCTCTCTCTCTCTCTCTCTCTCTCTCTCTCTCTCTAGCCCGATGATATGTCAAGGATTCGTTCAGCGCAAACCGTATGCCCTCCTCTGGACATTCTGCACCAGTCATTTCCTCTTTTCTGTCACTCTCTTAGCCGCCGTTATGGTTTGCCTATTTGTCGGCTTTATTTGTCCGCTTCTCTAATTTGCTCTTTTGCTGTGTGTCTTGCTTTACTCTCTCCGACTGTCCTCCTACCTTCCCGGTCCATCCGCCTGTCTATGTTTTGAAAAAAAAATCATCATTGAAATGGGGGTGGTGATGGTCTCAAACAGAGACAGTTGTCACGCTGCTTTGATGCCCCCTTCATTACGGGAGGTCCAGCAACAAACTGAAGTACCCAGTAATCTGTTGTACTGATTTCCTCTCCTGTCTAATTCCTGATAGATTGTTCCCGTTCATCAGTAACCTGTAGATTTTAAACACAAAATGAGGGACGCAGTGAAATCGTTACAGTGTTTGCCTGCAGAGCGGATGGTTATTAGATCAAACCATTTTATTATGGGGTCGGAATTTTTACGGCTCAAAGACCTTTCGCTGTCCATCCAGCAGAACGTCAGAGAAGGTTGAGGCGGCGGAGGATCAAACCCGCTTTCCATCATGCAGGGCTCTAGACGCTTTAATTTTCCAAGTTTACAGCTCTTTTGGACTTAAGGCTATGGGACTTTAACCTTAACACTAACCTGGTGAAAATGAGTAGGCGCGCCCTTTGGGGGGAACACGCTCTGTGGTGACGATGAAATGCGGTGTGCTGCTAACTTTCCCGGAGGCATTACGGGAGCACTGTGGAAGCATCTCTGCAGTTTTTGTGACTGACGTGTTCAAACTATTCAACCTGAATGTTCCATAGCATACTGGGAATGGATGTGCAGGAGGTCTTGTTGCAGCAGCTCTTAGCAAATAGTCCGCATTTCCGGTATGTTTTCATAGTTTGTTGGCAATATGCTGATTGAAGATTTATGTTTGTGGTATATGGATCCTGTGTGGTTATTTGATTGATGGTATTCACACCAATAGCTTTAGGATGACAGTCTTACATCACTTTCTATATTTCATTGTATTATCTCCATTTGATAAGCTTTCCCCCGTGTTGTCCCCTCCGCTATTTACAGGAGTCTATTATTTGGTTGACTTAATATCACTTAAGAGTGGAGATCCAGCATTGCTTCCGCCCCTACCCCCCCCCCCCCCCCCTCCCCTCTCCTTCACGTTGCCTTCTGTAGCGCTTGTTCTGAATCGACATAATTGTAATCCCTTCCCACAGGAAGTGCAGTAAAGGTGAGCTTCTTTTAAAGTGTCTTAGTACTTGAACTCTTACCTATAGTCAGCAGGCTTTGTGTTGAATGAGCATTTGGAGTTTTTTTCATAATTTGTCATCTGCATGCCTTTAACGTTATCATTTTTATGACACCCTGAATCTTCTACCACCAGTACTTCCATCGCTTTAGACGGGCTTTGCTGCAGACAGAGACAACAGTGCTGGGTTCCATGAGTCGACAGAAATATACCGCTGTAGCAGCAAAATAGAATTTGATGCCGAGCCTTCCTCAGTCGACTGCCTGTACTATGCCACTATGCGAATGGTAGAAACCAGCATGAAAAAAAAATCTTCGGTTTCATGAGATTTCACTGGATGATGATAATGTGCCTGTGGGCATTTATAATTTTTCAGCAACATCCGGGCAGTGTGTCATTGTCTGTGTTTTGTTAACCACTGACGCGTCAAGCACTTGCACGGGAGGGAAAATCAACACAAATCCTGCCACGATAACAGCGTTGCACATCACTCACGAAAGGGCCGATGATTGCTCTTAGATTTGATTCTTCGGGCCGTTCTGTGGATTGATTTTTACATCATTGATGTGCACCAGGGTCATCGCACATGTTTCGTGCGCAGTGCGCCATGATATTAGAAATCCCAGCAATGTTTCTCTTCATTTTTCTTTTGGTTGGGTGGGATGGGAAGACTGATTTTGCTTTGGTTAGTAGGGGATGGGGGGGGGGGGGGGGGGGGGGGATTCAATGTGTTTGTTTAATCGTTTGAGAAGAAGGATATTACGACTACCGGATTTAGACAGGTCACTCAGCTGGGAATAGCACTTACCTGGAGCTTTCGACAGACCTCCGTCCGTCCTCTTCAGCGGTGGTGTTGCTACTGCAAGGATATTCACCTTCGAGGCACAGCTTTGATGCTGTCAGTGTCCTGTGCTTGCATCACCACGTACAGATCCATCCTGATGCCATGAAAACACCAGAAGGCCACATAGATTAGCCCCTTCAATTACTGACGTTTTGATACAAGATCAGTATGTACAGATATGAAAGAGAGTAACTATATTTTGAGAAAGCTTGTACTGACGTGTTGTGAAACAGCAGAAAGTAGACAGATAACCTGAGCCGGTCGTTCTAGGCCATCAGAAGGATGCTATAGTCTGTTATGGACAAGGTACACTAATCAGAAACACTCAAGGGGGTTAATCCGTGGCATGCTGCTATAGAACATTCATACCGAGAGATCCAGCAATGACCTAGAAATCAGTAATCAGCTCAGCCGTCCCGATCCGCCGTCTCCTCCTTCTGAACCCTTTTTGTTTCATATCTTTCATACCTCCATCTACATAGCCCGGGAGCCAGTGCCACGATAATGTTCTGATAAATGTCCTGAAGGTAGTATCAGTATTTCATATTAAAGCAGTAGCTTCCCAGCAAGTGGTCACTGATCCTGGATCTCTCTCTCCACGCACAATAAGTCAAACTGTGCAGGGGGAATGTGTGTGCTGATCCAGCAGCAGAACCTCTGCCCTTTATTTTCTTCATGCCCGAAATGTTCTGCGTTTAGAACCTCCTGGCAGAGGGATGTTCGGACGTCTTGTTGGTGAAATAGAAAGATGGATTCT
>JADBJO010001171.1:442500-447500 GCA_016801955.1 Conus betulinus
ACTTTTTCTCTGTTTTGTTTTAAGAAAAACTTGCCTTCGTAGTCTACTAGCGCCAAAATTTCAATCGATTGTCATCAGGTCTCTCCAGGTTGCTTTGGATTTTCTTTGAAACACACGAATCTGTGATATTATAATGATCTTGTAAGGATGACAGAAATTGTGTATAAACACTCCCGAACAGCTCTTCGCCACACGCTCAGCTGCCCTGTCTACTATGTTAGTGTGGTGATACGAACGGTGAGATGCTGTCCAGAAAATGGTGATCTCCGTGCCTCTCCAAACGGTCGTCCGTTAGATTTTTGATTAGAGTTATGCTGCTACACTTTCGTCCAATACAACAAATCCAAATCGGTCGGTCACCTCTTCTCTCAGCTTTTCTCAGGCAAAATGATGAAAAACTCTGGAATAAATCTTGAAAAGAATTCTACATCTGACAAGCCTATATCCCCGCCACCGGAAAGGGAACTTCAAAGAACTTCTCTGATAGTGACCTGTAAAAAAAAATAGAATAAAATCTAAGAATGTTAACATGACATTGTCATAACAACATGTCCAGTTCACTTGATGATATGTACAGATGCATCAGTGACATACACATGGGCCAGATTATTCTGTGTATCTCATATTCGATTCAAAAAAAAGAGAAGTCGTTTCCCCTTGGAGCGAACGAAACAGTTGTTACGGCTGAACTTAACAGCGAGTGTGATGGCTTTCCATCATCTCATCAGTTTTCTCTTTTATTCTCTTCTTTGTCGATTTCAGGTCAGTGCTTCGAGCTTGCAATCATTAGAATTACAGACAAAATTAGAAACAATGATTAAAATAAGTAATTTAATCCACTGATTGATTCTGAGTGCGAGAACGCGCGCGCGCGCGCGTATGTGTGTGTGTATGTGTGTGTGTGTGTGTGTGTGTGTGTGTGTGTGTGTGTGTGTGTGTGTGTGTGTGTGTGTGTGTGTGTGTGTGTGTGTGTGCGTCGTGCGTGTGTGTGTGTGTGTGTGTGTGTGTGTGTGTGTGTGTGTGTGTGTGTGTGTGCGTGTGCGTGCGTGTGTGTGTGTGTGTGTGTGTGTGTGTGTGTGCGTGTGTGTGTGTGTGTGTGTGTGCAATGCGTGTGTGCGTGCGTGCGTGCGTGTGTGCGTGCGTGCGTGCATGTGTACGTGTGAATGTGTATATGTGTGTGTGTGTGTGTGTGTGTGTGTGTGTGTGTGTGTGTGTGTGTGTGTGTGTGTGTGTGTGTGTGTGTGTGTGTGTGTGTGTGGGGGGGGGGGGGGGGGGGGGGGGGGAGGGGGTGCGTGCGTGCGTGCATGTTAGTGTTGTGTTTGTGCAGGTCACGCATTGCTTGATTTTCATATTCATTAAGACAGAATAAGGCAAGACGGATCACGTTTTCTCGAGAGATTGACAGATTTAATCAAAACATTTTTTGTTAAAATTTAGAAACTTTCATCCAGCCATGCATTGAATTTGAAGTGCACCCATAGAGGCTGAGGAAATTATTAGAAGAAATCTGTCTTTCATATAAATCGTTGAGAGAGAGAGAGAGAGAGAGAGAGAGAGAGAGAGAGAGAGAGAGAGAGAGAGAGAGAGAGAGAGAGGATCCAACAAGATTTTACAGTCCTAATTTGGCCTCCGAGGTCAGCGAGACGATAACAAACATGACTTTCACACAGCCCCCAGGACATTTCCTTTTTTTTTTTTTCAGGTATGCCACTTTTTAGCCAATGAATGTGCACACTGCCTCACCTTAATATTTAGTCCAATAAATCTTAGAAAAGAAAACTGTCATAGCTATGGGAGTGTAGTAACGTCTAAAGGCAGTAAAGAGCTATTTTCCTCAGAACAAACAAAAAAAAACCCTGCTTTTCCATTTTCCTCAGAATAATGACTTATCCCTGCTTTTCTGTGGAAAATGGGTATTTTCTAGAATATATACAATGACTGAACAATAAAAATAAATCAGTCAAAGACATTTATGGAAGAAAGTTAAAACAGAAAACAAGCTAAACTAAATCTGAATTGCAAAAGAAGCAAACAACATAGACCAGCTCCGAACAAAGGAGTGAAATCAGTTACTGTCACCGTTTTCTAGGCATACAGAGTGCATGCGGACTGGTATTATTATTATATTACTCCACGGACTTTTCCTGTCTTGTCCCCTTACTTTACCATGTGAGAAATAGGGACAACCGTCGCCATTCCAAGGGGTAGCAACTTTATCTGAGGAAACTACGAAAAGAGTTTTAGAAGAAAAAAAATACTATTTTAGTCGAACGAAAAAGACAAACACGTTACAAGCCAAAACACGACGTGTCTTTCGACCTCTTTGATCTTCTTCGGGCAAGACAAACAGCATTCAAGACAATGAACACGAAGCACGAACAATCAGGTGTCTCTTCAGATTGGACGCAAGATTCCACCTTCAGATGGCGCCCAGTTTGAGGAGATCTGTGATTGCTCGTTAGTAGGTGCGTCTCTGACAACGTTGCTCACATTTCCTGGCCAACCGTGCAGGTGTCCGTATGTCTAGGACCTGGTTGATGTCTGGATACATTATGCGCGGAATCTGATTGTAGGATGCAGCGCTGTCAGTTGGTATTTGAGCAGAATGGAAGTCCACAGCATCATCTTCATTATCCTTCGCTGTCTTCATGGGCATTGAGGGTGTGACAGAGAAAGAAGTAATATTCAACGATTTTTTTTTTCATCCTTTCCTGAAAGTGAATAGTTATGTAAGTTTGTCGAGGACTGTTTCCACGGTGCAGCAACTCACCTTTGCTTTTCATTGGTAATACAAAAAAGATCGTGAACCTGTCTCGTCGGGGCCACGTTTCAAATAAGCGTGTTTGTAACAGAAATCATACAATGACCTACCTCCTCACTGGCAAAAGGAAGAAAAGATTGAAACAGTTTGGGCCAGTCTCAAAAATAGCCGGCCAGACAAAAACCTCGTTCTGAATGGCACAGTGCCAGGTGGATGAAGACGACCATACAGAGAAAAGATGGGGGGATAACGTCAGAGAGGGCACGGGCATATTCTTCACCAACTCTCAGAGGACCACGACTGATGGAGAAACATTGCCATGTACGTCATCAGTACTGCTCCTCAATTGCCCCTTAGTCGAGGCTGACGAGATGAGATAGTAGGAGACTATTTCCTTTCACGTTATAATCGAAAGGGTAACAGCATGTCTGACCTCACAATATATAACAACTATTGCTTTATCGTGATCTCACACGCAAAACCGTCCACGCGAATTCGTGAGTGTATTTCACCCGAGGGAAGTCTCTCTGCTGCTTCCCAGTCTGCAAGGACTGTTATTGAACACAGGAAGACTTCGCACAGTATTCCATTTTCTGAATGTGGACAATGATTTTAAAGTTTTTTGTTTTGTTATCTTGATGAGATTTTAAAAATCGAGGAAGCTATACAGATCAGGCGGACACTTCCAAGCCTCGATAATGAAGCAAGTGTTGAACTGCCACCAGTTAAACGTGGTGAAGTGGAAAGCGCCGCGGACTCCCGGCTGTGAGGTCATGGGTTCGATTCCCACCAAAGCTGTGTGGGAATTTTTTTTGCCCCGACCGGCTTCTACCCAGAGTTGCGTTTGCTACGGGCTCAGTTGGGCAGACTTTCGGACCACACAGTCGAGTTTCATCCACTAAATGGATATGTCTCTGACAGTGTTGCTCACATTTCCTGACCAACACGGTCAGTGTCTGTATCTCTCGGGCCTGGTTGAAGCCAGGATATGGCATGACAGTAAGCTCGGAGCACACCCTGTCATGCAGTATCAGACCGGCATAGAAACCCGTAGATCATCTTTTTCATCATCACCCTCATCGATCAGCACTATATAATAATAAGAAGAAAAAGAAAGTCTCAAGTTTGTGGCCCTAATCCCTGCTCTCATGGTGCCTTCGGTTTTGATATTCTCTCAGCGTCTATGGCCTTGGTTTGATTCCGCCGAAGTACCGGAGTTGGCAACTACATGGGGGCTGTCGCTGAACAGACGTGGTGGCGCCCTCCGGAGGGAGAGTTCACTCACGCCAGCTCCGGAACTAAGAAAAATTATTGTCAGTCAGGGTGGGGGGAAGGGGGGGGGGGGGGGGTTGGGAGGGGGGCATAGAAGACAGTATCCTGCGTATGTTGGATCAGAACAGGCACCTCTAAACACCACCGAAGTGACTCGGCAGGAGTGCCAAGTCTCCTCCGGTGGGTTGTCTCCTGACGACTTGACATTGGCTGCTCCCTGTGGGTTGTCGGTGCACGGGCTGCAGCGGGACAGGCCGGAATGTGGTTGTGGACGGGGGTTCGGAATGACCGACGTGGGCGCAATGCCACTGAGATGACACAGATGATGGGACAGCAAGAAGAGTGTTGGATTGCCTGCCATGTACAACTTCATCATGCACGTCTCCCAACTGCCTACAGTTGTGAACAACGCAGGACGTGACAATTCAGCTGTGATGGGTTCTCTGTCTCTCAACAACTCACCACTTAACGTCGCATTTCCGTGTGCTGATAAGGGCTGGGGGATCCGGCTGAATATGTACGTAATATTTTTTTTTTCATGGACTCTGCATCTGAACACATCGGGGGGGGGGGGGGGGGGGGGGGGGGGGGGGGTATGTTATTCATAGTCAGACAACTCCCACCTGGATTTTCTGGTGTGGGAGAGGAAACTATTTCAATTAGAAACTGACACATATCTGCAAGGAAACTAACTTTGCATTGAAAGAGTAGGATGTATTGAATACTGATCAACGAAGCTTCTGTAGCACATCATAGGATGATATCATGGATATGGTTAGTTAGACAATCTACACTCACTTTTTTTGTTACACACACAGACTTGGCGAATGAAAACTGTTTGGTGTCAAATTTCTGCCATGTGTAATCACTACCTATATGTGGATTTGACTATAAGCATTTGCATCAATTCCAACGTGTGCTACAAAATTTACTATGGTAAACAACATACACTAGTATCGATCCAAAT
>JADBJO010001171.1:452500-462500 GCA_016801955.1 Conus betulinus
TGTGTTCCTTCTTCCATTCCATTTTTCTTACCTTGTTGAGTTATTATATGGGTTGTCGCTTCCTTTTTTTTTGTGTGTGGTGTTTATGTGTGTGTGTGTGTGTGTGTGTTGGGTGTCAGGGCGGGGGGGGGGGGGGGGGGGGGGGGGGGGGGGGGGGGGGGGGGGGGGGGGAGGGGCGGGGGAAGCTCGTGCGCGCGCGCGCACGAAGGCGTGTAAATGGGTCTAGCTGTTCCATTTTTTTTTTTTTTTTTTTTTTTTTTAAATTTTTTTTTTTTTTTTTTTTTTTCAATTTTCGTTTCTTTCTTTCCAATTTTCAAATTTGGTTATTCTGTTGCCCGCTCGTGTGTGTGTGTTGTGTGTGGTGTGTGTTTGTGTGTGTTGTGTGTGTGTGTGTGTGTGTGTGTTGTTTGTGTGTTTGGTGTGTGTGTGCGTGCGTGCGCCGCGCGCGCGCGCGCGCGCGTGCGTGCGTGCGTGCGTGCGTGCGTGTGTGTGTGTGTGTGTTGTGTGTTTGTGTGTGTGTGTGTGTGTGCCGCGCGCGCGCAAGCGCCGCGCGCGCGCGCGTGTAGGTAGGGTGTGTGTGTGTGTGTGCGTGCGTGCGTGCGTGCGTTGTGTGCGTGTGTGGTGTGTGTGTGTGTGTGTGTGTGTGCGTGCGTGCGTGCGTGCGTGCGTGCGTGTGTGCGTGCGTGCGTGCGTGCGTGCGTGTGTGTGTATTGTGTCTGCGTACGTGTGTGTGTGTGTGTGTGTGTGTGTGTGTGTGTGTGTTGTGTGTGTGTGTGTGTGTGTTGAGTTGTCTGTGGGCGTTTCTGTCCTTCCTATTGGTTTATCTTTGTCTGTTTTATCTCTCTCTCTCTCATCCTCCTCGCCCATGTCCTCTCTCTCTCTCTCTGCCTCCTCTCTCTCCTCTCTCTCCTCTCTTCCTCTCCTCCTCTCTCTCTCGTCTGGTCTTCTCCCTCCTCTCTCTATCTCTCTTCATCTATTCCCCCATCTCTCATCTCGTTTCAAAATCTCTCTTCTCTTCTGTCTCTGGTCCTGTCTGTCTGTCCTCGCTTCTCTGTCTCTGTCCTGTCTCTCTCGGTCTCTCTGTCTGTCTCTCTCTCCTCTCTCTCTTGTCTCTCTCGTCTTCTCTCTCTCTCTCCTCTCGTCTCTCCCCTCTCTCTCCCCTCTCCCCCCCTGCCCTCCTCTGTTCTCCCCTTCCCTCTCTCCTCTCTCTCGTCCTCTCTCTCTCTCTCTGCATTTCTCCTACTTCTCTCTTAAAGTGATCTTAACTGATATCTGAAGAGCCCATGATAGTCTGGGGACATAGGGGACATTAGAATAGAATTCCTTCCGTAACACATGCACGATGTGTACATTTCACACATACATAACATGCCACTAAAGCCACTATGTGCTACAATGCATACAGAGAGTTAGAGAGAGAGAGAGAGAGAGAGCACGAGATAGAGGAGAGCGAAGAGAGAGAGAGAGAGAGAGAGAGACAAACAGACAGACAGACAGACAGGCAGACAGACAAACAGACAGTTTGACAGACAGAGATATAAAATAGATAGACGAGAGAGACAGATTATACATAAATGATAGATGGATCGATAGAGAGATGGATAGATGGATAGATATATACAAGGACAGTCACGCAGACAGATAAATAGATACCTACCACCTTACCTACCTACCTACCTATCTACCTACCTACCTACCCTACCTACCTGCCCTATCTACCTACCTATACCTACCTATCTACATAGATTTCGTAAGCATGTACGTATAAATAGATATATATAGGTATGGGCACACACACACACACACACACACACACACACACACACACAACACACACACATGCATGCATGTACGTACGCACGTTCGTCGTGTTGAGATACTTCAACGTCGGCGGCATAGACTTGCAAGAAAGACGAAACGAATATGTGGGGGGTCTGAAAGAACTAGATTACGTGGGCACGGACTTTTCCACCCCCAGAAGGTCTGATTGCAGAATAAGAGAAACGAAGACTTCGCAGGATCGATTCGGATGCAGCCGAGAAGGTCACGACGTCGTCACCCGCTTTTTTTTTTTTTTTTTTTTTTTTTTTTTCCAATCTTATTGAAGCAGACTCCAGCAGTTTTTGGTTTTTTTTGCATTCATTCGTTTTTCGCAAGATCTTGCTGTTGAAATTCGCGGCGCGCGCGCGCGCACGCGCACACAACAGATACACCCACACACCCACACCCACACACACACACACGCGCGCGCTGCGCGCGCGGCGCACCTGCGAATGTGCACACACTCTCTCTCTCTCTCTCTTGTCACACACACACACACACACACACACACACACACACCACACACACACACACACACACACACACACACACGCACGCACACACACACACACAAGCGCGAGCACGCGCACTCACACACACACACACACACACACACACACAGAACACACACACACACACCACACACAACACACACACACACGCACTCTCTCTCTCTCTCTCTCTCTTTCTTTCTTACACACACACACACAGACACACACGCCACACACACACACCACACACCTCTCTCTCACTCACATCCTCTCTCTCTCTCTCTCTCCTCTCTCTCTCTCCTCTCTCTCTCTCTCTCTCTCCCTCTCTCTCTCTTTCTTACACACACACACACACACACACACACACACACACACACACACACACACACCCCCCCCCCACACACACACACACACACGCTGCGCGCGCGCGCGCGCACACCCCCCCCACCCCCCACCCACACACACACACACAAACACACACACCACACCCACACACCACACACTGCGAGCCCACGAAGCTGAAGCGTAAACGCACCCCATCACTTACAGCAATCACCAGCCACACAGAGCCGTTTGTTTCCAGGCGCGTATGGCGCCTTATCAACCTGCGCAATGGAGGCTAGGCACGCCATGGGCCCATTGACGGGGACCTGTGATACCCTGTGATGTCTGGGTGTCAGGCAACGAGCTGCAGCAAGCGACTGCGATAGTGATGATGTTTCAGTCAATGGCGCGGACCGTAGCCACGCACGGTGGCTTGTGACAGAATTGAAACTAGTGTTGGGCACGTAACTACTCTACCTACTCAACTCTTGCCGTTCTGGCCTGTCTGTCTGTCTGTCTCTCTGTCTCTCTGTCTCTGTCTCTGTCTGTCTTGTCTGTCTGTCTGTCTGTCTGTCTGTCTCTCTCTCTCTCTCTCTCTCTCTTCTCTCTCTCTCATCTCTCTCGTTCTCTCTCTGCTGCCTGTGTCTGTCTGTCTGCCTGTTTGTTGTCTGTCTCTGTGTATGACATCTATCTCATATAACTATGGTATGTACGTACGTACGTATGTATGTATGCATGCATGCATGGGGTAATGTATGTATGTATGTATGTATGTAATGTAAAGCATAAATGTATTGTGTGAATGCATGTATGTACCTGTCTGTCCGTCTATCTGTCTATCTATCCATCCATCTATCCATCTATCTATCTTGTCTCTCTCTCTATCTATACGTCTATCTGTTCTGTCTGTCTGTCTGTCTATCTATATCTATCTATATATCTATCTATTTGTGTGTCTGTATTGTCTGTCTATCTACATATCTATCCATCCGTCTATATCTGTTTCTACCCCCCCCCCCCACCTTCTATCTGTGATTCTCTCTCTCTCTCTCCTCTCTCCTCTCTCTCTCCATCTCTCTCTCTCTCTCTCTCTCTCTCTCTCTCTCCTCTCTCTCCTCTCTCCTCATCTCTCTCTCTGTATATATATAAATATAATTATAATATATATACATCTTTTGATCTCCCTTGCATCCTTAAATGGATCCTCAAGCATAGGCTCAAAGATTGTTTCTTCTTACATGTTTAATACTGTTTGCGTAATGTTTTTAGTTTTTCAACAACTTTTTTTCCTCTCCACACACTTTGTTTTGTTTAATTCTACTACCCTTTCGCTGGCTGCTTTGGGGGTGCTGTTGGATTCTTTTCCGAACTCTTGGCGGTCGGAAACCCACAGAATTATGGACTGTGGTGTGTCTCTATCTGACGCCAAGAGCACAGACACAATCAGCCGTTGTCTCCTTTGATGAGTCCGATCCACGGGCGAAAGGCCTCGGAGCAGGCGATACACACAGATCTGCCTTTGAGAGAGATTGCGATGCCTCGGAGCAGGCGATACACACAGATCTGCCTTTGAGAGGGATTGCGATAGTTTCCTCATGCAGCTAGTGAAGGGTTTTTCATATTTATGATATACATTTTTCCCATTTACTTCATCTTCATTTTTTCCCCTCAATTTTTAAATCTTTTGCCAAGTCATTACTATAATGATGAAAAGAATGTTAACCTGCACTTGTTTTCCCCCACTACTTAATTGTTCAGCATTACACACGCACACGCCCGCACGCACACACACACAAACACACACATGCGCGCTCACACATACGCACACACACACATATACACACGCATACACAGAGAGAGAGAGAGAGAGAGAGATTCACACAAGAGCTCAAAAAACACACACGGACGCACACTGAATAGACCCAAGAAAAACCATAACTACCCACACATATGTAAGTCTCCTCACGCATGACAGCAATAGAGTGGGCAGTATGCAAACAATAAACAATTTTTTTTTTTTTTTAAACTTTGTGGTCTGTCTACAGATAGTGTCATTTCGATAAATGTGGATCTCTCCAACGTAAACATCTGACCAAGATTGTATGATTAAAACCTGACGAAATGATATTTTATCAGTTATCAAGTTTTGGATACCATTCAGATCAAACACAAATAGTTAAATCTTAGTTTTGATTTACCATAGATTTAATATTTGATAAGTATTTCGGCTATTAATATAAGTAATATATCACCAATCATATGGTCAACATTGATCCCCATTCACAATCATTTTATTATCAGTCATTCATCATCAATCTTCATCAGTCGACCTCAATCGTTAGTCATTATCCGTTTCCTGACATCCAATGAGCCATAAATAAATCATTGATGTCCAGTCATTGTCAGTCACCTTCCGTTATAGATTACCCTTTATCAGTAATCAATCATTCGTCAAATCCGGCTCAACCATCGCCAACCATTCTGATCCCCGATTCTCCATCAATAATTGATCGTTTTAACGTCATCAATCATTATTATTAATCAACGTTGAATCATACTCATCCATCCTCTTTCTTTAACCAGCTGTATTTTTACTTGTGTTTTTAATTTTGTCCAAAAAAAACCCAGCATCGTTCAAAAATCTGAACACAGAATCTGTCTGGTTCTTCCTCTGGCATCAATGTCATTTTCTTTGTTTAAATTAGTAAAGAAAACATGTGAGTTGTTTCACAGATATGCTGAAGAGTTTAGTAGTGTGAGGTAACAAGTGCAGGCAAACAGTTTCTTCCGACATTACACATTACATGACTTAGTAAAGTATTGTTTAAAAAAGAAAAGGAGGGGGGGGGGGGGGGGGGGGGTGACAAGGGGGTAAGAAAGAAAATGAAAACAAAAAACAAAAATATGAATGAATGTGAAACCCTTCACCAGTAGGATACGGAAACCATTGTAATCCATATTGAAAGACAGAACCATTCACATTGCCTGCTCCAAAGACCTTTCGTCCTCTGGATTGGACTCATCAAGGAGGCACGGCTGATTGTGTCTGTGTTTCCATGGCATCAAATGGAGATAGACCACAGTCTATAATTATGTGGTATTCTCACCACCAAGGGTTTCAAAATTTCACATATATTCAATCCTACGACATCACGTACGACAAATTTTCAGTCAGCGTTGTTGATAACGTTTTTAAACACTCTCTACATACTGAATACAGTTCATGTGACTCGTCATCGATGCGTCCTTTGAAGGACTGGCATATTACATGTTTCAATATGCATCCCTTTTATATAATGCATCCCTTTTATATATTAGTTTTTTTGCGCCAGCAAAGGATGAATGGCAAATGTACACTTCACTAATGCTTCTCTATTACATCGCAGCATTTTGTAATCCGATTGATTTCCTGTTCGCAAAAATTTCTTAAAGCTAGAGTACAGGTCAAAACGTTCTGCCCCAATCCTGCTGATCATGCCCAGTTTGTGCTGTGTGCCTGATTACAGAGAGAGACAGAGAGAGGAGAGAGAGAGAGAGAGAGAGAGAGAGGAGAGAGAGATAGAGATCCTAGGGAGAGAAAGCGCCAGGTGGCTTCTCTCTCCCTGGCTCTCGTGTTTTGTTTTCCCATTCACACAAAACAATATAAGATACATGCGTGGGATTGTGCAACATCGGGAAACGAGATTTTTGAAACTAAAGCGAAATTTCGGGGGATAAAACCCAAAGACAAAACAACGTGATGAGAAACATTGAACATATACCACATCAGAGAGAGAGAGAGAGAGAGAGAGAGAAGAGAGAGAGAGAGAGAGAGAGACAGACAAGACAGACAGACAGACAGACAGACAGACACAACAGACAGAGAGACAGAGAGACAGAGAAGAGAGAGAGTAGATAAAGAAAATGTAAGAAGGAAAAATTAATGATGAAGTAAAGGGAGAAGGGATAATCACAGGGAAAATCAACATTTCGTTGTAATGTACCGAAATGAATAGCATCACAGAAAACAAGGTAGAGAACTGATCTACATAAACATAATTCATCTGAAGCATTGCATCAGCTAAATCAAACATCAGAGGAGGAGAGAGAGAGAGAGAGAGAGAGAGAGAGAGAGGAGAGAGAGAGGAGAGAGAGAGAGAGGAGAGAGAGAGAGGAGAGAGGACAGGAATAAGAGGTCCTGAAGAGAACATATTGCAAAAGTTACTTTGTTCTATCACGCAAAAGAAAATACAAAGAAAGACTGAGATGAGATTAAAATGAAAACAAGAAACAAACAAACCAACAACAAGAAAGTCCGATGCTACAAAAAGAGACAGCAGCCAAATAGACACAAAGACTAAATATGAAGCAGGAATGATTAGAAGCCCAACCATCTAGACAGAAGTCAAGAGCTTGGCCTGTGACATTTGGCACAGAGAAGGGCACGAACAAAAGTCATTTTGAGCATGCCACTCTCAGCCAACAAGACATCCAGCTCAAAGCACACACGTCAATCCAATCAGATTAGCAGATCCAATCCCACGTGATATTGACGTCATCGCTGTCACCAGAAAGTCCGGATCGGAAGGGAGGAAAGGAACTGGAACTGTCAAAAGTGATTGCATCATGGCTCAGCTGGGCGCAAAAAGTTATTTGTCGCTGAGCTGAAGGCGATTGGGAGGTTGTGTAATTCGGAGGTGTGACTTCATCATGGTTTTAGGAGGGGGGGGGGGGGGGGGGGGGGGGGGGGGGGGGGGGTGAGTTCTTTTCTCTACTGGAGGTTTTTTTTTTTTTTTTTAAATATTTTCCCCCTTTTTCATGATAGATGGAGATCGTAATGTAATGGCTGTGACGTGTGAGGAAGAGAAAGAGAGAGAGTTTTGGGAGAGAGAGAGAGAAGTGTGGGCTGTGACACGGGAGAGAGAGAGAGAGAGAGCGGAGAGAGAGAGAGAAGTTGGGACCGGAGAGAGAGAGAGAGAGAGAGAGACAGAGAGACAGAGACAGAGACAGAGACAGAAAGTGAGAGAGAGGGGAGAGAGACAGACAGACAGACAGACAGGACAGAGAGAGCCAGAGAGAGAGAGAGAGAGAGCGAGAGAGGGGGGAGGGAGGGGAAGAAGAGGGGTCCGAGATTAAAAGGGTGAGACAGAACGCTTGACAAAAATAAGGGAACAGACTAGGAGACTTTTTTTCTAATAAAGAAAAGAAAGGGGTGTGAGTGTGAAAGGATGAACAGATGACTGACGGAACACAAAAGTAGAAAGAAGGAAGGAACAAGAACCCGAGAAACCATAGACGAGAAGAGAGAGAGAGAGAGAGAGAGAGGAGAGAGAGAGGAGAGAGAGAGAGAGAGAGAGAGAGAGAGACAGACAGACAGACAGACAGACAGACAGACAGAGACAGACACAGACACAAAGACAAGGAGACAGAGAGAGAGATACAGACAGACAGAGACAGACGACAGACGGACAGACAGAAGAGACAGAGACAGAGAGACAGACAGACAGATTCAAAGTAAAACAAAGTAAAGAAATAAACTTCTAAGTGAAAAGGATAAAGAAAAAGAACGATAGAAAAGAAAAAAAAAAAAAGAAAAGACCATAATTATGTTAAAAATAAGAAAGACACAAAGACAGAAAAGGGTGAATGAATGGAGGCAGTAAGGAATCACAGATCAACTAGCAGGGTGCTCAGAAGAGCGCGGACCTAAGAGAAGGTCAAACCAATTCTGATCATTTGGTGTTTCCCGCTAGGAACGTTGAGTGGGACTAAAAGAGTTACTTCCCTTTTCCTTTTTTTTTTTTACAAATATAAATTAGACAAGGAAAAGATGCTAAACAGCAGCATTTATGTCATTAGAAAGTCTGAGTTTTCCATGAAAATGAATGAATTGATGGGTACTTGTGCATTTGTAAACAGTAACTTCATGAGGTTCAAGTTCAGAGGAAAATCGGTGATTATCTTGCTGAACAGACTCGTGGAGTTTTCGTTTGATCTGGATCTACATTACGTATCCACACCAAAAGGTCGTGTGTTTCACTGTAAACTCCGTTTTATCTTTCCATTAACGTTTGCCCTAGATCGGTCCCGTGGCGGTATTATTTTATTACTATTAATTAATAATTATGCTGCCGCTGAATCAAGCAAACAAGCCAACTGATGTGGGCTGTAAATGTGACCTTTGGCTGAAGTAATTAATGATTAAAGCAGACAATCAAGACAAAAAGTTACATGCCAGACCGCTCCAGCGAGGTGAAGAAAGAATTAAGCGTCCGCGGAAATTTTGTGATTTTCTTGCCAAACAAATCCGGGGATTAGTCACTTGACCTGGATCTACATCACATATCCGCACCAAAACGTCATGCGTTCCTATTTGGGCCTCGTTCTATCTTTCCATTAATGTTGGCATTTGTAGTTTTGTGTGTGTGTGTGTGTGTGTGTGTGTGTGTGTGTTTAAATGATTATGCTGCCACCGAATCAAGCAAACAAGCCAACTGATGTGGGTTTTAACTCCAATGTGATCTTTCCGCCGAAGCAAATTAATGCATGAAGACAGACAAGCAGGACAAAATGTCACACGCCGGACCACTCTAGGGAGGTGAAGACACAAGTGCTAGGGGGTGAAGTGACAGTTTTACTCCATTAGTGGGGAAGGCTAAGTGGCAGGTCAGCCGGCACGGCAGCGTGCATTTCTCTCCTCGCCACCACACGCAGCGGTGGTCTGATTGACTCGTGGGTCAACGCTGATCTCCTGGCGGGCCGGGAGGGGGGAAATGAGGAAGGCTGTGGCGGTTAAGGAGGACTACTCTGTGCCCTGATTTGCCTCAAGCGGTACTTCGCGCCTGGAAAGGCCCCAAAGCGTGAGGGTCGAATGTCGGAAAGCGCGAACGATCGATGTCAAACATCATGTGTGTGTTAAGAGTCAAAAGATGGGAGCATGGCTTTTCAAGTGCAAGACACACATTTCACGTGAATCCTCGAAAGCTAACCAAAGTGTTGAGAGCGTTTGGGGCGAATTCTTACGTAGGCTGCAAATGATGGGACCAACTTTAGGCTCAAAAGTGAAACTCTGAGGGGGGGGGGGGGGGGGGGGGGATGGGGGGGGGGGGGGGGGGGGGGGGGGCTCGATTCAGCCGAATTGAATTTTTGGTCAAGAATTTCATATTGGCAAGACCAATACAGGACAGAATAATTTATAATACTTCTACAGATTCTTTTACTGTATTTATACCGTTCAATCCTTTTCAAACACAATGTATCAATTTCAGTAGTTTACGACATATGTCTGTTACTTATGCGAAAAGAGAGAAATGAAAGCAAGATATCACAGAAATGGTCATGCTGTGGGGGGAAAAAAATTAAACAGTCATACTTTTGAAAACTTT
>JADBJO010001171.1:472500-474782 GCA_016801955.1 Conus betulinus
TGGAGATCATGGACCATTAACGTGTAACAGCATGGATCACACATGTCGTTTGGTAATCAACAAACAATTAGAAACTCGTAACCTCAGAACCGTCAGCACAAAAGAAACAGCTGTACTATAGTGGCCAAAAAAACACCCTACACTTGAGCAGAGCAAAAATGGCCTCCTTATACCATTTTTAGCATGGTATAACGTTCGTTCGATAGAGACGGTCAGGGTAAATACGATTAGATGGGATCGCCATTGTCCAGGTGGTTCACTTGGAAAGCGGCTGTCTCGGTATCGGTAGCGTAGTATAGTGGGAAGGTTCGGTTTATTGCCAGCGGACGAGATTCTGCGAAACCAAGACCGTTTAAAGGCTGAGGACATTTTCTCCGATTCTGGTCTACTCTTATTACAGTGGGAATATTCTGCGTGTAGGTCCGCATCTCTCTCTGGCGTCGCTCCGCTCTTCACTCTCCTCTCTCTCTCGCTCTCTCGCGCCCTCCTCTCTCACTCTCTCTCCCTCTCTCTCCTCTCTCTCTCTCTCTCTCCTGTAGTCCATTCTCTCTCGCTCTCTCTCCTCTCGTCTCTCTCTCCCTCTCTCGGGATTAACCAACACAGTGTGTTTGTGTGTGCGTGTGCGTGCGTGTTGTGTGTGTGTGTGTGTGTGTTTGTGTGTTGTGTGTGTGTGGTGTGTTTGTGTGTGTTGTTGTGAGCGCGTGTGTGTGTATGTATTTGTGTTGTGTGTGTGTGTGTGTGTGTGTGTGTGTGGGTGTGTGTGTTGTGTGGGTGTGTGTGTGTGTGTGTGTGTGTTGTGTAGGCGCAGGGCAGGAAGAGGGAGTGAGCGACTGCTTATAAATAATAGGAAGCATTGCTTACCTGTTTGTGAGTCAAGTGTCTGCCCAGTCGATGCTCGGGGCTTCTGACTGGAAACCTGACCGCTTTTACCATTTTCATCTATGATGTTTACCAGAGCTTCGAGCTACCAAAAATCCAAAACACAGTTAAATAGACCAACACCCTCTAATCAGTGATGCGATTATATTATTACAACCAACATCGACATCCCAAGGGCACACACACACACACACACACACACACACACACACACCACACACACACACACACACACACACACACACACAGCACACACACGCACACATCCATACACACACAACATACACACACAGGCGCGCGCGCATGCGCGCACACACACCGTGGCGCCGCTAGCGCACACACACCGACACACTTACACCACACACACACACACACAACACCCACACACACACACACACACCCACACACACACACAACCACGTCAGCACGCAACTTATATACGCGCACGCATACATGCAACAACACACACACACACACACACACACACACACACACACACACACACACACACACACACACACACACACACCACACACCACCACACACACACACACACACACTCACTGTCGCACGCACGTATATACGCGCACGCATACATGCAACACACACACACCACACACACACACAACACACACACACACACACACACACACACACACACACACGCACACACACACACACACACCCACACACACACACACACACACAAGAGAAGAATTCACAGACACGGTTATATGTCATTCTGTTGCTGCTGCTGCTCTGCTGCTGGCTGCTGCTGCTGCTGCCCCCGATAACGAATGATGGTGGATGATAATGACTTATCTATATATTGATCCGGCACTGCACTCGATTTTCCCTCCACGACGTGTGAAACCTCTCTCAGGAATATCCACCGCGCGACCCTGTCTGCACGCATCCCGTGTTTTTTTGTTTGTTTGTTTTTTGTTTTTTAGTTTTATTTAACGCTGCGAGTTCAACGGTTTCTTTTCTTTCTTTCAGTTTATGCTCTCTTTCTTCCTTTCACTTCTGTTTCTGGTGTTCACTTTGTTTTGAGCAATCGATTTTCTGTTTCATTCTCTCTCTCTCGAATCTCTCATCAGTCTCTCGCTCTCTCTGCTCTCTCTCTCACTCTCTCTCGATCTCTCTCGTCATCTCTCTCACTCTCATCCTCTCCGTCCCTTCTCCATCTTCCTCTCCTCAAAAGCCCTTGGATCTCATCTCATCGTCTCTGTCTCTCTAGTCTCTCTCTCAGTCTTTCTATGTCAATCCTGTTCTATCTATCAGTCTGTCAATCTGTCTATCCAGCTGTCTGTCTGCCTGCCTGCCTGCCTGGTTGTCTTCGTTCTTCTCTCTGTCTTTCTCACTCATCAACCATCACTCCGTGAGCCCCCCCCCACCCCCCC
>JADBJO010001172.1:0-17500 GCA_016801955.1 Conus betulinus
TTTCAAACTCTTCAGATTGTCTGCAGTAATGTGTGCACCATTGTTGTTGATTTGCCAGCGCCTGGGATGCTAGATTATTATCAGTCATGTTAGAAGTACTGTTCTCTATGCTTTCACTTACTGTTTTTGCCATAGTCACTGGCTACGAAGTTAAAAAAAGAAAAGGAAAATGTTGCAAAGGTTTTGGCTTTTAAGGAAGCAGACGGCATCCACTGGAGCTGAAGCGAAGGGCTGAAAACTTTTTGTCTTAACGCTCTTCTCTTTCCAGATAATCCATGTGAAAACACAATGTAGGATCACAATGAGAGGACATACCAGGAGTTTGGGGAGAGTGGACAGATAGGGGAGATGCAGGTTGATCATTGTAGTCAAAAGGTTAAGGTATATCCTCAGCAAAGTCCACCTTTAATGTGCCTTTACCTTTGCTAAACACCACATACGCTCATACTTCTTCAGCTAACTTTTATGCACTTTATTTTATCTTTGTGCATAATTTATGTCCAGTTGTATGTTATCTGCAACACTGATTGGATAACCCAGTATTCATCATATCCAGTACAATCAGGAGCAAAATCATTGGTCAATCCATGTAGTTCACTTGCTGTTGTAGGGGGTATCGGAGAGGAAGAGGGCAAATCAAGATTTGACTTTGGTGTGTGTGTCTATTTTCATGCATGAGGGAGTGAATGGATGTGTGTGTTGACAGTTTATATTGACCTGTGATAGGCATGAAATATAAGGTGCTAAGTGAAAGCCAGTGATGACTAAGAAATGTAATTTTCTGTTTGTTTTTCAAGCCATGTAAATGCTTGCATCTTGTAACACACACTGAAATTTCAGGAAAAAAAAAAATCTATAAACATTGGCACTAAGCACACCCTCTCGTCCCTCTCTTCTCTGTGTTCCCTTTTTCTCCTTCCTTTTCCCCTTTTACTGTCTCCCCTTTTCCTTTGTCTGTTTCTCTCTTCCTCCTGTCTTGTTATTTGATTGTTTTTTTTTTTTTTTTTTTTACTCTGTGCTGAAGTGGCTCCTGGGTTGGCCAACTGCATTGAGCCATCCATCTTTAAGAACTGGCCCAAGGAAAATTATGGGAAGCACATGATCTGCACAACATGCAAGCCAGGGTGGAGTGGGGCCTACTGCACAAGAGGTGAGAAAGTCATCTAGTTGTCTTGCTTAAATCCTTTGGCCCCCAAGGGTTCTTAAGCCATCCACAACAGCTCTTTAGTGGTCATGGCTCTGGGTTTGTCCATCCAGTATCTGTTGAGTTCTTTCCCTTGCTTTTCAGCTCTTACTTGGTGTCTCTTCTCCATCTGTTTCTGGATTGTCCCCTCTTCTTTCTCCCTGCGGGTTCCGGACCAGAGTCTGTTGGGTGATTCAGGGTGCTTGGTTGCTGAAGGTGTGTCCTCCCAGCCCACTATCTCCTCAGGATCTGTCTGGTGACTGGCTCATGTCCTGTCCTTTGCCGCAAGTTGTTGCTGAGTTGTTCTGTCTGATTGGTGTTGAAATGTGCACCTTTGACAGGTGTTAATGAAAGTATTTGTCTTCTGCTGTTTTGTGTCTTGCTGTAAAGTGGCTTACTCCGAAATTTTTTATGTGTGTGTATGTGTGTGGATGCCTGTGTACATGTTCTCGAGAGGGTCAAGTGTATGTGGCTGTGTGTGTGTATTATGTAAGCTTGGATGATAATGTTATTGATTTTGAAATTTCAGTGCTGTTATTAGAGGTCTCTTTTGCATGTTGATATGTATTTGTATCCATTTATTTTTCTAAAATTTCTGCTGCTGTTATATCTTTTGATTTCAAAGGCTTGGCTACATCCAGCTTGGCTACATCCAGCCTTCTTGTCAGGTTGTCATTGACGCCCATTCTCCAGAGGAGACATGCACTGCTGCTGAATCACTTTAGTGAGGTTCAGTGGTTTGGGTTTCAAACCTCGTGATGACAGTGATCCCTGGGTGATGGAACTTTGGACATTATTGTATTATAGGGGACCTGTCATGTGATGTAGCCTCACATGGCGACATGTGACGTTCTGTCGCGTACGCCCTTATTTGAAATAAAGCATTTCCCTAGGTAGGGAAAAGAAAAGGTAAAAGAAAGGATAATTTACGTGGCCTGACCAGTGTGATTGGTGTCGATGTGGCTATAGACGTAGGTTGATTATTGGTTGAATGGACGAACGTTGTCCATTGGTCAAGTAATCAAAGGCTGGTAATGCGTAGAGTTAGATGAGTACGCACTGAATATGTACTCAGGAACAGCGCAGGAAGGAAAAAATAAGGTATAGGAAGGAGATGGCTTGGGGACACTGACCAGACAGGTTGTTTGGAACTGCAGATCGAATGAATCTTAGATTCCACACCCACCCACCCCACCCTTTCATCTCCCTACCCTTCTCCTTTTCATGACAATCAGAAAAGGAGGGAAGTTCTGGATGGATGACAAAAGCCCTGTACTGGTTACAGCCTTGTTGCTCGTGATTTAAGGAAGAGGGCAGTGGAGATTCCTGAGTGTTCACGTGTCTGTCGCATCACTCCTACCATCTGCTGCATGTGGTGATTAAAAAGAAAAAAAAGTCATCAGTTTAGATGAGGATGCATATGTTGATGCCACAGAGGAATAGTTTGGCTGTGAAGTAGATGAAGAAACTCCACTAACTGCATGGTTCAGGCCTTCCCATGTAAAACCCATAGCCCACTCTGTAGCTTGTGCCTAGGGTTTGCAACAAAAAATCCCGCAATTATTTTATTGGTTTTGATGAGTCCTGAACCTGCACCTTCTCAGAAGCTATTTGTGAGGTTAACCACTTTGCCATGCTGGTACAGTGCTTTATGATTGAACAGTGCTTAGTGTATGCCACCTTTTGTTTTATATTTCCTTCACTGTCTTATTTTCATTGTCCCTCGGTGACATTACACCCATGGTGCTCATTCTGCTTTCCCTGAACACAGCCCCACCCTGTTGCAGGTCCAGCAGTGGTTGGTCCACAAGATATAATCAGAATCAAGTCATCAGTAGGCAGCCCGCCGAAGGAGACTCTTGTTTTGATGCTGTGGATTGGCACTAGGGTGTACAAATAATCCATAGCTCATACCCAGACAGCCATGTTGCTTCCTGCTGTATAGGACAACTTGGAGCTTAATGGTCTTTTCCAGAGTGTTTATTTCCAACTTACAATTTTTCAGTTGCTGTTCTCTTTCGCTGGTTTCTTTTCCTGGCACATTGAATTTAAAATCTGCAGCTTCCCAACCCCCCCACCTCTCTCTCTCTCACTTGCTCTCTCTTTCTCTTTCCCTTACCCTCACTTCCTCCTCTCCTGTCATCTCTCTCTCTCTCTCTCTTACTCTCTGTCTCTGTCTCTCTGTCCCTGTCTGTGTCTCTCTCTCTGTGTCTCTCTGTCTCTGTCTGTCTCTCTCTCCGTGCTGTCTTAGTTTTTACTAGGTTCATCCAAGTCTGCTCTAGTTGTGTATCATTATTAAATCTTAAGATGTTGCATAAATATGAAATTCATACTTGTGAACAGTTCATGTATGTTTCTTTTTTCATTTTCCTCCACTCAAAAAAAAAAAAAGCCTCCCACGTAACTTGCTTGTATTGATCAGTGCTGCAATCCACAGTGAAGTTTGCTGTAAATCCCATGAGCTGCTCGATGAAAAGTACATACAACAATCTAGTTTTGTTCACTATGAAGTAAGATATAGATTGAAATTAAAGTGCACATATTATAGCACTAATTATATGAATTAGAAAATGCTAATGTCACCATGAATTACTATAAACGAGTGCATAGAGCTCATCAATATGTTGTGTTCTCTGAATTGATTTACGATAGATGGTTTGAGGTGTGTTGACAAGGGCAATGAACATGACTGGAGGTCGTCTTTGAGTTACGTAGACTGATTTTGACGTTTATAACACAGTGAAGAGTGTTAGACACCTTGGTCAGAATCTGAGAAAAAAAGGGATTGCTTTGTTATCTCAGTTTACTACTCAGTTTGACTTGAAAACTGCTCCTATTCTTCTGTGCAGAAAACATTGCTTACAAAAGTGGCAAAAATTTACGAGACGAGAACATGACAACCTCTGGGAAAGTGAAAGATGGTTCAGTTAAATTAACCAAGAAACGTATCAGACCAGCTCTGGTGTACTTACACCCAAAAGGTTGGTGACCTTTTTCTTTTTGTCTCTTTGAATCTGACAACAACATTACAATTCAGCTGGAAGGATTATAAAACAATCTTACATGGGGTGTAAACACATACAATTGCAACACCAGTCAGGTATTCATTTTGATGTCATTTTTGATGGATTGGTGTGCAGTTTTGAACGGAAAAAAATAATGAGGCTTTTCAAGCGGTAGACTGCTGTTTTTATTTTTAAAGCCCTGATATGGCCCTTTGTGGTTGGCTGGGCTATAAGCAACATTACCCTATGAAAAATTAAAACTAACTGGAAGTTTCAAGGTTTTCAGAAAGTGCTGGACTGTCTACTTTTTAATTCATAGGTAGATTGGGTAAACAGATTGTGTGTGTGTGTGTGTGTGTTTGTAAAAGGTAAACAGTGAGGTGATCAGGTAATCCACGTCTCAATAAAATGGGGCGATTTGAAAAATGTGGCGAAATTTTGTTGCCTAATTTTTTTTTACATGTTGAATGGTGTTCAGGAATGCAGTATTGAGGTGCTGCATTCAAAATCTCGTTCACCTCAGTTTTGCCAACATCGTCCAAATTTACACACACACACATTTACACTCCATCACCCCATTGTGTACAGACGCCACTTCCCCTATCATCTAACTGTTTCCCTTTTACAAACTTGTGATGCCCTGACCACCTTGGGGGTGGATACACTCCATAGTATGGCTCAGAGAGCCACCTGAAGTGCCACCTCATAGTTGCAACATTTCACCCCATTTTCACATCACCCCATTTGTGTCATTTTAAAGGCATGTGTGCGTGTAGGTGAAATTCAAATATGGGTATGGGCGGGGTGCAGACACGAACATTTGTGTGCATGTGTTTTTGTGTGTGTGTGTGTGCGTGTGTGTGCACATATTTGTATTTGCTTAGAGATCTTTGCATGTGCATATTTGTGTCAAAAAAAAAAAAAGAATACAAGACCATGTTGTTCTGTCCAGATGAACAATCCAGACAGGGTCTGTACAACTGTTCAGTCAGTGGCTGTGAAGACCACACCTGGGCCAGTGATGGAGCTCTGAGAGTGAAGTGCAGGACAATACCAAAGAAGAAACCAAAACGTATTCTTCTCAATTGTACCAACAGTCAGCCCCAAATCTTTCTTCGGGAGATCAAGGTTTACAGTGAGTGTCAAGAACTTTCTTTTTTGGTTTGACTGTGTGTCTTACGTTTGCAGCATAACAAATTTTGTTTATTTGCAAAACCAGATTTGTTAAAAAAAATCAGGGTCAAAGAAAAACCAGACTGACTGATCTGATCGCATAAATGACAATATTGGTCAGATTTATATGGTATTTTCTGGATGATAAGACGGTCCTTTGTTGTTGTTTTTTCCTCATATTCTGGTCAGTATATCCCTTATTCTGAAGCCCCTCATACACAAGTAAATTGCTTCTAGTTCTATAATGAGTGGTCCAACTTATGTGACCCCTGCTGAGTGGGCTGACTAGATGTCATGTGACCCCTGCTGAGTGGGCTGACTAGATGTCATGTGACCCCTGCTGAGTGGGCTGACTAGATGTCATTAGGTAGCGGCACGCCTCTGTCAGCAGTGAGGGAAAGGCTGATTTTAGGTGAAAATAGGCCAACTTCAATCAGGCAGTACTGGTGTAATACTGTATCTATGACGATGCTTTTTGATTCTGAATAAACCTTTATTTATCTACTTTTATTCTCATGTATTTTCATTTCTGTCATGAATGCGTGAGAGAGAGAAAGTCTAAATGAAAAATACCCCCTGAAAAGAAAAGTCAGCTTCGACGTCGGCAAAATCGCCGATGTCCGCCGAACCCAAAGTTGATACGTGTTGGAAAATCTCGACTCGCTGTACACATGCTGGACACAGCGATCTAAAAATAGTTTCATCATAAAGATGAAAGATTCATCTTTAAAACAGTATAAGTTTCAAGTGCGTTGGAAAGAGGATTTCAAGCCCTACACAGTGGTATGCAAATTAGCTCTATCCGTGCAATATCCACCAATCGCAAGCCGGGAAAAGCGAGTGTGCGGAACGTCGCGAGGCACAACATTGTAAACACAATGGCGACCAGCATGGCAAGTGCGTCGGAACGATACATCGCTTCGAATGAATGGGAGGTCCGTGTCCAGGATCTTTATGGTAAGTTTTATTTTTGATAATGGCAGATCGATTATTGAAGCACATTTTTCAAAACAAATGATCGGTTCAGAATGATCGGATTATGGTTAGTTTTGAATTAGAAGTGATCAAGTGAAAGTGTTAGGAAAAAAAACGTGCTCTACTCTCGTTGTCTTCCTATCGAAGTTGATTTAATTTTATCGAAGGCTCGTTTTACCTAAACATTAACTAAATATCATTTCAAGATTGCACATTGTCGAATCGTATGCTTTATGTTTAATATAATAAAAGTTTGGGGCATATTTTATTAAATTATTTGACAGTATCGATTGCCGGAAGTAGAATGATTTTGGTCACAAGTAACAAAAGATCTGGTCGATCTTGCGCGGCCGTGTTCGTGCGTTTTTCTTCGAAGTTAATGCGCATTGTGATTGTTTATTTTTTTTGTTTTCATGCAATGGTCTGTTGATTTCTGTCATCGAATGTGTATTTTGTAATAGTATTGAAGAAGGGGCAGTAGTACTTGTTGGATTTTTCTCGCGTGTATGAGCCCACCATATCATTCCGTTTATTATATCACACACACACACCCCATCCCACAACACAGTCACGAAAAGAACATACATTTTATGAAAAAAAGACTGCATTAAAAAAAAAAAATACATGATCAATTGTGTGTGTGAGTGAAGGAGTGTTTTAGTTTGCTTTCTTGTTGCTATTGTTAAGGTACTTAAGCACTTTGAGCTTTCTAGTATTTATGTAAATGTATGGTGAGAAAAGTACTAAAGAAATGTTCCTTGTTAAAATGTGACAGGGTTCATAGCCTAACAGCATCCTAATATTCCAACTTTTCACGAACTTTCAAAATCACTTTCTGGATTTTCCAAAGACCTTTAAATGGCCCTAAAACTGAAATTAAGTGTAAATAAGCACAAACACGCACACACAACAGACACACAGATTACCTTTTAATAGAACAGTTCCTCGTTATCACACCAATCTTCTGGCCTTATCACTGTCTGTTCACAATGATCCAAAGTTATAGTTATTTCCTCACATATGTTAAAATTTCACGGTCCCTGGTTTTTTTTTTTTTTTTTTTTTTTTTTTAATGGATTTCTTATATTGGTGACATAAGTCCAAATTCACAAACTTTCACAAACCATATTCATGTTTTCTTATTTTTCAAAGACTTTCCAGGGCCTGGAAAATAACATTTTTTTCCCCAGGCCTTCCCAAACTTTCCCAAACGCTATGAACCCTGTGTGATCATCTGGATTATTCTCTAGTAAATCTCATTCACTTCAACATTGTAAAAAGATTGTATAGCAAATGTGTGTATAATGTCTTGAAACACACAATCACATGATATAGGCATGTGTGCACACACACACACACGCACACACACTTGCACGCACTACACACACACATTGAAGCTCACAAACACCATTTCCTCCTCTCCTTTCTTTTTTTCCCCCCACACCGACACAGGTGCATGAATCTGAGAAGCATGCAAAAAACAATGGAAGTCAAATGCTTAAAATTCTCCTTTCTTTCCTTGAAGATGATTTTTTCTTCATAATTGCTGTGTCATAAACCTGTTGTGTGTGTGTGTTGTAAATGTGTCTGGTCACACTTTTTTTTTAGCAGCCATTACTGACAATAATTATAAGGATCAAATTGAAACAGAGTAATAAGATATTTATGATCTGGTGCTTGTTTCTGTTTGAACAGGTCCATACTGGTGTCTTCATAGGGGCAGTATTCACTACCTGGATTTCTACATTTATGTTGAAAGCCTGCACACCCGGTTGCTTGACTGGCAGACAGATGCCTCTCCTGCCCTGCGTGAAGATTGTCCAGCCACTTTTCCAGGCATTCACTTTCCTCATAATGCAGACATCCTGCTGTCCTTACTGGCCATTGGGGAAGAGAAAAGAAAACGTGGTCACAGCTTTGTTGCAGAAGGTTTGCGGTTACCTGTTAGAGGTCACCAGGCGCCAGTTAGCAGATTTTCTACCCGGTGGAAAGTACCACATGTGCAGGATGAAGAGCTGCGGCAGAAGCTTGACCACTCCAGTCTGACAAATTTAGTCAGTGAAGAGTGCTTTGCCGATCTGGACTTTTCTCTGTTTAAGCGGAGAAATGCCAGCTTGCATCATCACTCCACCGTGAATCTGCTAAAGCAGAATAAATCTGTTTCATCGTGGCTGGCCCTGAAGACCTCTGCAGAACAGCAAGACTTGCTGAAGCTGTCTGCCAGAAAAGCTGCTGCACTGCGAGAAAAGCATGTGCAGATGGAAAAAGACACCGTCCGCCGAAAACAAGATCTTCTGCAAGAGGCAAGACTGGTCAAGGAAGCAGCAGAGGAAAGGAAACGTCAGCAGAAGATGTCTGTAATGGAGGATCTGAGACCTCACCAGGGCCCATGTTCATCACCTGCTGACATCCAACGGCTGCTCAGAATCTATAGAACCCACAGGGCCCTCAGGAAAGCCTTACGAGCAGAGATTCTTTTTCAGAAAATCATTTTGGAAAAAAAGTCTTCACTGCTCAAGGTCACAGGATCAGTCCTGAAGCTTGTGAATCAGCTTTTGGAGTTTTTTTTGGGGAGGTGTTAGAACGATTGCCAGCAATCCAGCCAGAAGTTCAGCCGAACAAGCGTCCACGCAGAGAAATATCAGATTCTTTCTGAGGATGACTCTGACCAGAGTGAAGATCATCTCAACTCTGATGAGGATAATGAAGAAGAGCAGACAGCACACAACTTCGAGCACTTCAACTTTCAATTCAGGCAGCCAGAAGAGCTCATTGCTGTGTACTTTGAAGATGACTTCTTCATATAGGGGCAGTGCACAACATTCTGAGTGAGGATCAAGCGGAGGTGAACTTCATGACCAAGGCAACTGTGGGTAGAGGTGCCAGTGCCCGCCATGTGTTCCGATGGTCACATTCACTTGATGTATATCCTATCAACTCCTCAGGAGTGTTTGCCTCCAACCTTACCCTGGCCCCCCATCTTCTTCATCTGGGAGGTCTTTTGTTGTGGACTGGCCAAATGATCTACGCCAGAGATATGACGCATTCAAATGTTTCCTGTTTGAAAATCATCTCTGATTTGCTTCTTTCAAGAGATGTCTGTTGTAAGTAACCTAAGGTGTTATTTGAAAGGTAGGACTTGTAAAGAATTTTCTTTTCAGTGAGTTCAGCTATCAGTGAGCCTGTTGACATCATTTTCAAAAATAATGATTTTGCGTTTGAGATCTTTACACTAGTATTGGTAGTAGATTATTAAGACAATCTAAATAAGCAAAAAACTTTGTCTGTGAAGACTTTCAATAGTTTAAATTATGCCTACCACCATTTTAGATATCTGGTTAAAGTTTGAGACCGATATGACAAGTGGTTTGGAAAACATTGCAATTTTCCTGTTGACGTCTGTGGATTTTAGGTCCCATAAGCAACATTTAAAATGGATAATGCACGTATTTTTTGCTTGATTTCTGTCATTTAACATTTAATGCTGAGTGGACTAGCTGTTGGTTATGTGGCCTCCTGCTGAGTGGACTAGCTGTTGGTTATGTGGCCCCCTGCTGAGTGGACTAGCTGTTAGTTATGTGGCCCCCTGCTGAGTAGACTAGCTGTTAGTTATGTGGCCCCCTGCTGAGTGGGTGGACCTGCAGTCATGTGGCGCCCTGCTATGTCAGACAACTTAATGATAGGGCCAACTTACAGTGATGTAGCACTATCCTGTTCGGGCCAACTTGTAGTCAAGTAGCCCCCTCCTGTGTGGGCCGACTTGTAGTCATGTAGCCCCCCACCTGTGGGGACTGACTTGTAGTCATGTAGCCCCCTCCTATGTGGGCCGACTTGTAGTCATGTAGCCCCCCACCTGTGGGGACTGACTTGTAGTCATGCAGCCCCCTCCTGTGTGGGTCGACTTGTAGTCATGTAGCCCCTTACCTGTGGGGACTGACTTGTATCATGTAGCCCCCTCCTATGTGGGCTGACTTGTAGTCATGTAGCCCCCTCCTATGTGGGCTGACTTGTAGTCATGTAGCCCCTTACCTGTGGGGACTGACTTGTAGTCATGTAGCCCCCCCTCCTGTATGGGCTGACTTGTAGTCATGTAGCCCCCTCCTGTGTGGGCCAACTTGTAGTCATGTAGCCCCCCACCTGTGGGGACTGACTTGTAGTCATGTAGCCCCTTCTATGTGGGCCGACTTGTAGTCATGTAATTCTCCACCTGTGGGGACTGACTTGTAGTCATGTAGCCCCCTCCTGTGTGGCCCGACTTGTAGTCATGTAGCCCCCTCCTGTGGGGACTGACTTGTAGTCATGTAACCCCCTCCTGTGTGGGCCAACTTGTAGTCTTGTAGCCCCCTCCTGTGTGGGCTGACTTGTAGTCATGTAGCCCCCTCCTGTGTGGGTTGACTTGTAGTCATGTAGCCCCCTCCTGTGTGGGCTGACTTGTAGTCATGTAGCCCCCCTCCTGTGTGGGCTTACTTGTAGTCATGTAGCCCCCTCATGTTTGGCTGACTTGTAGTCATGTAGCCCCCCTCCTGTGTGGGCTGACTTGTAGTCATGTAGCCCCCTCATGTTTGGCTGACTTGTAGTCATGAAGCCCCCCTCCTGTGTGGGCTGACTTTGTAGTCATGTAGCCCCCTCCTGTGTGGGCTGACTTGTAGTCATGTAGCCCCCTCCCTGTATGGGCCAACTTGTAGTCATGTAGTCCCGTCCTGTGTGGGCTGACTTTGTAGTCATGTAGCCCCCACTCCTGTGTGGGCTGACTTGTAGTCATGTAGCCCCCTCATGTATGGGCCAACTTGTAGTCATGTAGCCCCCTCCTGTATGGGGCTGACTTTTAGTCATGTAGCCCCGTCCTGTGTGGGCTGACTTTGTAGTCATGTAGCCCCCTCCTATGTGGGCTGACTTGTAGTCATGTAGCCCCCTCCTATGGGGCTGACTTGTAGTCATGTAGCCCCCTCCTATGTGGGCTGACTTGTAGTCATGTAGCCCCCCTCCTGTGTGGGCTGACTTGTAGTCATGTAGCCCCGTCCTGTGTGGGCTGACTTGTAGTCATGTAGCCCCTCCTATGTGGGCTGACTTTGTAGTCATGTAGCCCCATCCTGTGTGGGCTGACTTGTAGTCATGTAGCCCCCTTCTATGTGGGCTGACTTGTAGTCATGTAGCCCCCTCCTATGTATGGGCTGACTTGTAGTCATGTAGCCCCCTCCTATGTGGGCTGACTTGTAGTCATGTCGCCCCCTCCTGTGTGGGCTGACTTGTAGTCATGTAGCCCCCCACCTGTGGGGACTGACTTGTAGTCATGCAGCCCCCTCCTGTGTGGGTCGACTTGTAGTCATGTAGCCCCTTACCTGTGGGGACTGACTTGTATCATGTAGCCCCCTCCTATGTGGGCTGACTTGTAGTCATGTAGCCCCCTCCTATGTGGGCTGACTTGTAGTCATGTAGCCCCTTACCTGTGGGGACTGACTTGTAGTCATGTAGCCCCCCCTCCTGTATGGGCTGACTTGTAGTCATGTAGCCCCCTCCTGTGTGGGCCAACTTGTAGTCATGTAGCCCCCCACCTGTGGGGACTGACTTGTAGTCATGTAGCCCCCCTCTCTATGTGGGCCGACTTGTAGTCATGTAATTCTCCACCTGTGGGGACTGACTTGTAGTCATGTAGCCCCCTCCTGTGTGGCCCGACTTGTAGTCATGTAGCCCCCTCCTGTGTGGGACTGACTTGTAGTCATGTAACCCCCTCCTGTGTGGGCCACTTGTGTAGTCTTGTAGCCCCTCCTGTGTGGGCTGACTTGTAGTCATGTAGCCCCTCCTGTGTGGGTTGACTTGTAGTCATGTAGCCCCCTCCTGTGTGGGCTGACTTGTAGTCATGTAGCCCCCCTCCTGTGTGGGCTTACTTGTAGTCATGTAGCCCCCTCATGTTTGGCTGACTTGTAGTCATGTAGCCCCCCTCCTGTGTGGGCTGACTTGTAGTCATGTAGCCCCCTCATGTTTGGCTGACTTGTAGTCATGAAGCCCCCCTCCTGTGTGGGCTGACTTTGTAGTCATGTAGCCCCCTCCTGTGTGGGCTGACTTGTAGTCATGTAGCCCCCTCCCTGTATGGGCCAACTTGTAGTCATGTAGTCCCGTCCTGTGTGGGCTGACTTTGTAGTCATGTAGCCCCCACTCCTGTGTGGGCTGACTTGTAGTCATGTAGCCCCCTCATGTATGTATGGCCAACTTGTAGTCATGTAGCCCCCTCCTGTATGGGCTGACTTTTATAGTCATGTAGCCCCGTCCTGTGTGGGCTGACTTTGTAGTCATGTAGCCCCCTCCTATGTGGGCTGACTTGTAGTCATGTAGCCCCCTCCTATGTGGGCTGACTTGTAGTCATGTAGCCCCCTCCTATGTGGGCTGACTTGTAGTCATGTAGCCCCCCTCCTGTGTGGGCTGACTTGTAGTCATGTAGCCCCGTCCTGTGTGGGCTGACTTGTAGTCATGTAGCCCCCTCCTATGTGGGCTGACTTTGTAGTCATGTAGCCCCATCCTGTGTGGGCTGACTTGTAGTCATGTAGCCCCCTTCTATGTGGGCTGACTTGTAGTCATGTAGCCCCCTCCTATGTGGGCTGACTTGTAGTCATGTAGCCCCCTCCTATGTGGGCTGACTTGTAGTCATGTCGCCCCCCTCCTGTGTGGGCTGACTTGTCATGTCACCCCCTCCTGTGTGGGCTGACTTGTAGTCATGTAGCCCCCTCCTGTGTGGGCCAACTTGTAGTCATGTCGCCCCCTCCTGTGTGGGCTGACTTGTCATGTCGCCCCCTCCTATGTGGGCTGACTTGTCATGTCGCCCCCTCCTGTGTGGGCTGACTTGTAGTCATGTAGCCCCCTCCTGTGTGGGCCAACTTGTAGTCATGTAGCCCCCTCCTGTGTGGGCCAACTTATAGTCATGTAGCCCCCTCCTATGTGGGCTGACTTGTCATGTCGACCCCTCCTATGTGGGCCAGCTTGTAGTCATGTAGCCCCCTCCCTGTGGGCCAACTTATAGTCATGTAGCCCCCTCCTATGTGGGCCAGCTTGTAGTCATGCAGCTGCCTCCTGTGTGGGCCAACTTGTAGTTATGTAGCCCCCTCCTGTGTAGTTGTTGAAAATTTTGAGAATTGGAATTTCGGTGAACGAGGCCAGAGCAGATGTAGAAGAAAACATTTTTAATGAAAAGAATGCCCAAGAAAAGATGCAATCCTCGCACTGTTAACCTGCATGTTCAACAAAGGATGTTATTTCCCTTTTGCTAGTATGAATCTTTTTCTGATTAGCTGTACCATAGTGTCTTGCATTTCCTGTGGCCTTTTTTTCTTTCTTTTTTTTCTGTTTACATAGTTTTGAGCCCAGAGACTTGGGAATTTAACGAAGTATAAATCAATGTAAATGCTTGAAATAATGTTCTGAATTTGGTGGAATCTGCCGTGTATAGTGTTTGAAATTTCACTCACACATACACACACATACACACGCGCGCGCGCACACACACACACACACACACACACACACACACACACACACACACACACACACACACACACAATGATTGCTCTGTTTTCCTCTATGTTTTTTGTTTAGTGTTGCTTTTTGTACACTGCACGCTGCTATCGAGTTGTTTACGTATTCCATGCAGTGTAATGAATGAGATGTGATGCTCTGTGTGAATTGATGCATTTTGATTCATGTAGACTGATGCTTCTGCTTGAATGTATTAGTGTGTATTCATTGTGCACTCAGGCATTATTTGGAAATGCTTTATTGATGGCTGTACAAAGAATTGTTCTGTATTGATGACTATTCAGAAACAAGCAAAAATCTCAAACCATGAAAAATATCCATTTTTTCTGTGCGAGTAAACTGGGTAAAAGCATTTCGAATCGAATCCTAACACGCATGCGTGTGTGTGTGTGTGTCTGTGTGTCTGTGTGTGTGTGTGTGTGTGTGTACACGAGTGCATCCACGTATATGTGTGCATGTGCATGTATGAGTGTGTGCATATGCACATGCATGAATGTGTGTGTGTGCGTGTGCATGCATGCATGTGTGCGTGCGCATGCGCATGTGTGTGTGTGTGTGTGTGTGTGTGTGTGTGTGTGTGTGTGTGTGATATTAGTCTGTGCAGAATTCTGGTCAGGACTGGAAACTGGTTGTGCTGAGCCCTGCCAATGTCAGGATGGGGTGGATTGTGATCCATGGAACGGCGAATGTCCACCGGGAAAAGGTGTGTTTGTGTTGGTCGTGTGTGTGTGTGTGTGTGTGTGTGCGTGTGTGTGTGTGTGTGTGTGTGTGTGTGTGTGTATGCATGTGTGTGTGTGTGTGTGTGTGTATGCCTGTGTGCTTTCTGGTATGTTACTGTAGTAGTATGAGCATGTGCTTGTCAAGCATGTATATTGGATGGCGGGGGATTTGAACAGGGATGCATGTGTGTGTATGCGTGTGTGTGTGCACACGTCATGTATATGTGTGTGCTTGTGTTTTGTGTGTTCATATGTGTAAGAGAGCATTTGAAAAGGACAATGTATACACATGTTCTGTCTGCCAGATGTATGTGGAAGTTGACGGTATGGCAGGAAGATATGGAAAGTACATAATTTAACAGTCCAGAGAGTATTGGGCTTGAAGAGGAGGATGGGGTGGGAGAAAATGGGAAGAGGAGGAGGAGGATATAGCCATTCAGACATGTGGAATGCGGGGGAAAATTAACTTGCCTCACAGCACCTGAGCATTTGTATGTTATACCAAGTTAAAACTCTGGTTTGCATGCCCACCAGTGGCAAACTAAATTGGAGCAAAGTGATGATTTTGGCCATGTAAATGCTTTGTGATCTGGCTACAGATACCTGTTTTTAATCCAAATTGAACTGTAGACTGCTGGGGAAAAATTAATGTCTTACAGAATGACATCCATTTTCCATGCCTTTTTTGTGTTGCTTAGAAATTCTGACAAGCACTACATCAACCACCACGTCATCCACCACATCAACCACCACGTCAACCACCACATCAACCACCATATCATCCACCACATCAACCACCACGTCGACAACCACATCAACCACCACGTCTGCCACAACGTCAAGTTTGAGTACCAGCACTGATGATGCACTGTCTCCATTGTCTACCACTCCCACTTCACCCACCCGTAGTCCTGAGCTGTCGTCCACCAGTCCCATGCTGAAGACTTCGCTTCCTGTACTGGTGACTACCAACGAAAGGCTTTCCACTCTGGGAATCATAGACGCTGACCTGGCAATCTCTACAAAGGATTCTTTGATCTTGAACTCATCCCAGCCAGAGAAGACAACCCATGTTGAACTGTCGACTCCTGAAATGAAATCGTCTAGCTTGGAAGTGACCATCACATCAGAAGTCACCACAGAGAGAGATGATGGGAACCTAACATTTGAACCGTCAGCTACTGAAGAAGCCACCAACATACCTGTCTTCACCACTGCCCAAGAAAAAATCCATGTGTCGACTACAGAACTAACATCCACTGTTGCAGAAGAGGAGACCACCACCTCCACCTCTGCCTCCACCTCAACAAAGGGCAGACTGATACCAGAATCATATCCCACCGACAAACCAGGTACAACAGAACCTACCCCAGAAATGTCGTCAGGCAGTGACAGTGACCAGTTGGTTAACCAGGAGATCAGCCGGCGAGGAAGCAGCAAGAATGGTGATGCTGATGGGGGGGAGCAGTCTGATGTGATGACGGAGGGTGTGGGGAGCAGTGGGAGCCATTGTTGGGCTCGTGGTCTTGGCCGTCTTGGCTGGGATAATGTACAAGTGAGTAACTGTCCTGCTGTTTCATTTACTTTCTGAAAATGTTTGCATTGCTGGGTTGACAGAAAAATTTTTTTAGTTCAGTACTGGAAAATTTTTTCATTGTAACCAAAGAGAAATGTGTGTGTGTTCTTGTTTCAGAACAATTTTGCACTGGAAGGCTTACTGAGAAATATGTATGTCTATCCGTGAAAGCTTTTTTTACATCATTGTGTTAACAGGGAAATATTCATGGTGTGAAAAGTTTGCCTTGCTAGACTTGCACACATGTCGCTGGTTGATCTGCTGTTGTTGTTGTTGTCTCATCTTGTGTGCCACCTCAGCAGCATTCCTCCTTCGCCACTCCATTCTGGCTCCTGTCCACAGCCACAACTTGGCTTGTCCCTCGACAGCCCTGGCACTGGCAATCCACATGGGAGCAGTCAGTGTCAGGTCGTTAGAGGCAACCCACCAGAGGAGGCGCTGCAGGCTGCTGAATCACTTCTGTAGTATTCAGTGGTGCCTGTTGTGATTCAACATAATAGGACACCGCCTACAAAGCCCTGTAATGATGAAAATGATTGCTTAGTCACAGAGTCAGCACACATGAGCTCTGAGCTTTTCTTCCAGAGGGCACTGCCCACGTCTGTCCAGCGAGAGTCCCCATGAGCTTTCCGATACCGATTACCCTCAACATCAAGTTCCTCAAAGGCTTAGTGGTGGAGAGGAAATGGAAAGTGAGATCATGAGAGCAGGGCAGAAGGCCCACAGAGTTTGAGACTTTTTTCTACGCTGATGGATGAAGATGAAGATGTTGAAAATGATGCTGTGGAGTTGCATTCTGGTCTGAGGCTGCATGACAGGGCTGTACTCTGTGTACATATCCTGGCATGAGCCAGGCCTAAGAGGTATCGAGACACCTGCAGTGTTGGTCAGAAAATTTTAGCAACACTCGCAGCGACGCATCCCATAGAGGAACAACTATGTGGTCCCAGTCAACGCACTGAGCCCATAGCTCTGGGAAGGAGCCGGTCAGGGCGGAAAAATCCTGCAGATAAATGGTTCTGACCCATAATCTCCCAGTGACAAGTCTGCAAAGCTAACCACTATGCCATGGTTATTGAATGAAAAATTCTGACCAGGCTGTTCGAAAAATTTTGGGCAGAGAAGGAAACTGTTTTCTTGGCCTCTAGCATTTTGAATATGACTTGAGGGAAAGTTAACATAAATGCAAAACAGATGCAGCATCAAATGTTTATAGACACTAAACAAAAAAAAACCTTTCTTTGTTCGCATTAACATGGGCTTATGAGTTTAGTATTAACTTGATTGTGATTTGACAGTTTGGAAATGGTGTATGCATATATATATATATATATATATATATATA
>JADBJO010001172.1:22500-25000 GCA_016801955.1 Conus betulinus
ATAACTTACTCGCTGTTTCAATATTTTTTGCGAAACAGCACGTAGCTTAGAGAGAAAAAGAAAGGGAAAAAAAATTGTCCAGTAGCAGAATCTTTCATTTCTTGTGTTTGTAGTGCCTAGAAGATGTGTGTGTGGATTTTTTTCATTGTTGTTCATTTCTGTACGTTTGCTTAAAGTTGAACTTGATTTAGTTCTCCTCGAGAATGTTGTTACAGCAAAAAATATCTCCACTGGTGATGTGCATGTGTGTTTTTTTACATCTATTCATAGTAACTGTGCCTTTTGGAAATTCTACTCATTTTGAGTTTTGTATTCTTGTCAGATGTTTTTACCTAATTTCTGTTGTCTTTTGTTTTTATTAATCCATATGAGGACTTTACATGAGGACTTATATTCAGTGTTTTCTTTCTTGCTTGTTTTTGTTGAAATTTTATTGGGTAGTGAGGAATAGGGAAAGTAGAATGGTTTGGGTGGGGAAGGAGGGAAAGAGGGAAAAGCACCTTACAAGTATTGAGTTGAACTCCGGGCATTTCATGTGCTTGGTGGACTACCAACTGTGGGGCCACCAGTGTGATTTTCTTAGCATGAAAAGGAGAATGTGGGCGTGTCTCTCTGCCATTTTGTGTGAGTGTGTGCGTGTTTGTGAAGTCTCGATTTCACTTCGTGTGAAGACACAAATGTCTCGTTCCAAAATCTTGCACAGTGTTCACTTTAAAATGTATCTCCCTCATTTTTCTCTCTCTCATTTGTTTATTCTTCCCTTCTTCCTTTTTTTTTTTCTTTCTTTCTTAATTCCTTCCTTTTTTTTTTCTTCACACAAATCTTTTTTCTTTCATGATTTCTGATTTTCCTTCTTTCTGTCATTCCGTTATAATTTGAATTTTATGTTGTTTTCATATTTCATTTTTTTTTTTTCTTCTTTCTTCCTCTTTTTTTTCTTTCTTTGTTGTTTACTTATACTGTTCTTCCTTTCTTTTCAAACCATTTCATATCACCACTACAGTAAAATCAACTGAGGTTTCCCTGCTCATTTCAGATGATGAGACACGAGTGGTTTTGAAAAAAGAAAAGGACTCCGATTCAGACTACATCAATGCAAGCTATATTGATGTGAGTATGTGCATTGGTTTGCAGTTTTGTCTGTTTACTTTTGTAGGAATGTGGTGTTGGAAAAAGCAAGTGAACTCAGATTTGCACTACTGCAAGGCTTTCCATGTTTGATATGAATATGGTGCATTGGTTGTGTGTGAATGTGCTTTACATTTCAGTAATGGATAGAAGGGAAAGGTGGATGGTATGTTGTTAGATTGACCCAGGCTAATTTTCAGTGCAGTGAAAACCACCTAGTAGAATTTCCTCTGGTTTTTCTCACAGTTTCAAAGCATGTAAATTGGAAAAAAAAAAAAAACGAACAACATGATGACGATGCATCAGTATTGAACACACCACACACCACTCATTCTGACCCTTCATCAACTGGCCTGGCACCGGCAATCCACAGGCAGCAGTTAGTATCAAGTCGGTAAAGAGGAAGCCTCCTAGAGGAGACCCTGTGCAGCGGCTGAGTCAGTTTGGTCGTGTTCAGTGGTGCCTGTTCTGATCCAACATATGCAGGACACCATCAGCTAAGCACTGCGAGTGAGCTTACCATGGAAAGGCACCACCATATCCATGTAGTGAGAGAGTCCCCATGTATTTGTAAATGCTGGTGACCTTGACAGAATCAAACCAAGGCCATTGATGTGAAGAGGCTGTTGAAACTGAGGTCGTCATGAGAGCAGGGCATGAAGGACCACAGATTTTTTTTTTTTTTGTTTTTTAAATGCGAATCGATGAGGAAGATAATGAAGATGGCGCGAGGGATATCTATTCTGGTCTGATACTGCATGACAGGGCTGTGCTCTATGCTTACTTTCATAATATAACCTGGCATCAGCCACAGTGTTGGTCGGAAAATTTGAGCAACACACTTAAAGACACATCCATTGAGTGGATGAAACTGGACTGCGTGGCCCCAGTCTTCCCCGTTGAATCCATAGCAAACTCAACTCTGGGTAGGAGCCAGTTGGGGCAGAAAAATCTGAAAATAAATGGCTCCGATGGAAAAGTGGGCTAAAATCTTTGCATGTCACTATGAAAATAGTAAATGGTTAACAAACACGAAATGTCAGTGTGTGTATACGTCAACGGTGGGTAAGGATATGTTGATGAGTCGTTTTCGTTAACCATTCAACAGTTTTTATAGCCTCATATATATGGAATCTAGTAAATGTGTTTTTTAAAAGTGTATTGTATTTAGATTACATAACACTAATTTGCCACAAACTAGTTTTAGGGTCTCTTATTGTTTTGTGAACATTTGCATGATGGCCACAGTTCTCTTTCAGGGTGTCAGATTGGACAAAATTCAGTTTTTGGATCAGGGACTTTTCCCATTTGCATCCTGGTATCATTATTACACATATCGTGAACGAGCAAAGTTTGATCAGCCTTGCTGTGT
>JADBJO010001172.1:30000-167500 GCA_016801955.1 Conus betulinus
TTGTGATTGTTTATTCAACACAGTAGTGGCCAGGTTAGCAAAGGACAGTCAACTATATGTGATTGTTTATTCAACATGATTGTGACCAGTTGGCAACAGATTTGTAATCAGTTATACATGATTGTTTATTCAGCTCGATTGTGGCCAGGTTAGCATAGGACAGTCGATTTTATGTGATTGTTTATTCAACATGATGGTGGCCAGGTTAGCAAAGGACAGTCAGTTATATGAGATATGCGATTTATTCAATACGATTGTGGCCAGGTATCGGTTATATGTGATTGTTTATTCAACATGATTGTGGCCAGGTTAGCATAGGCCAGTTGGTTATATGTGTTATATGTGGATGTTTATTCACTATGATTGATTGTGACTAGATTAGCAAAGGACAATCAGTTATATGTGATTGTTTATTCAACATGATTGTGGCCTGTTTAGCTTTCTAGGCCCTGCAACTGTATTCCACCGTTTGGTCTTCGTATGCAGCCTCATGTGCAGAATGCGGGTCTAGACCGTGGAGTTGTGTCCAGTTTTTCCAAGTTTCCAAATGAGCCTCCATGGACCTTTTTCACACAAGAGATACATTTTGATCTTGCAGCTTTTCGCAAAGAGTCTACCAGCTCTCTGTCATGCAAGGCATTGTATGCTGACCTCTGTTCAAAATTCCCATCCTGTCAGAAAATTTTCACTGACGGTTCCAAGTCTGTAGATGGAGTGGCATGTGCAGCCTATTGCCCTGGTGCTCCTCCTCAAATACTGTTAGAACATATTCCTTCAGATGCTTCTGCTTACTCTGCTGAACTTACAGCTGTGGTTCTGGCACTGAGGATAGTCTCACAATCTAAGAAGAGGGACTTTCTGGTTCTGTCGGATTCACTGTCAGCTTTGGAGGCCATAGCTGGCCGCAACCTTCAGCATCAGAACTTTTACACTTCTTTGAACTTTTTTACCAAGTTGAAAGTGGAGGGTTACAACATTATTCTGGCTTGGGTTCCTGGTCATGTTGGCATTGGAGGGAATGAAATGGTTGATCGTTTGGCCAAGAATGCCACAACAGAGAAATTGTCCAACATATATATCCCCTGCTCAGATCTGAAACCCAAAATTAACGATTATGTCAGAGACCTCTGGCAGGAGGATCGGAATACACAGATATAATAAACTCTTTCAGATCCGTCCAAACCTTAAGGAGTTCCTCTCATCTACGTCTGGTGGTCATATAGAAGAAACAGTTCTGTGCCGGCTGCATACCGGCCATTCGTGTTTTACCCATTCATACATTTTAAAGAGTGAAGAAGCTCCGTGGTGCATTCCATGTCATGTGCCACTCACAGTGAAACATATTCTTTTAGATTGCTGGGACTTGTACTGTGACATGTGAGACATAGACACTGTACAGCGGAGTCCCATGAAAATCCTGTTCAGAGTCCCACCTGACGTGATCTTTGAATTTTTGAGAGAGATTAACATTTTTCATCTGATTTAAGATTTTACGGAAGAAAGATTTTTAACGAAGTTTCTGGTGCGTTTGTGGAAGATGTAATTTAAAGCGATGTGTGAAAGTTTTTTTTTTTTTTTTTTTCTTAAGATGACTTGTGAGTTGATTTTAATGTGGTGACAGCCCTGATGTGGCCGTTTTGCGGTCGGCTGGGCTATAAGCACCATTACCTTACCTTACCTTACCTAGGCACTGCTGAATCAGTGACGATGGTTCAGAAACCTGTGTAGATTGCACAGGTAACACCTGCACTAGCATCAGAGTTCAGTGGCAGCATGTGCGACAACCAAGAACTGGGACTGTGTCAGGGTTATGGATTGATCCCAGATCAGCGGAATGACAGTGAGTGACCATGGTGGTCAGTTTCAAACAACACTCAGACACACGCTTTGACACACGCACTGCAATCTGCATCATTACTGTATTTTTGGTGCAAACTTTGGTGTGGTTTGGATCTAAAGTTAGTTGCAGAAATATTGAATAAAGATCATTTGGTAATTTGAGAAAAAAAAGAAGGGCACATTGCTGGAGGAAAAATGTATGTGAATAGAAAAAAAATACTCCAGAAAAATCAATTTTGTGATAAGGAAGACTAGTCAAAGGGGGCTGATTTGGGGAAGTGGGGAGGGAGGGCCAGGGAGTGTCCATTGCACAAGACAAGACAAGACAGTACCCATGTGCAGAACACGGCAGCTGGCCCAGTCCGGGAGGTGCAGCAGTTCCACTTCACAGCGTGGCCTGACCATGGGGTGCCCTGCCCCGTGGCCCTGGTTCGATTCTGGTCCTCCGTCGTCCTGCAGCCTGCGAAACTGGGCGGACCCATGCTGGTGCACTGCAGGTGACTGGGGGAAGGGGAATGGGGGTGGTGGGTGGCGGGTGCACTGGGCTGGTGCGTCAGTGTGTGTGTGTGTGTGTGTGTGTACGTGTGTGTGTGTTAATCTGCATGTGTGTGTGTGTGTTAGTCTGCATGTGTGTGTGTGTGTGTGTGTTAGTGTGTGTGTGTGTGTGTGTGTGTGTGTGTGTGTGTGTGTGTGTGTGTGTGTGTTGCATTCATACATGTATGTATTATGTGTGTTAAAGTATACACTCATGTGTCTTGGGGAATGCGAAGAATGGCAAGAGGATAGTAAATAAAGGATAGTAATGTGTTAGGTTCTGTCTTGTGCAGTGTGTGTGTGTGTGTGTGTGTATTTTCCTTCAAGTTCTACATTTTTTTTTAGACTTAAAAGAAAACTTAGTGGATCTATTTTGCACCTATTTTGAGGAGATAAGTGACTGACTGTTCTTTGTTTTCATGGTCTTGAATGCTGTTTGTCTAGACTGAACAAGGCCAGAGAGGTTTGTCCTGCATCTTGTTTGTTTTCCTTTAATTTGTTTCTTCCTTTCATTTGCTGGATAGTAATTTTTTTAAGTTTGTTTCAGTTTCCATCTGCAGTCACCTCACTTTCAAACTGTTTTTTTTTTAGGGTTGTCAGTGGAAACAGAGACTGAGGTGTAGGCTTTTTTTTGTTTGTTGTTGTTGTTCAATGTTGGTATTCATAATGTTAATATTTCTGTTTGGGAATGATATCTTTTCCTTGTTCTGAACACTGCAGAACTCAGACTGTCTCTGGTGAAAGTTAAATTTCCATCATGGCAGACACAACCGTGACTGGGTGTCCCATGACTCTTTCTTGTTGACTTCAGTTACCTGCTGCATTCTTATTTTCCTCATCTGTGAAGTAATAGTCTGGTCACAGGTTGAGGTGGAACAGAAGTGAGCTTCACAAGGCATCTGTTTTCTGTCTTAAAACAGTTGTCCTCATGCTATGTGAGTGAGCAGAGCAACAATGAAACGGTTGTCCTCATGCTATGTGAATGAGCAGAGCGACAATGAAACGGTTGTCCTCATGCTATGTGAATGAGCAGAGCGACAATGAAACGGTTGTCCTCATGCTATGTGAATGAGCAGAGCGACAATGAAACGGTTGTCCTCATGCTATGTGAATGGGCAGAGCGACAATGAAACGGTTGTCCTCATGCTATGTGAATGGGCAGAGCGACAATGAAACGGTTTGTCCTCATGCTATGTGGGTGAGCAGAGCGACAATGAAACGGCTGTCCTCATGCTATGTGAGTGAGCAGAGCGACAATGAAACGGCTGTCCTCATGCTGTGTGAATGAGCAGAGCGACAATGAAACGGTTGTCCTCATGCTATGTGAGTGAGCAGAGCGACATGGAAACGGTTGTCCTCATGCTATGTGGGTGAGCAGAGCGACATGGAAACGGTTGTCCTCATGCTATGTGGGTGAGCAGAGCGACATGGAAACGGTTGTCCTCATGCTATGTGAGTGAGCAGAGCGACATGGAAACGGTTGTCCTCATGCTATGTGGTGAGCAGAGCGACATGGAATGGAACCGGTTTTCCTCATGCTATGTGGGTGAGAGATCTTGGGGCCCTCGACCTTTCAAGACATGCAGATTTGAATCATGACAGTGCCAAAAAATATTTCCACAGCAGAACAGCTTCTGGGAGTCATGACCCGGATGTGACCCAGACTCGACTGTCCGGAGTGTAAGGAGAGGGTTCATGGGTGAAATGCAGGTGTGGGGGGGGGGGGGGCTTCTCTGCAGCCCTGCTGTTAAGCTGTCAAGGGAGTTTCTTCCTACAGGCATATACTTAAAATACAACTGTTCCTCTATACCACAAAGGAAAATGGTAAACATGTACAAAGAACTGTTTGAGGGTACAGGTGTGTGTAGTATAGAGATAACAGAGGGAGGGGTGTAACTAGACAAAGAACTATGAGAGTGTTCAAGTGTGTGTGATGGAGATGAGAGAGAGAGAGGTGTGTGTGACACAGCGCAGGCATTGGGCGCACGGGGACTTCATCGCCCTGGACATGCTGGCCCACCAGGTGGAGACCACGGGCAAGGTGTGTCTGTCTTCCCCACGGTGCGGCGCCTGAGGAAGCAGCGAGTCAACATGGTGCAGACCCTGGTAAGGAGGAGATGGGCGTCGATGTTTGTGTCCTCCACTGTGTTGTGCGCCTGTTTTTCTCCCGCCCTTACCTGTGTGCTTATCTGTGATGTGGGTTGCTGGTAATAGTGATATTCTTTATGCCATCATCTTAATTGTTTGTGATCAGATTTTGCCTGATTTGGGGGGAGTTGGTGTGTCTGCTGTTGGTGACAGCCATGTCTTTGTCATGTACAAGAGGATCAGTGTTGCTGTCTGAGCTGTCTGTCACAGGATGTCAGTGGATGAAGAGGGGAATGCTTGAGGGTGTTCATGCCCTCTGCAAATGTGCTGTTGTATACTGGGGGTGTATCCATAACACGTTGAACATCATCATGGATTACAGGTTCTGTGAAGTGTGTTTGTTATCTCCTGCATGCATGTCCACTTCACTTGAGAATGGTGCAGGTCTGTAGTCTGTAGATGCATCTATTGACTTCGCAGGTAGAAGTATCTGCCTTCAACCTTCATCCATTCATGTCTGTCAGGGGGTGAACTGGACCTTAAGATGGAATGGGGCTGCTTTAACATTGGGATTAAAAATGTCAGGTAAAATCTCACCTTTTGTGAACCTCACAGTTCTACCTGAAAAATGGGGGAGGGTGTGTACCTGTGTGTGTGTGGGGGGAGGTGGATGCAGGTTTCTGATTACTGGGTTATCATGTCTGTCATATCCACATTATTCTAGGATTTCTGGTCTGTTGGTATTAGTTGCAAAAATAACATTTAGTGTGAAATTATAAAACCACCATTTTTGATTTACAGATGTCAGATTGGCAATCAGTGAAATAGCTTTGGAATGTCCAAGGACATATTGGAGTAAAATAGCAGACATTTTCCTGACATGTTTGGGGAAGGTGTGAACATTTCATGAGTAGTGCAAGTTTCTGAAGTGTCACACTTCCAAGGTAGGTTTCCTCACAGCAAGCGTGCCCCGCTCTGTTCAGCCATAAATCAGTCAGTCTTTCAGAGCCACTGTGCCGCAGACTACATCCCTGTCCTGACTGTCATAATGTCACCATGTTTATTTACTGTCAGTATTATACTGACTATGTCATAGTGAATGCTGGTCACAGTGATTGCTGTGTCCAAGAGATGCTGTATCACAGTGGGTGCTGTGTCACAATGAATGCTGTGTCATGGTGGATGCTGTCACAGTGGATGTTATGTAACAATGGATGCTGTGTCACAGTGGTGCAGTGGCTGTCCACAGAGTCAGTACAAGTTCCTCCATGAGGTGGTCCAGGAGTGGCTGTGCTGTCGTGATGGGGACATAGTGCGGGATGACCTTCTGCATGGATCTCACTGGAAGGGGGAGGAGGGGGAGGCCTCCACTCAGCTACCGGCCGCTGTCAGACAGCAATGTACTGCCCAGTTCCAGGTACTCTCAGCAGTGTGTGTGTGTGTGTGTGTATATGTGTGTGTGTGTGTGTGTGTGCAGACCTGACTACCCTATGTTTTTTTTTTAGTATATTTTATGAAATTTGACTGGAAAATATAATACGTGGAGTATGACAGAAATACAAAAATTGGCAGCATTGGCTAAAAAAACGGAAAAAAAAAGTACTACTTTTCTGTTTGAAGACATGAGTTATTGCCCCTAGTTCCAGTTTGCATGCACTTGCTTACATGGTCCACAGTGAGTTTAATGTCCTCCCCCAGCATAAGCTTTTAGGGACAAGTTTGTCACCGCAGCAAACAGCAGCATGGAGTTGTTTGTCTTGGCAAGACTTGACCGCTGGCAGGTTTGGTCAGAGTAGGGTGTTGCTTACACCATGGTCGGCCATCTGTTACAGTGAGCAACTGACTCTGATAATCACTAGGAAAATCCTGCCATCAGCGAATAAACGCGTTCATGACAGTAATGAAGAGCTAGATGTTGAAAAGATGACTTGCCAGAACAAGAGAGCAAACTTTCCTGAATGCGTACCACTCAATTTGGAAGTGCTTGGTCCCAAGCTCAAAAAAGGTCCAACTTTCATGTGGTGCACTTTGTGCAAAACGGATTTTAGTTGTGTTCATGGAGGGCACAATGACTACATGAAGCATGTTTCGTCAAAATCGCATAAAATAAAAACTACAAGAAATGGCGAAAGGAAAAGGCCAAGGCAAAGTCTAGTGAGGACCTGGTGCAGCAGCAGTGACAAACGCCGAGGTGATGATGTGTAGGCTGGTGGCTGACATGAATCTGTCCCTGTCAACGATCGATCGTCTTGCTCCCTATTCAAGAAGATGTTTACTGACATTGGTTACAGCACAATTGCTCAAGGTGTGTCTGTCACTTTTACTTCTGTTAATTAGCTCCTCTCCTCTTTCCCCCACTCGCCCCCCCCTGGCAGTACAAAGAGAAGAAAAAGATGGAAAATGAAAACTGTATGAAGGGTATACATGTGAGTGACTGTCTATCACTGTGTGTGTGTGTCGTGTGTTGGGAGGGGAAAGGAGGAGGGCATTATAATATATATATATATATATATATTTTTTTTTTTTTTTTTTTTTTGTGAGGAGATGGTCAACTAGATATGTGCAGTCTGTGTTGTGCACTTGTGCTAGTTGGTGCGAGTGTTTGAGTGTGAGTACAGCGCAATGAGTGGGTTGCAAGAATTGTGCAATGTAAGATCCGATTAAACTTCAAGGTAAGAAAAATACTCTTTTTTTGTCAAAGGAATACTAAAATTTACTCCATGGAATACTGTTGGTTCAATTTTTAGGTAGACAGCTCTGAAGTGTGTGTGTGTGTGTGTGTGTGTGTATAAATGTGATTCAGTTCAGTGGTTATGTTAACCTCTGTTCATCATTGATGATATTAGGCGATAATAAAAGGCAAGTATAAATGTGAGAACACCTGTGAATGTCGAGCATGTGTGTGTGTGTGCATGTGTTCGAATATCAGTAAGCATATAGTCAGAGTGTCTGTTGGTGATATGTGCATACATGTGTGTGCAGGGATGTGTGTGTGTGTGTGTGTGTGTACGTGTGTGCATGTGTGCGTGCATTTGAAAAGGAAGTTCTAACTCTGGTCCTATGAGGTTTTCTCCCTTGTCTTCAGCTGCTGAATGAGCTGCGTCCTGCAGTGAGTGGTGGGGATGTAGCCACAGCCAAACAAGGGGAAAATGCCAGCAAAAACCGATCGCCCAACATCCTCCCAGGTATTGTCTGTCACAACATACACACACACACACACACACACACACACATATTTTATCTCACCCACACGTATGCACACACACACACATACACACACACACATGTGCTCCCTAACACACATACATACACACACATATACCTGAGTGTATGCAAAGTTCTTAGTTATCATTAATTTTGTAAAAAAATTGCAAAAGAAAAAAAAAAAAAATTAACAAATAGTATACTGGACAGTACCAAAAAATTCACACTTTTAGAAAGGATGTGTGGTATGTTCACAGTTTTAACAAATCCAGTTTCCAGTTTTTCTTTTTCTTTTTTCTTTTTTTTTTTTTTCCTCGCCAGCTCTGAGTTTGGAAAGAGAGACCTGTCTTTCTCTCAGCATTACAGAATGAGATTAACAAGAATGGAGTATTCCATTGCATGTCTTAGGATGTATGTCAATTCATGCTGAAATTTACACCACCTTTAGACAAAAAGTAATCAAAGGTTAAGGAAAAATCGTGTGGCGACCAGATATGTTTTCAAAATGCACTGATATTTTGGAGAGAACACTGTAATGATGATGATACTGTGACCAGCAAATTTTGACTGTACACAGCAGCTGAAAGACTAAGTTGCTATGCTGCTTGTCCTAGCTCCTACATATGTAGCCACACTCACAGTTTGTACACTATTGTTTTTAACACACTTGCAGCCACAATGGCTCAAGAGTTAGGCAAGACAGAAAGAGACTGAAGTGACTATCTCTAAGATTTGTATCCTGCCTTCTGTTGTTTTCCCTGTGTGCCTCTTCTTTTTTTTTTTTTTTTTTAAACTGTTCTTCATAGTGAGTTTGGTCACAGAGACTGAAATGGTGCCATTGAAGCGAAGAGTTTTGCATGTATTGGCAGTGGAACAGTACCGTGTGTGCCTGGCAAGGTCTGATGAAAGGGACAGTGATTACATCAATGCTGTGTTCTTACCTGTGAGTAGACATACTGGTGTCAGTGTTATGTGTTGGTACCATCTCTTTTTTGAAAGAAATAGTACCGAGTATCAACAGTTTTGTGACCGAGCTCACCATGAACTATTTGCAGCTTTAATGTTTGTAACTTAAATGTTGATTTGCAGCTTTAAGGCTTGCTTGCTGTAAGGTTTGTTTGCTGCTGCAATGTTTATTGTAAAAGTATATTTTGACTGTACTGTGATAAGCCTATAATGTCAGTACTGTGTTGCCTTTACGTTTTTTTTATTGCCTGTCATTGATGGTCAGTGTTGATTGTTGTGATATTGGTCATGACAGCACAGATTGTAGTACTTTCATCTACATTACTAGTGTTTTTTTAGTGTTCAATCTATCTGATATTATCTTTTAATTGAAAAAAAGAATTACTTCTGTGCTACAAGATGATGCCCTAGCTATTTTGTCGACACATTTTTTTTTTTTTATAAAGCATCTTTTTTTTTTTTAAAAGAAAAGCCAGAAATCATAATGATTGCGTGAGCATGAATACAGATGTGCCTCGGATCTTTAGGCTTACCTTATCTGATTTAGTGTGTGTGTGTGCATGTTTGTGTGTGTGTGGTGTGTGTGTGAGAGGCCCATGCTCATGCGCCACAAGTGAGTATGTGTTCCTGCATGTGTGAGTGAATAGAGTTAGGATGGAAAGAGGGAGAGCATTGTGCAGAAAGGAGAGAAGAGGATAGATGTAAGATTGATAATGACCTGCAGGTATCTCAGCAGGGAGGTTTTTTTTTTTTAAACCTGGTTTCTGTGTCTGCTATAAACAATATTATTTATTTACTGTGTCTACAAGCCTCTTTGGGGGGGAGGGGGGGGGCTCTTGACAATATAAATGGCCTCCCTGTCTTCTGTAAAGAGGTAAGAGCAGTTAGTTTGCAGTCAGATGTTGCAAGTTCAAATCATACTGGTGCCCAACTAAAAAATTTCCGTTTTTATGCGTTTTTGGGGACACTGTTACGTTTATCATTAAAACAGTTTTTGAAATTGAACAGAGGATAAAAAGAAATCAAATAGAGGATGCTGAATTAAGCAGAATGGTTATCACCCTCAGCATTGCCTGGTTTTATGTTGTCAGTAGATTAGTGATCTGTTGATGAATTTGTTGTTTATTGTGTGGAGGTTGTTGTATGGTGTCTTTGTATGCTCATAGTATCTGGATAGTTATGTAATGGCTATATTTATTAGTATTGTTGTTCAGGACAGGACTGTTTTTTTCAGCGTAATGCCAGTTCTGAAAGGGCTCTGTGTGGCAGACCAAGGTTTGGGCTGTAATATAGTGACAGTAAATCCATACACATTACTCACAGACTGTCCCACTTTCATGCTGATATGTCTGTTGACCCTCAGCAGAAAGGCCACCAGCTGGGGTTTTAATGATGTTGTTTTGACAGTCGCTGAGCAGACCTCAGGGCTACATTGTGACACAGCTCCCCCTGGACAACACGGTCACCGATTTCTGGCGCATGGTGAGGGACTGGAGGGTCAGGACTGTCGTGCGCTTCATGGATGCCCCACAGGGCCAGGTACATGTAACATTTTTGAACTGTTCATGTGTTAGTAATCTTAGTGTCACCAGCTAGCCTGAATGGTCACTCTGTGCCTTTCCCTCTGTCACTTGGTCTTCCTTCCTTCCTTCCTTCTGCAAAGCGACCACAACTGTTGTTGATTGCTCTGTCACAGTATGGGGGATCTACACACAGCTACATTTGGAAAAGAAATGGGGTGAAAGAAAGCACCTGCTTAAAACTGACTTTCTGGTTAGCCTGGGAGAGCCTTGGCACAAATGTGTTTTTGATTCTGTGAAGCAGGGAGCCCCAGTCTTTGACTGGGTGGTGAGAAGCTGGCCGTGTGTTCAGTGTCTGCAGATCTCTGGCCAAACTGACAAGGGTGGGAGGGAGTGTTGGCCCTGTCCTGTGATGCAGTGACAAGTTTCTCTGTTCCTGCTGTCCAAGTTGTGCTTCAGTCTGAAGAACATGACCAGTCTAGCTGTTAGCTGCTGCTGTTGTTGAAGAGAGGGACTCTTTGATTGCTCAGTCATTGCTGTGACATTTGATGTGTTTCTGTATTGATGATGCATGTATGTGTTTTCTTATCACAATTTTCGAATATGATTGAGCCAAGTGCAACTCTCTATCACTGCAAGTGTGTGAGTGAATGTGTGTCAGTGAGTGAGTGTGTGTGTGTGTGCGTGTGTGTGTGTGTGTATACTTGGAAGTGCCTGTGCATGCAGGACCTTTGTGTATCATTTTATGTGAAAGACTAGCACCCTAACCACCAATCAGATTCAAGTTGAAGGTATAGAGGAATGAGAATCTGGGTTGTGTAAAGCTTTCATCCTCAATCGTCAAAGTTTGAAGTTGAATGATTTTTGCTAGTAAAGTATTTGTGACTGATTAATATGCGTATGTTGTTGGCGATCAAAAATGTTCCAAGTTGGCATTTTAGTCATAACACTTTATTAGATTTTGAAGTGTAGTCTTGCCATTTAAATTTGCACAAATTCCATTTTCAACTTGTTTGCAACCTTGATGCGGCATTTGTGGTTTGCTGGGCTATGAACGACACGATAACATCGCTACAAATTATTGAATTGACTGTAACATTGAAGTAAATAAATCAATGATTGATAATAAGTCACGGAATGACCAGTATCATTGATAACAGGGGTTGATTGAGATGACAGTTGTGAAAATATTAACAGATAACAATTTGATAAGGTTAGCATTGGTATGTTTAGCAAATTTGGAATAGACTTTTGTTTGTTTTTAAAGTCTGATTTGGCATGATTTTGACATGATTACACAACCCGAATATGGCTCCTGCACTATTGGTTAGACTGTCAACAGTTTCAAGTGAATTGTACATCAACATACATAACTGGAACTGAAATTGTTTCAGGGCCCAAACAGAGGAATGACAATGCTGGTAATGACTGTGATGTACTTGAATGATAACAACAGTGATGAGATGATAACAATGACAGTGTGACGCTGGTTCTGTGTACAGGAGCTGTCATTGTATCCTGACAAAGGGCAGACAGCACAGCACGGGACAGTCAGCGTCCACACCACTGATAAGACAGTCCTCACACCTGGCTTGGCACTCCACACACTCCACCTGGATCAGGTACAAGTAACTTGTAAATAGAGAAGAAGACTAGTAGGGCATTGGGGAGAAAGCTGACCACTACAAAAGGTTGAACAGATCCATGAATTTGACTTGGTTTATGAGGGGAAAACATTTTCCCACAAAGGGAGGGAGTTGTTCTGCCTGCTAGAGTTACTTCCCTTGCATTTGCTTTTTTTTTTTTTTTTTTTTTTTTTTTTTTTTAACTGTATAGGATGTTTTGTCAAAAATGTCAATAGCTATGCCACAAGAAAAGTTTAAGGCCCTCTGAATTGCACAGGATGTAAGGTAAAAAGTGTCCATAGATTATATATCACTAGAAAAGTTTAAGGCCCTCTGAAAATCTCTCTCTTTGTGGATAGCTATCAGTTCATCACGTTTACTCACAGAGTTCATGTTCGGTGTAAAATATGTGATGATGTTGCGTGAGGGATGCTTGGTGCACAGTTTGATGAAGTTCTGCACCACAGATTTTCATCAGGATGCAGTGAGTTGGTCCATTGGTTTCGTTCCATCTGGCCACCAAGTTTGCTTAAAAAGGGTTTGGAAGTGTTGGCATGATTTTGGTGACAGACAAGACAAATATACCAACAGATGTTATGGATGAAAATGTAACATTGGTGGTGTGAAAAAAAAAAAAAGGCAAACGAAACAAACTGCAGCGTTACCGGAACCAGAACCAGACGACAAAAAAGCAGAAGAGCACACAAAACAAAGTGTGAAGAAACGTGGTTTTAATGAAACAACACACAACAGCACAAGAAATTTTCCGCAGTAAGGCTTCCTCACTGACAAAAAAAAAAAAAAAAAAAAAACAGTGCAGACATTAACATGTGCAGTACTCCCGTTGTGAAGCCCAAGTGGTGAATGAAGTTGACAGTGGGAGAGAGGGTGAGTTGAGTTTGAGGAATAGGGCATGAGGAAAGAAGGTAGAGTTAGAGAGGAGGAGGAGAAGGAGGAGGAGAGAGAGAGAGGGGGGGGGGGGGGGGGGGGGAGGGGGAGGGGGGAATTAGGGGAGAGTGGAGAGTGAGAGAGAGAAGAGGACGGAGAGGGGGAGAGTGAGAGGACAGGGAGGGTGCGATTGTAGTGGGTGTGTTGCATATGAATGAAATGAACAAGAGAAAACACAATAAATAGAATACAATATGCCCCAAGCAAGCATTTTGAATGACAAGGGGAGGGGGGGGGGGGGGGGGGGGGGGGGGGGGTCAGCCGCCTAAGCACCCAACCCACGTCTGACCCTAGGGTAGGTTACCCTGCCCAAGCACCAAGGGGTGAGAGGTAAAATGCGAGAACCCCGAGACCCCCCCCCCCCCCCCCCCAAGTCCCCCCCCCCCCCCCCCCCCCCAAGTCAGATGCAGCTAAGAGCTGCAGGGCTCCCCCTCCCCAAGAGCTGCAGGGCTCCCCCTTCCCATACATGAAAAAAGCTCTTGCGCATGGGCATACACACACACACAAGATTTTTTGGAAAATGAGGCAGAAGAGGGAGTCGGTGTTGCCTGGTGTGATGATTTGTGTTGTCTGTGTGTGTGTGTTTTATGAGTGGGTAAGATGAGAAAGGCATTTAATAGCAGTGATTATCTAAGTATACAGAGAATAACACATGTGAAAACTGAGCTATGTTTGGGAATGATTCATGAAGTGAACTCAATCAGATGGCCTAAATGGTTATGGAAGCATGGTTAGCTTCCTGCTTTTTTTTTTTTTTCTCTCTTTTTGAAGATCCTGATGATATGGAGATGACCCAGACTGAATAGGGATAAGGAATTTGTTTGGACAGGAAAGCATAAGAAAAACCATTTGTTTGCATGGGGATAGTCCAAATAAGGAATGAACATACAAAAGGAGTTGTCTAGAGTAAAAAAGCCCATATACCCCTTGTTTTTCATAAAATAGTCATCTTAAAAAGAAATCACTTCTCAAAAAATTACGCCAAGATCATGTGGTATCAAATTTCTTGGAATTAAATTGTTCTAACCCATATAAAAATCTGTTCCTGGTAGCAGGTACTTCATAAATAAGGTACAGCATGGTGAGCAGTGTGGGTTACTCGCACAGCTTTGCAGCTGTAGTTTCTGTGGCTTGGTTAATGTAAGCACAGAATAGAATTTCCAGGAAAGATGAATTTTATTTTTAACTTGGAAGGTTTAGCTTTCCAGCTATTTTAGCTTCTAGAAGAGAAAGTTGGTTTGGTCTGGAACCAATTGATGCAAGGTTTTCATTTCATTGCAGGCAGCCGGTTCCCAGGGTCGAGAGGTCAGGATGTACTGTGTGGAGTCCCAGCAGGCAGTGTCGCTGAAAGTGACTGGTGTGTTTTGTTTCCTTGGTGAACAGCTTGCTGCCCATTGTCAGGACTGATAACCAGCCGCCCATCGTCCTTCAGTGTTTGTAAGTGTGGGGTGTGGGCATGGGAATCTATGTGGAATGTATTAGGCATGCTAGAGAGCATGTGTGCATGTATTGTGTGTGGATTTGTATGTTGCGGATTAGGCATGACAGCTTTCTGTTCTTTTCTGACTGGGCCACATCCATGGTGGAATAATGAAGATTAGTTTGAAATTAATGTATTGAAAAAGGGGTTTTATGTGCACATGTGTGTGTGCGTAAGCAGCAATTCCTCTTTTTTTTCCCATAGAACAACTAGTAATTCTGACTTATGAATGTGCCAGAAGTGGTGGTGGTTGTTGGGTGTGGTTTCAGTTACTTGTTCCATGAATGTGCCAGAAGTGGTGGTGGTTGTGGTGTGGTTTCAGTTACTTGTTCCGTTCCACATCTTTGCAGAACATTGTTTTCAAGTGAACAACTATTTCCGTATCAGAAAGCCGTTCTTAATATAAACAGAATATTGCAGGAAGAAACACAGGTACAGATCTGGTAAACAAAGATCTTGCAGCACACAAGGGATGGAAATAGCAGCAACTGCAAGGACTCTAGGGCTCAGCTAATTGCTGTCAAACTGAAGCAGTCGCTGGTTTTGTCACTGCTTAGTGTGGCAGCAGAGGAGGACCGAGATGTTACCTGTGGTTGTCATGCTTGGCAAAATATGTTGTCCGATGGTCACAGTGGTTGATGCACTGTTCTGTATGTTGTGTAATGGGCAGTATTTGATGTGTGCTCTGCTGTTAAGAGTTGAGCATTTTGTTGTATTGTGTGTGCTGTTATGAAGACCCCATGATCTTTTGTTGTGCTGTTATGAAAGTTTTCGCTGAAATTAGGATTAAATGTTGAATACTGTACAGTAATAAAAAAGTACATGTTGGCTGGGATATAGATTGCATATTGTTGTATACTGTGTTGTGAATTATGCGATTGTGTGCTCTTGGCTGTAATAGAGATCACATAAGGGCTGTAAATAGCATGAAACAAACTTTACTTTTATATAGATTGCATGTGGTATCCTGTGTTTTGGTAAAATGTGTATGTTGTACCGTGTGCTGTAATAAAGATGATTTATCTTTAATGTAACATGTAATGATAATAGCATGTTGTATACTGTATTGTAATGTTGGTGATCTGTTGTGTGTTGTACTATGATAGGGAATGTCCATTGTGATTATGAGTGCGTATTGGATACTGCACTGTGATGATGATAAAGATTGCATGTGAGATACTTTGCAGCAGTGAATACAAACTGATCGCATGTGGGGATACTTTGCTGTGATAAATACAGAGACTGCATGTTGGGCGCTGTGCTGTGATATGTACGAAAGATATTGCACTGTAGATACTGTACTGCAGTCAAGATTACATGTTGTTTTCTCTTGTGTAATAAAGATTGCATGTTGCACATTGTGTGTAATGAAGATTGTATGATATTCTGAGCTCTAGATAATACTGTGTATTGGGGCACATATGCATATAATGACTGCATGTGTATGCTGTATGATAATAAAAGTTTCATATTGTATTCTGTACACTGTACTGTAAAAGAAATGCAAAAAACTATTGTGTACTCTACTGTAATGAAGATTGTATGTGATTTACTGTGTTAATAAAAGATTGTATGATGTGTAGTGTGCATTGCATGCATTGCATGCGTTATGAAGATAGCATGAATATGGGGTGTTGTAATGATAAATTGCATGTGCTGACCGTACTGCAGTAAAAAAAAAAAAAAAATTGCGTGGGGTTTCACTGTACTCTGCTTTGTGCCGTAATTATGAAGATAGCATGAAGAATGTGGGGTGTTGTAATGAAAATGCTGACCATGTGGTGGACCGTACTGCAGTATAAACTGTGCGGGAAAAAAAAAAATTGCGTGGGGTTCACTGTACTCTGATGAAGACTGTGATTTGGTAACCGTGTTGTAATGAAGGTGGCATAAAGTAGATAACTGTGCGGGATATGGGGTTGTAATGAAGACTGTGCATGCATTGGGTATTGTGTGTGATTGCATGGGGTAGACTGTGACTGCATGGGGTAGTATGCTGACCTGTAATGAAGATGGTATGTGGGATATTGTGTTGGATTGCATGGGGTATACTGTGTTGGATTGCATGGGGTATACTGTGTGCGGGATTGCATGGGGTATACTGTGCGGGATTGCATGGGGTATACTGTGCGGGATTGCATGGGGTATACTGTATGGGGTATACTGTTGGATTGCATGGGGTATACTGTGCGGGATTGCATGGGGGTAGACTGTGCGGGTTTTGCATGGGGTATACTGTGTTGGATTGCATGGGGTATACTGTGCTGGATTGCATGGGGTATAGCATATTGCAATGAAGATTGCATGCGGCCAATGATGGTGTAAATGAAGACCGCATGTTGTCTATTGAGCTGTGACGAAGATTGCCTGTGGTACATGATGCCATTATGAAAATTGTATGAAAAAGGGATGTGACGCTTAGACTGTGTGCTTAATGACAGTTTAACCATAATAAATCACTTTTCTCTGTACTACACCTCACTGCAAGTTTTGATACCACCAACCATCTGTTCTTCTATCTTGTTTGTGTAGCTCTTTTGGTCTCTCTAATGCAACCTTTGGCTTTTATTCCTGCGTCATCACTTGTGATCATGTCGTTTCTGTCGGTGGGTCTGCCCAATTTCATTTCTGTATTATGTGCCCAAGGGATCGGTCTTGGGGCCTGTCCTTTTCATGTAGCGCATCTATCTTGTCTTTGCCGTCGTAAATCAACTTTCTCTTTTCCATTAACTTTCTCTGATGACAACCAGCTTTCAGTTTCTGAACATTTCTCAATTTTTCAACAAAGATTGAAAGCGCTCAATCCTGTATATCTAACCTAAAAAAAAAAAAAGCAAAAAGTGGATAACAGACAACACACTCACACTAAGTAAAGATAAATGGAAGTGATGCCGATCTTTTCATTGAAGCATTTGAATCATCTCTTTGTGCCATCATCTGTTGAACCCATAAATCACTTTTTCTTCTTCACTGGTAATCTTGGTGCGACACTTGAGATATTTTACTTTCAACAGTACATTGCTAAGTTTGGACGTGTCCTGGAATCTGTCGTAGCTTCCATCTGACATCTTTCAGAGGATGCCAAGTCTTGTCTGCGTATTTGTATTCTCTCATCTGATTATTGTGATGCTCTTTCTTAAGGCTTCTCAAGCTGTCTCATCCATGAATTTTCAGAAAGTCCAAAATTGTGCTGCCCACCTCATCTTGTGCTCTAGCATTTGACCAAGTTACCCCATTATTGTGTTCTCTCCACTGTGATCCTGCTCAGCTTAGATCTCCTACAAAGGTGCATTTTCTGCTTTAAATCCATTAATTCCACCTGTCCTCAATTTCCAACTGATCTGCGACACATGCACATCTCTTAAGTTCATCTGATACTCATCTTTTCTCAATTTTCTCCGTTCAGACTAAAGCTTTTGTTCACTTTTACTCCTTTATCTCTTTTGGACAGAGCTCCCACATCAATTTAGATATTCTGCCTTCTTTTAAAATTTAACATGAAAACGTTTTTGATTGATATACAAAGTATCTGCTGGTGTTCAGAATTGTAAGTGCACTTGAATGCTGGCGATTAGTAATATGTTGTTGACGGTTTCTTTTTGCGACAGGTGGGTGGGTGGGTGGGAAGAGGTAGTTGAGAGGATGGGGTTTGGGGATGCAGTGAGAATGTTTGTGGCATAGGTTTTGAGCGTTGATGCTAGTACTTGTTTTTTTTTTGTTTTGTAGTTAGATGTGTGTGCTTGTTTATGTAAATGCTCAATTCGCTCCACTCTGAAGTCCACTACATGGACGTGGCGTGCAAACCGTTTCTCTCTGACATCCGCTACAGTGGATTGTGCATTAGCCTATTTTTTGAGAGCCAACTAAAAACTGAAGCATACCATGTGAGAGCCTTATTATCATGGAAGAGTGGACTGCAGTGACCAGCTCATGGCCAACAGGGTGGTGTTTGTTCAAAACTTGCAAGCAGTCATTGTATACTTGCTGTCAGCATCCTTTTTTTTCAAGCATAGGTTCACACCTGTTTATATTTCCAGCTAACCTCATCATGAGAGATGCCCCATCTTCCTCCTGTGACTGACAGAGATGGGAGTTTTTATTATACTCCCTGTCTGGCTAGTATACTTTCCATGTCAGACCTAGCATTCAACGGCAGTTAGTCAGCTGCGCCAGGCTAATGCAGTAATAGACAGTCACGTGACGCTTACCCTACTTCCGCCATAGGAAGAAAGCTGGCTTCCTGTCCCTCATTCAGCGAGGCCTGCGTGCAAGGTAACCCAAAGAACCCTGGCACTAGAGGGGAAGGTAGGGCGGACATTAGAGTCTGACATGGTAAGTATACTAGCCAAACAGGGAGTACAAAAAAAAAACTCCCCATTTTGGCGTCATATACTGTACCATGTCAGACCACAGCAGAATTTAAGGGAATTGGGGGAGGGCAGAGTGCTCTAGTGGTTCTTGGGGTCAACTGATTTAGCTGCATTAGCCACCACAAAGGAGATCCCTTTAGAACCATCATCCCTGGATATGTGAATATCCCATAAATAAAAGTTTATAAAGGGATTTTCCAAACGCCAGTAGGCTGCCTCCAGTAGGTCGCAAAGTGGACAGTGCTGGAACGCTGCGGAAGTGGCCAGCACTCTGACCTCATGGGCCTGGGGAAATAGGACGGGGAGATGCTTGTCGCACGTCAGTTGAAACAAAAATCGGATACAACAAAGCAATTTTGAATGTCCCCTGCGATTATCATTTGTTACAAATGGATTCGATTGTATATTGAAGACTGTATCTTGCTGTATTTGTGGTTTAAGTGTAATGACTGCATGTTGATGTATTGCAGTGATGGTATGACAAGTACAGTGAAGACTGTATATCTTGCTGTATTTGTGGTTACTGTGTGATGACTGCATGTCGGTGTATTGCAGTGACGGGGCAGGGTGGAGCTGTGTGCTGTGTGCCTTGCTGCTGATGGCTGTGGAATCCCTGCAGGAAAGGCACGCACCTCTCCCTTCCTCCTGGCACGACTGGTCCACACTGCCCGCCCCCAGGCCTTCACTTCTGCGGTATGTTGGTGATACTTCTCCTGTCATACGTCTGGAAAGATGTGTGGCATAGGGAGACATCGTGGAAGGCATGTAGGATAGAAGACATAGGGAAAGCATGTAGGGAAAGACATGTAGGCTGGGGACATCAGGAAAGACATAGGATGGAAGACATCGGGAAAGGCATGCAGGATAGAAGACATAGGGAAAGGCATGTAGGATGGAAGACATAGGGAAAGACATGTAGGATGGAAGACATCAAGAAAGGCATGTAGGATAAAAGGCATCGGAAAAGGCATGTAGGGAAAACGTAGGATGGAAGACATCAGGAAAGGCATGCAGGTTGGAAGACGAAGGGAAAGACGTGTAGGGAAAGGCATGTAGGGAAAGACATGTAGGATGGAAGATGTAGAGAAAGGCATGTAGAACGGAAGACGAAGGGAAAGACATGTAGGATAAAGACACCTGGAAAGGCATGTAGAAGCTGTATTCACAACAATTTGTATCGGGCCAACCTGCTTGATGACTTGGTCTTTATCCACACAGACATACTGTGGAGTGCTTGTCCTGTAACAGCAAAGGCATTAATTCCGAAGATAGTATGTGTTTCTGGATAGAAGACATCTGATTGAATGTTTTTAATGATAACGAGCTACATGGAAGTTTTTTCTTTTATTTAAGTGTTCAACAACAGTGCATTCCAAACTAACCTCCAGCAGCCCTTGAACTTCCCTTTTCCTGAAGTTTTGTTTCTGCCTTAAGTTCTGTCCATGTATCCGTCTTCCCTTTCAGATATCTCTCACTTGCTTGCTGTCTGTGTGCGAGTGTTCCAGGGGGGAAATGTATCATTTTGAAAATGTGCAAAGAAAGTAAGCAAGAAAATGATCAGATACATATAGATGGACAAACAGAGAGAGAGAGAGAGAGAGAAAGACTGGACAGTTGAAAGCAAGATGTAAAAAGTTATTTAAAAAAAAAAAAAAGAAAAGAAAAATTCCAAAAAAAAAAAGAAAAGAAAAATTCCAATTTTAATTTGTCAATTCCCCATCCTCCTACTTATTGTTATTCTTTTTTCCTTCCATTCTTTCCTTTTTGTTTCTCTTCCATCTTGCCCTGTTCCAGTTTCTTTCTGTTTGAAGTTTCTTCTTTCTGTTCGAAGTTTTTTTTTTTTTTTTTTTTTCTTTTTCCTTCCTTCCTTCCCTGATTTATCCTTTGTTCCTTGTCCTTTCAGGAATGCTGCGAGTTCTTTTGGCACAAGTAACTCCCCTGCCATTTAGATGTTCTGTGCAAGCAACTACATTTTTTCTTTCGCTGTCTTTGACTCCCCCTTGTTCATTTTTTTTTTCTTTCCCCTGTTTCATCGTTATCTTTTATCCCCCTTGTTCATTTTTGTCTTTCTTTTCCCCTTGTTCATTTTTGTTTTTCTTTACTGTTGTCAACTTATTTTCTGGGCTCCTATCTCATCTTCGTTCTGAAAATTCTTATACATTTCTTCATCTGACAGCAGTGTATAACACTCCAGCTTTTTTTGGTTCTAATCCGACAATTGGTGAAACGCTGTCCATCGTGGACTCTACCTATCCATTCTGTAGTGTATGTTTGGTCATATGGCTTTTTTAAAAAACCCCGTTTCTTTGGCATTTAAACATTTTTCATAGCTTATTTTGATTTGGGATGAAGAATCAGGAGGAGTGCTGGGCATTCTCAGCAGAGCCTGCCTTTATAAGTCATGAGATGCCTTTACTCTAGCTACCATATCAGAGGTGGTTTTTTGTCGTTTCATTTTTCGAGATACTGTTTTCCACGTTTTGTTTTTTTTTATGTGACATTTTTTTCCTGTGTGAATTTGACAGCCCTGAAGACAGCTGGGTTATAATGTGTCAAAACCAGAAGCTAATTGCTAGCATCATCCTTCTTTTTTTTTTCTTCGCCTATCCCCTTTGTTTTTGTTTTGCCCATTTTTTTGTTTCTTTCTTTGCAACTTGTTTGGAAGATAGATGGAGAGGGAGAGACGGATGGATGGATGGATGAGAAAAAGACTTGGTATACCTCCAGGTGGAACTTTTCATGAGACAGTGTTGCATTGGTTTTTTTTTTTTTTTTTTTTCATAAAGACTTTTTACAATAGAACTGTTGTTTCTTCAGACTGTGGTAATTTGAAACTATCCAGCATTGTGATTACAATTTCAAAACTGTAAAAAAAATTTTTAGAATGTTTGTGTTGATACCTTTCCAAAAACATTTTGAAAGAAATAGTACATTTATTTTCAGAATCTAGATCACTGTCTTATTCCAGAGTTGATCTGAATCTTCCTACTTACTGCCCTTGATGGATTTCTCAACAAATTTCAGTGCCGAGTTACCAGAGAATGACATCGCTATGATCTGGTCTCTGAAGTGCATGCTGTAGAGAGTCCAGTTTAGTGTACTGTGATCTTTTGGATGTACAGGAGCTGGTAACCCTGGGAATGGACTAAATTTTTTTTTTTTTTTTTTTTTTTTTTTTAAAGTACTTGGTCATCATGGGCAACTGTCCTGTAGCTGCATTTCCTTAAAAGGGCATGTTCATAGTACACATAGTCAGCTGGCCATGGATAGACACATGGACATCTGTGGGCATGAAAGCCTTCATAGTGAACCCAGATGGACATCCCTTGGACACATTCACACACACACAAAAAAAAAAAAAAGTGAAAGGAAAGGAGGAGTTCCAGAAAAGAGAAACACTGTAGGAATGTCTGCCCACATATGACCATCTGTTCTTGCTGTAAAAGCCTTTTCCATGGCCAGTGTTGAGGGATGTTGCTGTGCATGTTGTTTTGGTGGGAAATGTGTGTGTCTATTCGCATTGTCTGGGTTTTCTAGGAACATACTTTTAGGAAATGCTTGAATGTGAATTGTTCAAGAACATCTGTGTTGTAAAACACTGTTTCTATGGGCAGGAGCAGTACGAGTTCTTGGTGCGCTGCTTGCTGCATCATGCACAAGGAATAGGGAAGGAGGAGATGGATGCTGCATCCAATCAAGGCAATGAAGTGCAAGTCTCCAGTGATGCAGATGCCATTTATGGCAATGTTTGAAGTGTCTGGCCCTATCCATCACAGAAGTTTGACAGTATATTCAAGGATTCATTGTCCAGTAGGGTTCATACAAAGGGCTTTAACAATATATTCAAGGACTTTTTGTGCAGTAGGCTTTATACAAAGGGCTTTAACAATAAGGACTTGCATCTAAATAGGCTTCATACAAAGGGCTTTAACAACAATTCAAGGACTTGTTGTTCGTCAAAACAAAAGACTAAAGCAGAATCTGGTTGAAAAGTATCTGGTGTCAATTCAGTATTTGGGGGAGAGGAAACTCTTGGAATTTTTTCTGGCTACACAGTTTTACTTGGGGAAGGAATGTTGCAATCTCAAATATTGAGATAGGCTATAGCCGCACTTTTTTTGTTTTCGGTCGTTTACTCGTGGAATACAACATAGTAAAAAAAAAATCTTCCAATAAGCATACGTTCTTAAACTGTTGGGAATGCATGTGCACCAGACAATCCTTTCATTTTTCTTGTCAAAGTCTGTTGCAATAATAATGTGAATGCAAGACAATCTTCACAAGTTGTTGCAAGTGATTACCTTCAGCTGTACTTGATGCAATAGAAGTCGTGCTAGAGTAAACCGTCACCAGCTTGAGGCTGTTCATATTTGAACACAAGAGTGAGCCTGCCATTGGTCAGTGTTCAAATGTGTAAGCATTGATGACCAGTGCCAAACCTAAACCCCACTTCAGCGTGCTGCCCATCATCAACAGTACACTTGCTAAAGTCCCAGTCATCAAAACTTTTCCTAAAGGGACACTGAATAGGAGGCTGGAGTTCAGATTGCTCTGCGCCATGGTGGTCACAAAAGTTCATGAGAAATGAAAAGCATGGAGGGGGAGGGGGGTCCCCCTTTCCCCAAAAAGAGGACCTCCCCCTCCCCTCCATGCTTTTCATTTCACCTATCAAAGTGAATGTTACCAGGGACAGTTTCCTTGTTTGTCATGGGTCGTCTTGCATGCTACAAATGCAAACTGCCCAATGTACCATTTTACTTGAAAGACTAGCACTCGGACCACCGCATAAGTGGGAGCACAAAGAGAACGCTTGCTCGCGATAAAAGCGAGCGCATTGGGACAAGCGCTTGAAATGTTGCTCCAAATTTGCTTGTGCCGCACAAAAAGCACGCTCGCTTTATCGCGCCTGCGATTTGAAGCAACGCTTGGAAAGCGTCAAGAATCAAAAATTCTTTCTCGCGAGCGTGTTCCTGGTGCCCCGTCGCGTGTTGTCTCGAGTCTGGCGAGTGCGGTGTGTGTCGCATTTTCTCTCAGTGACAGTGTGACCAACATGGATAATTGGTTTGTTGGTGAAAGTTGCACCAGTTCTTTGTTATCTTTGGTTCAATTCTTTCTAAGATGTACTTGAATGTCTCTTGGCTCATTCTCAAGTAGGAATGAAAACGAGAAGGGCTCCTTTTAAGCAAAGGAAACAATTTATGGTATTCACTTTCCATTCGCCTCCTTTGATTAATCTCATGAACGCCCACTCTTTTGCGTTTTCCTAGGATAATTTTCGGCAGAACACTGTCCAGCAACAAAAGTTCGTTTTCACTTGAATACTGCCAAATGACCTAGCTCTACCAGTCGCGAGCGCGCTGTACAATCTTTCTCTTTGTGCACCTCAACGCCAAGCAAGCGCTTTCTTTACAAGCGCTCGCGCTATCGCAATCACTCGCTTTATCGCAAGCGTTCTCTTTTGTGCTCCTACTAAGATCAATGGAGAGGGGAAGAAAACTCCCCACCACCCATGTGAGACTCAAACCACTGACAGCTGGATGGTCCCCAAGTTCTGCAGAGCAGTGAGTGCATCTCTCCACACAAACGCTTTGCAGAACACAACCGGTTTACTCTCACAATTTTGCCGTAATTTTTACGGGAAAAAAAAAAATTGAAATTACGCCCCCCCCCCCCCCCCATTACTGGGGAAAAAAAAATCAAAGAAAGCGAAGTTTGTTCTGCTACCATTTTGTTCAAAAGCAGTAAGAAGATGTTTCCCAGCGTGCCTTGCGTCTTTAACCTTATCAAAGATGGCGACGAAGCAGTCTTGGCATGCCAACCGGCTCTTCCAAATCTTCAAAAGTTGCGAAAGTATTGCGATTATGAAGATCATGTTTTTTTGGTGTTTTTTTTTTGTTTTAACTACAGGTTTTTGCCTGAGATATTACAGATAAACAAATTTGGGGTAAACAAGTCTACAGAACATCACCAGGCCATTCAGCTGTCTACATCCAAACACTACTTCAACAGTGACTGCTAAGTGCAGCCCTTTTGAATTAATTTTGATGACTGGGACTTGGCAAGTCAACTGTTATGTCGTACAACTTGCTAAAGTGAGGTTTAGGTTTGGCATGGTCATCAATGCACAAACATTTCACTGATCGTAATGATAGCAACCAGTCGCCACACTGGGGATTCTTTAAAAGCTCAATCATTCCAGCTTTCACCTGGCTAGCTAAAGATCATCACAACTGGTGAGACTTTTTGCAACAGACTTCATAATACTGCTTCTGAGACAAGAATCAAGAGTTTTCTGTCCTCGCCTTGAAGAAGCGCGAACGAAAACAAGGGTCAAGCTCATTCTGATCCAGACTTGTCTCTCAGATGAAGGGAAGGACCCCACAACATCAGCGGACACACTATTCCAGCTGTATTGTGGATTTTGAGATTGTGGGCTCGAGTCCCATCAGTGAGATTTTGTGGTATTTTCAGTGGATACTCGGAGTCGTGTATTCTATAGGCTCAAATGAGACTGAAACAGCTTATGGACAAGTCAGAATGTGTGTGTGTGTCTGGGCGCGTATAAGTGATCAGGTTTCATGAACATGAAAGTGTGCTGCTGAAAATAGTTTTTCATGCCACTACCATTAAATGATCATGCCCTTGACTGTCAGAATATGTACAGAGCTTGAGAACAAATCCTCTAGTGGGACTGACAGTGATGGCTCAAAAGTTTTATGAGAACACATTTTTATTTGTAAAAATTTTTCCTGACCATGGAAGCGCCTATTGTAGAGACTGTCTAGGAAGATTTATCTGCATTTCATTCCATTGGTTTCCAGTGGTAAGGCCACCGGTGGGATGCCAAAAGCCTTTTCCCTCCTAGTATTGTATTAAAGTTGTTTATATTTGTACAAAGTTGTTTCTGTTTTTTATCCGGTCTGTGTCTGCTCTTTCAGCCGATTCCATGTTCATCCCTTTCTATTATTTGATACTCTTTGATATCCCTAGCTCTGTCTCATGGAGATACTACCATGAAACATTTGAGGAAAATAACACTGGGACATTCCAAAGCATAATCCCTATGGTTTCACAGAAGAGGCAGATGCAGATCACCTCTTCACTCCACACAGCTCTTCATGGCCACTGGAAATCAAAAGTGTCTGGCAGCTTTGAAAAAGATTGTATAAGGTGCCGACATATAAGATGACTAACAAACAGCAGCTTCAATCGATGCTGGCACACAAGTTTTTATTGCTGGGCAGAATCTGTGTGGCCCTTTGCATACAGATGTACACAGGGAGTCTGAAATGGAACATGCCCAAGTCTGGAAGGATTTTACTCATGCTGGATAGAACACCCCTTCGCTGAAGTCTTGGGGAAACTGTGGAACTCGCCAGTGTGAAAAACAAGAGCTGTTCTGGGGTGAGAAAACTTCACAAAAAATGTGTTTTCATTCAAAAACAAAACAAATGAACGCCATCAAAAGTATGCCTTCCCCTCCAAAACCCTCTCACCTCCCTGAAGGTTGTCCAGCATGTAGCTGGTATGGAAATGTATACCCCAGAATCTGGAGTCTTGCCCTCAACTTCTAGCTGGAGCACATGGACAGAACAAATTCTCTATGTCTATGGGCTACTTTCCTCTGTGGTATTCCAGGGTAAAGCATTCATCTAGAACTGAAGGTTAATCTTGTCCACACTAGCAAAGTCTCTTATTTACTACTGATGCCATGAGTCCTACAAAGGTATGTCAGAACAGATCCCAGAGACGTAAATTTTCAGTTATCTGTTCAAAGCTGAGGGTCAACTGCCAAAGGACTTCCAGTCACACAGGCACATGTAGAACCATGAGCTCAGAGGCTGGAGATAGGTGGCTGGACAGGTTACATGGGACTTCCTCTAATACAGTTGTCCTGTCAGAGTGTTACTGGAAAGAAATGCCTAGGCACACGTCTTTCAAATGCAAGGTATCACAGTGCAGGATGCCAAGCTATGTCTATGCAATGAGCTTCTGCAGTCATAACTGCCTCTAGAAGAATGCCATGCTGCTGATGCAGCAACTCTTACGGTGATATTTGTGCTCCCCTGCTGAACATCTGGATGTCAAAAGTAAATCTAAGACCTTCAGGCATATTTCCCTGGCTGAAGAACTGTGCTTGACCTTCTGCTGATAAGCTGGCCACTTACATTGACGACCATTATGTTAGAAGATTTGACATGATGGAAGACCATCCCCACAAAGAGACAGGCCTCCAGATCCAGGTCTGAACAAAAAAAGTAGTTCAGGAATGATAGAACTGCAGGGGCTGTGCTGGCTGCTACTTGGTCCAAGAAGCTGGGAGACTGTTTTGGATAGATATGACATGTACATACACACGAGTCCTCGACAGCATGCGAAAAACATGATGAACTGGAAAAAACCATTGGGAAACCCAATTCTTGCTACGGCCAAGATTGACCCCCATATGTGTTCACCAAGTCCTGGTGTTTTTGTGCTGAAAAATGCCAAGAGAAGTATTATTTCCAACAATTTTCAACTGATGCTAACCCATAGCGATTTAAATTTTCTACCTGATCTAAGTACACTAATCATATCAATCTCGAGCAAGCTACACTTTGCTGGCTCTGTTATAGTTCAATTTCATAGTTAATCCAGCATTAAACATCATATACCAACACCAACAATGGAAAGAGTTGGGATACATCCTCTTTCTTTCTTTCTGTTGAGAAAGTACAAGAAGAAGAGCAAGCAACCTCCCCCTTCCCAAATATGCAGCCAGAACTCGTCTTCTCAAAGAAAATAAATACATGACAAATGAAAGGGAAGCAGATGACCTGGAGTACATGGAAAAGGCCAACCCAACAGAGCAAATGACACACGGACACACCAATGGCTCTGCTGAGAAGGCAGCCATGAATGGACACAGTGGACTCTCTCACCATACTGACTGACCAAACAGTGATCCAACACACTATCTGAACTGGACACACGGCTCCATAAATTGCAATACCTAAGCAGATGCACTGAAAACAGCAACAAGAGCACTGTCATAGCTACCAAACGTCTGTGGTTGGGAACCAAGGGATGGAAGGGGTGGGGGCTGGGCTGAAGAAGGGTCAGTTATGCTTTCTGACTGAAAGCATTTCTAACCTGCTAGTGGCTGACAAATGTGGGGTTTTCAAAGAAAATGCATTTTCTTATACTTATAATTGCCAACATTTGTGCATCATTTGGCCTTTACTATGAAGTAGTTTCATCCTCTTCAAGAATGACCCCCCTAAGCCCCCCCCCCCCCCCCCCCCCCCCCCCTTTTTTTTTTCCAAAACAAAATGCGATTCTGGAATTTTCTTTTCTTTTACTGAAACTGTTATTTCAGGAATATACCAGCAGAGGGTTGGCAGTTGTGCTCTGTGACAAAAGGGAAGCAATCCACTCCGTAGTCATAATTTTTTCTAAGATGCATCATTTGTATTGCAAGCCATCCAGATTCTTCAAACCAAGGAAATGGATGCTCTTCCCCTCTCCCTTGGCTACCCTGCAGCATTACACTGGGTCCACAGCTATCCAGTGGATTCCATCACCATGCCAGCACGCAACAAGTCAAAAAGAAAAAAGAACTGTTGCAAGAGGACCAGAAGTCGACTTTGAAGGGATGAAACTATGATGAGGGAAAAGCACATGACTGCTTTAGCAGAACTCTGACTGCAACAGTGCAGATGTTGACTTCTTGCCAACCTGAGAAAAGCAAGTGAGTAGAGTGAGACAGAGGGCAGGACACTGCTGACTCAGATATCGCCCCATTTACAGAAATTCCACCGCGATTCTTCTGCAGTGTGCATCCGCAGCACATCTCCGAAGACAAATGAACACTACCAGAGACTACTCGACATACAGCAGCCTTACAGCAGCAGAATCCTGGCTCACTGACATGACAATGAGGAACACACTCTTTGGCCCCCTGGTTAACCTTCAACATACTGCAGCTTCTGTCAAGGCCTCCACTTGCTGCTGTCTGAGAAAATGACAATGAAGAACAAGTACAAATTATCAGATGAAAAAGCAACATTAATTGGAGGAAAAGTAATGTTTTTTCTTTTTTTTGAATAAGCATATGCCTTTATTAATGCACTGAACTATCAGTCAGTGGGAAAGCTTAAAAAAAAACGAACAAATTTTCATGTGATTATCTACATAAACTGGAAATTTTCTCACACTAGCCTGGAAAATAACGATCACTTGACTTGAAAGATTCAGTCCTGATTTGATGTGTTTGGGAATAGAATCATTTCTATCAATAAACCTGGTTTTCCTCAAGTTTATGTCCGTTAAGTGCAATGTGCATGAAGATCACACATGTCTTTTTGTCATCAAGATATGTCTGATAGTTTTTCAGATATTGATACAACAGATCTCATGTATATGATATGAAAAGTGAATAATTTTTCAGTCTGAAACAGATCTAAAGATTCATAATTTATAGATGTCTTTATGACACAACATTCTTATCCTCATGACACTTGGCTCCAGCACACCACACAGTTTTGAGATGTGGTCACCAACTTGTAAATTTGTTTTGGAACACCTCCTACCAATGTGGCTTGTCTCCTCCAAAGACCAATGAAGGCAAGGGGAGCCAATTTTCCAAGTGTTTTATCATCATCAGCCAACTGCTTAGAGCCTGTTCAGTACGGTTGAACTTGCACAAGAAAAAAAAAAGTCACTCAGTTGATGATGTTGGGAATGGGACAGTACGTACGGACTGCTGCTTACAGGCAAGCTGACCAAGTGGAACTTGAGCAAGCCTCAAACCACTCCAAGTGACAGCCATCAACTCAAACCACTCCTTCAAATGACTGCCATGAAAACATATATTTATCAAGACGTAAAATGTGAACTTCCAAGGAAAAGAACATGGGGCCAATGCCAACCAGTACCATATACACACTAGAGATGTTCCAACCTTGAAAATTCTTCAAACTTTTCACAACGAAGAACGGAAATAGTCCACACAGTTAAAGAGTTATGGAAAAGACATTCAAAGAAGGTGGGGATACAACTGCTCATCAAAAGCAGCCCCCCAAATTCACAAAGGTGAGACACTGGTGATAAACCTGACAGCATGAAGACGCATTGTAGAGGGCGGAGGTCTCTGTTTTTGCCCTGTTGTTACAGCACACCAGCCCATACACAGCCATATGGTATGACTCCAAAACACCACCAACACATCAGGTCACGCCAACACCATGATCAGTTCTGGGAGGAAAAGATCTCAGAAGACACAGTATTAGCCATTAAGTATACAACACCATTCATGCATACAAGTTTAAACCCTGACTTTTAAAACATCTTAACTTACTTAGTTTTTTCTTCTGTGACTGATTTCACTTAGCACTGTTATCAGCATGCACCGTCGTCAAGACTGCTCTACAGTGTCAGCCACTGGACTATGTCCATCTTTACTATACAATCTATGTGGTTACATTCAGGCTTAGAAAAATCATCTTCAACAATGCAGGTACATCACATGTGAGTGTACTCAACCCTTATTATGTTTCAGAAACCAAGACCATATAATCTGGTGAATCTATCCGTCCTTCCCTAAACACTCCACCTGTCTTGTGTAGCGGTCACCCTCTTCTGTTCACCACCTCTCTTTGATTTTGATTTTCAATTTAGTGTTTCTATCCCCAACTAGGACAATGCAATACTGCCATTATTAACAATACCCGTATAAAGAGGGTAGTGCAAGACAAAACTCAAATCAAAAGCTCTAGAGACAAATCCTGCCAACTAGGTAGTACATGCCGATATCAGTGTTTATTTTCACTTTGCCAGCTTTTCACTGCACGCATTCGTTCACACTGCCAACTTGTTGCAGTATAGATATTCATTCATTGACAACTTGTCACAGTTCACATTCATTCACCCTGCCTACTCATCATGGTATACATTCATTCACCTTCTAACTTGTCAAGTGCGCATTCATTAACCCTGCCAATATGTCACGGTACACATTCATTCACCCTGTCAATTTGACGCAGTATGCACTCACCCTGCCAATTTGTCAAAGTATACATTCATTCACCCTGCCAATTTGTCAACAGTATACATTCATTCACCCTGCCAATTTGATGCAGTATGCATTCACTCGCTGTGCTAATTTGTCAAAGTACACATTCATTCACCCAGCCAATTTGACGCAGTATGCACTCACCCTGCCAATTTGTCAAAGTACACATTCATTCATTCCCTGCCAATTTGTCAAAGTATACATTCATTCACCCTGCCAATTTGTCGCAGCATACATTCAGTCTCGCCCTGCCAATTTGTGAAAGTACACATTCAGTCACCCTGTCAATTTGTCAAAGTACACACATTCATCACCCTGCCAATTTGTCAAAGTATACATTCACTCACCCTGCCATTTGTCAAAGTACACATTCACCCTGCCAATTTGTCAAAGTACACATTCATTCACCCTGCCATTTGTTGAAGTACACATTCATTCATCCTGCCATTTTGTTGAAGTACACATTCATTCACCCTGCCAATTTGTCACAGTATGCATTCACTTACCCTGCCAATTTGTCACAATAACCCCATTCATTCAGCCTGCATTTTTTGTCACATTCATTCACCTTGCCAATTTGTTGCAGTACACATTCATTCACCCTGCCAATTTGTCACATTAAAATCACACATACATTCACTTACTAATTTGTTGCAGGGGTGGGAGCAGAAAATCATAGCTATACTGAAGAGGCTGGGGGTCCAGGGGGCCCTTTTAGGCCCCTGATGGGGTGCAGGGGCAACGCCCCCCAGACACTGAAGAAAATTTGTCTTGCCAAGACACTTTTTGTGGCCTTTCCTTGAAAACAAAGTTAATAATTAACTTCTACACAAAAAGACTCCAAATATGACAAAATGTAACTTATGGCTTGAATATCAAACTGAAAATGTTATGCCAAGTACTTAGAATACATCTTAAGTTAAATTCAGTAAACCATCAAAACAAAATAGGATGCAATGTATAAATATTACTCACCAGTGATGTCAATAGAACTATTAGAAGATAGTGGCTTAATTTCAATCAATTTATTAATAAGTTCAAGAATGAGGATTCCTAGTTTGTTTTGGGGGGTTGTGTTTTAGTCTTACATGGCAGCAGAGAAATTCAGCAGAGTCAATATCTGCGCTAGCATCACTGGACTGGCACACAACGAATGAGTATGGGTCTGGTTTAGGCACGGTCTTGGACTCTTCCAGTGCTTCGTTTCTGTCTAGTAAGGACTGGTGGCCAGCAAAAATATTCTGAGCAGTGGCCACTTTTCGCCGAAGCTGCCGAGAAGCTGTATGACTTCGCCTCTTGCCTCGTCGAAGTGTCTGGCTAGTACATTCACTATTTTGTTGTTGTTCGTGGCCTCGTCGATGTTCAATGAGAAATGCCTCGTACGCAGTTTGTAAAATGAATCTTCCCTAAAGGCTGCTGAAACCCCATGTGTCATCGTACATGTTGCGGTTTTCCTGTACATGGAAAGCTGTTCCAGGTTTTCAGTATATCTTTGGCAAGTTTTCGACTGTACCTATTAAGTTTCAAAACAGAGTGACTGAGGGCGGAAAATGAAGCAAAATTTGACAAGACAGGGGGGTTAGTTTACCGCCAAGGACACAGACAAACGGAGTACATGTCTAGACAATGCATTTCGACCTCTTGGGTCTTCTTCAGGTTAGGACAGTGACAAAGAACAAGAAAACACTTAGCTGCTATCAGCTGCTTCTCCTGTTTCTCTCGCACTCAAAAATGGCCGCCAGACGGAAATGGGAGGATCATGGGAGAGGAAGTATGAGGGAGGAGAGGGAAGGGGAGGGTGTGTGTGAAACGATGATAAATGAAATAGTTAATTAATTAAGAAATGAATAAATAAATAATAAAAAAATAAATTTAAAAAAATGAAGTTGAAAAAATTTTAAAAAATATATATTTTTCAAAGATCTATATCTACACAAACATATATGTGTATATATATAATTTGAATAATAATAATAACTTTAAAAGAAAAAAATGATTAAAATAAAAAATACATAAATAAAGAAATAGATAAAAAATAATAAATTAATACAAATAAATAAAATTAACAAAATTGAAAACAAAATAAAATGAAAAAGAGATATAATAAATGAAAGGGTGGCTGCACCTTCTGTATGCAGTGGGTAGTGGGGGCAATGGTGGTGGTATATGTGTATGTGTATGTATATATGTATGTGTGTGTGTGTGTTGGTGGAAGATTATGCCAAGCGGTGTGGAAATGGTGGGGTATATGTATTAGTATTACTGTTGGATGTTGATGCCTTGGGACTGTAACGTACCCAGTTAGTTTGGCAATGAGATGGGTCTCTCGTGATGTACATTCAAAGTTGTCACTCTGTGATTGCCAGAGTGCCAAGACTTTCACATGGTTGATGTTGTGTGGGGGTTGTTTGAAGTGTAGGGCAACAGGTTTGGGTTGGTGGTGGCAGATGTCAGCCAGGTTCAGAGATGCATGTCTCCAGTGTGTGGGATGTTTCACCTATATAGATCTTGCCACACAGCTGGCAGTGGACAGCGTATACAATGTTGCGGCTCTGGTAGGAGAATGTGCATTTAATAGTGAAGGAGTCCTTGGGGTCCTGTAGGATGGTGTCTGGTGTGGTGAGGGGGCAGGTTTTGCAATTAGGTTTTGAGCAGGGGCGAGTACCTGGTGGTGTGGGTATGGAGATTCTGTTCAATTTGGACTGCAAGAGATCTTTTAGATTTCATCACATTTGAACGTGATCATGGGTCTGGTATGGAAGGCAGTTTTTGGTTTTGCACAATGTGCCAATTTGATTTGAGAATCCTGCAAATGGGGGGGGTGTGTGGGTGGAAGAGGAGGCAGGCAGTGGGTCTGTCGGTCTCCTTTGCATGCTGGGTTTCCAGAGCAGCACCTATTAAATCAGGCGCCAGTGCAGAGGCAAGCAGTGTTCCGCTAAAAATGCAAAAGTCCTCTTAGCATTCAGCAGGGAATCAACTTTTGACACCGGAGCCATTACTGGAGCAGCAGCAGCAGGAAGAGGTGATGTATGTTTCAGCGCATTCAATCTCTCCATATGTTTCGTCTCCTGGGAATGCACTTCAATCAACATTTTTGCATTTACTTGTATGCAAGCTTCCGACTGCATGGTATACACCAAGTAGCACCCACTTCATTTGTTTTCCGCAACCATTTTCAGAACGGACGATTCAATTCATCCATCTCATCCATCTGTTCATTTCTCCACTTCTTCAGATCAATGTCGATCTTCTGTGCCTCTGCTTGTCGTTGATCAGCTCCATTTTTGAAAAATATAAAGCACAATGATGGTCTTCACGCATTGAAAACAAAATGTTGGATTTCAAATACGAGTGGTGCGCGAAAACCTGAATTGGAACACGAAACGTGCATATGGGGGGGAAAAAAGATAGGAAAAATTTGCTTTACGGAATTCCGTATCAATACAGGTCTCTCACCACCATTCATTCACCCTGCCAATTTGTCACAGTATGCATTCATTCAACCTGTCAATTTGTCACCGTACTTATTCATTCACTATGTCAATTTGTCACCGTACTTATTCATTCACCATGTCAATTTGTCACCATACTTATTCATTCACCATGTCAATTTGTCACAGTACTTATTCACTGTGCCAGCATGTCACAATACACATTCATTCACCCTGTCAATTTTTCACAGTACTTATTCATTCCCTCTGCCAATTTGTCACTGTACACATTCATTCACTCTGCCAATTTGCCACAGCTCAAACTCACCCCACAAGTTTGCTGCTGAACACATTTGTTCACTCTGCCAATTTGTCACAATACACATCCATTCACTCTGCCAATTTGTCAAAGCTCATACTCTCTCACCCCACAACTTTGCCGCTGTACACATTCATTTACTCTGCAAATTTGTCACTGTACAAATTATACAACCTGCCAATTTGCCATAGTATTAACATTCATTGACTCCTCCAGATTGTCACAGTACACATCATTCATCCTGCTGAATTTTCACAGTATACATTCATTTACCCTGCCAATTTGTCACAGCACACATTCATTCACTCTGCCAACTTGTCACAGCACACATTCATTCACTCTGCCAATTTGTCACAGTACACACTCATTCACCCTGCCAACTTATCACTGTACACTTTCATTTACCATCTAATTTGTCACATTACACACTCTCATACTGCCAATTTGTCACAGTACACATTCTCTTACCATGCCAATTTGCCACAGTACACATTCATTCACCTAGCCAATTTGTCACAGTACACATTCATTCACCTTGTCAATTTGTTAGAGTACACATTCATTCACCTAGCCAATTTGTCACAGTACACATTCTTTTACCCTGCCAATTTGTCGCAGTATACATTCTTTTAACCTGCCAATTTGTCACAATACACATTCATGCACCCTACCTAATTGTCGCATCTCCCAACTGTTGGAACCACACTGCTAACAGGGGCTCATGACCAAACAGGCTGAGTAGGAACTCTGTTCAGCCAATCCTGAGCACCCACTGAAGGCCATCTCCCTCAAGAATAACAGATGATCTCCTAGCTACAGCGTTCACCATGCATGGTCTTCAGGTGCCTTTCTTCTCTGCTAAGCAAAGGCTGTGGATTTTGAGACCTGGATACAGCTATGGTGTCAGTGGGCCATGGAAAGTGGGTGGTGTCGGAAGCCCTGGAAAAGGGGCCCATCCAGACTTCAAGCAGTGCAATTGTGTAAGCAGAAGGTTTGCTATAGACAGTCAATCCATTGCAAACACCCAAACAAGGTACTTTTATTACCTTTGTATGCATAAAACATTGGTTGAAAAAAAAGTTTTGCTTTCATTCAAACAAATGACAGGGGGAAAGGGGATTGAGCGTTGGAGCATATTTGATGGTACATTCAAAACATGTTGAAAAACACAACAAAAAAACTTTGCTCAATAGCTTTAAAAAAAACACATTTATTGCACATAACAACAATCCTTGGAGAGAGTATCAAATCTCACGCAATAGAGGCATCATTCCCAAATAAATTAAAATTTGTACACATAAACTATTTGGCTCCAAAAATGCACACATCAGATGGGTTCTTCACAAATGAAAACTGGGCAAAAACATGTTATCATGGACACTCCCAAGTCTCCAGATCTGGTATCAACAATCTATTGCACTGGTTGAGACGCCAATACAAATCTGCTTGGAAACTTCAAATCTGGATCACAAAATCTCAAGCTTTTCATGGCATACAGAAAAAAAAAGAGAGAAAGGGGGGGGGGGGGGGGGGGGGGGGAGGGAGGGAGGAGAATATCCAACCACCATCAGACAGTGCTAGATGCATACTCATGACAGTTGCATCCCACCAAAAGAAGACAAGGGGAACAGCCTTCATTCACACAGATGTATAGGTTTGGTTAGTCTTTGATCAAGTGGTCAGGCTGAGACAACATGAAGTCACCATTGTGAGAACAGGACAAACAAAGCAACACACAGCCTTCTGGGGCCAACAATTTCCCCATAGGCACACTTTTGTTTTCAAGTGCCAGAGAGAAACGTCAGAAATCTTTGGTGTGGTATATCAATGCAACAGTCATTCTCTTTCACACATAAGGCGAGGTGGAAAAGAGACGGTGCAAGGGGAAGAAATATGAACAGACATTTAATGTGTTCACAATCTTACATTGTAACACCTCAATCACCATTATCAACAGCCAACAGTGGGGGGGGGAAGGATCAGCGAAAAATCAAAAAGCAGAAGTTCAAAATGAGTTCAATTCTCAGGATTAAGACATCAAGGGCAAATTTCACCCATCTGTACAGTGAAATAAGATCGTACAGTACAAAGAAAGAAACTGCATACTTCATTTCATTTATATCAAAACACCAGCTAACACCAAACAAAAGAGGAGTAAAGTGCAAAGTGTATATTTCTTCCACCATGCCGACAACTAAATGGCACAGATTTACAGATTTTTATTTTCTATTAAATCTGGGGAGCATACAATTTTTTTTTCTTTCTTCGGATACTCTGCTGACGGTGCTTTTTTAAATTTTCCTAGTGAAAGAGAGAAACTTTTGATGAGTACACTGAGGTCCTTCTAGGTAGGACCTCAATGTGGAATCAGGAGCTTTTAGGTGTCAACACTTTGCATAGGCTTGCATGCAGATTGAAAGTGTCAGGATAGTGAACTACTACTTCTTCATGGTAATAACCTACAATGAGGGGGAAGATACAGCAGAAGGCTGTGTAGTGTTCAATTCTGGCTGCCAGACCACAAGGATTTCCATATGCACATTTTTGTCACCATCATTCAAACAGCGTTTCAAAACACAAAGAGTGGCACCATTTGATGAAACGTATGTGCGCATTGTTTCACTAATGCTGAAGGACCGTTTCAAAACTCACAAAACATCCAGTATCCATAGCTTCCTTTTCTCACTTCACTATTCATATTAGACTGCAAAGCCTACACTCTTTTAAAGCTGTGTTTGTTAAACTTGTGTAAGAGCAAGGAAAGCTAACAGTACTGGGGGGAAAATCTGTCAGTGTTGCTTTTGGGGGTCTTTCTCAGCAACTGAAATCAAAGATAGGGAATCAAAAGGTCACATGAAAGGGAAAATGTTTCAGCTGTATTTTTTCCCCTTCCCAACTTCAAAGAGAGAGAGAGAGGAGAAGAAACCTAGCACAATTTATGTAATTAATATAAACTTAGCGCAATATATGACTGGCTTCTGTTTGGGTTCCCCACATGCGAGGCACAGTGAGGATCATAGCTAACCTGAAAATCTCCAGAAATATCGGGCAATTAAATGGTGTTCTCTCTTCCACCATATCTTTCTTCTAAATGGTCTGTAAACTTGTTTCTGAGTCTTCTAAGTCCTTTGTGGCATTTCCACTACAAAGAGAAAAATGTTATCAATCAGCATTTCTTTTAGCTTTTGCTGTTCATTTTCACTCTTTAAGCTGGTAGACAGCTGCCAAAATTTAAAAAAAGAAGAAAACAAACTCCACCTATCTTGAGAAAAAAATCATCTGTACCAATAATCATTACTTTTTTGCCCCAGTAAATGGTTACTAGGTCCACAAATTATTCACAGGAAAGATCATACTGCACTCTGAGTTTAAGATTCTTATCATGACAAACTCTGTTTTTGTTCCAGAAAAAGACGCATATGGAACATATCCGACACACACAGAGAGGATCTGAAGATGCTGTACAAACCAACCAACCAACAGACAGCAAAGTGATGTGGACCAAGCTGCAGGAACATGACGGAGAAGCCACAGTTAGGAACAGAGCCCTTCTCTCTCAGGCAGTGGTCCATGGGAGCAGGCCACTTCATGCGGGCCGCACCACCGGCTACAAACTTCTTGTTCTTGCATAGAGAATGATGAACAATGTTTCACACATCAGTGGGGGATTTTTTTTCGCAGTTTTCAGCGCATGTGTATGTATACATAACACGGACATGACGCAAAAGGAAAGAGTTGGATGCAGATGGACAGCAACAGGAATACGCAGGCGGGGAAGGGATCATACACTCACCTGACCACTTTTTACAATTTTCGTTTGACAAGCACACAGGCAAAGCAACGTGTAATGTACAATGCAGACAGTGGACATAACAGATATGAAAAAAAAATCACTGACCAACAATAAAAATAAAGACCCAAAGGGAATGAAAAGCCGAAGTGCTGACGAAAGTCGACAGTGAAAATACAATCCAAAGAGTGCCAACACAGAGCTATGTACAGAATGTTGTGATCACTCTAGCAGGCACTTCCAAAAGTTGACAGAGAGCTGGGATGATATCCCTCTCCCCTTGAAAAAAACAACCCCAAAACAACAAGGAGTACAATGCCCTCTGCACTCAGGGCTACAGATAGCCCACACTGTCTCTCCCCTACCTTGCTGGACAACCTGACTTCAGCACGCACACAAAACAAACTGTATCACTAGTGGAAGGCAGGCCACAATAAATGCACACATCCCTCGTCTCCTGCTGTGTCACACCTCAGTGTCATCGTCCCTCAAGTGGGAAACTCTATATACATGGCAGTAAAACCAAACCAGGTCAAGGTCTGTCCAAGTGTCCCACACTGGCGCACAAAGACCGCTTCACTCTGGGGAGAAAGCAGACAAGGAGCAAAAGGGAAAAAAAAAAAGACGGCTGGGGCAACCAATCATCAGCTGTTTCCAACCTTATCTGTTGATACCATGACACACATATGAATAGGTGAAAAGAATGAACTGGCAGTTTAAAGTTGACTGACATGTCGCACATAAGCCAACACAATGAATCATCCTGATCAACAGGATGTACAACACTAGAGAGATGATTGTCAAAAAAGGACAAGTTTCACAAAAAAAACACATTATTACATACTCCAGCCAACAAAAACAAAAAACTTAAGCAAGAAGAAAAGTTGAACACAGGATAAGAGAGAAGGTGAACATGCTGAAAGTGAACAATAACACCAGCAAAACCAAATCATTTTTTCCAAAATAGTTCGGTGTGGGGCATATATGTGTTCATACTCAAATACTGTTGAAAAGTGGTGAAATATTGCACATGTGCCACGGCAGTGAAGATGACAAAAATGATTTAATTCCACAGGAACCTCAAAATGGAAAACTTGACAGGAAAGTGGGAGAATTTTTTTTTCTTTCAAAGCAAATGTCTGAAAGTACTTACCTTCTTTCAAACCATTGCTGACCAGTCATTCTTTGACATTTCATTTCAGACACATGTTGGCAGACAACTGTTGTAATGATGCCTGACAAAATAAAATGATGAAAGCCATCTGGTGTATAGCTGAAAGCCATCAGCGCTGATGTATTATCTAGGGAAGGAGAAGAGGTGAGGGGAGGAGGGGTGGGGGAGGGGGTGGAGGGCGCATCTGTACACCAATGTTCAAGGTGGAATGGCCTGCTAATCTAACTTAATACAATGGATATTCACAGTCAAAGTATTCAATGCAGCAGCCAAACACCAACCACATGTATAATGTAGTTATAACCATTGCTACACAACTCTCCATAAGCTGTGGCAAATCACACGTCTTGAACACTGTGTTTCACTTGGCACTTTTAACCCTAATCCATCTATCCCTTTTAACAATCACATAATTTTGTCTCTGTGAATCAAAACAACTGTCCAATTACTTTGGATCATGTACATGCGAAAATAGTAGGACCTTAACAACCCTTTTTTTTTTTTGCCTGGTTTTGTTTGCATTTCTTCCAGTTAATTCCAACTGCCTTTTACCTCTCATCCATTGTCATCAGTACATCAATAAAAATGCAAAGCTGTCCCACCATACAGTCGAGCCAACATTGCTTAGAGATTGGAAATTACACCCATTCTCTGGACTGGCTAAAAAAAAAATCTATAATGTTTTTCAAACTATCTATTCAGTTTCACTTTTGAAAACTACAAAGGGTTGTTAGGTCTGTACCCACCTGTCAAGGCCTACACAGTCAAGGCTGAGCCTGTCAAGGCCATAACTTCCACCCTCCTGAACATTTCATTGACCGATCTCACACATTCAACTGTGGGGGTAGGGAGGGTGATCGACACAGGTTTATTCCAAGGGTGAGTACACCATCATCTATCAGCTAGTCCTTTCACTGCCCCTGTACCAACACACAACTGATGTCCGTGACCCAAACCACCATGGGAGCAGGTGGAGAGGTGTGGGTAAGCCATTACTGCCAGCCACTGGTGTGGAGAGAGGGTGCTGCGTGTCCCAGGCTGTTTGATGAAGGCAGGCCAGCATGGCCTCTCTCGCTGCAGCTGGGGACAGGGAATTGGTGGCAGGCAGCAGCAAACTCTGAAGTTGTGGCCAGGGCAGGACGAGACGTTGAATTCCTCCCTCCACATGCCTAGGCCTCACACCTGCCACTGATACATACACAACGTTTCTTGCCATTTTGGTAAAAACATGTACATAAGTAGAAGGGGATTCCATGACAGTGAAAGATGAGCAGCTGAACTCTTTTTGAAGTGTGGACACAAGCATTTGCTAACGTTTATTTGAGCAAAATGTGTTCAAACAGCTCCTGGCGCCCTGGACTTGAGCTTTTTTCATACATTTTAAAGAGTTGACATCTGTCTACAATATATTTATTTCAAACTCTACCAGGTACACATCCAATCAAAAATATAGGTTTGTTGAAATATACATTGGCAATAAAATGCTGAACTGTTTAAATGCATGCTGATTATTCTCAAACTGATGCAAATCAATTGCCATTTTTCAATAATTTCTGGTGCATAAACTACAACTTTGAATTTAGATACTTACTGGTTTATTTTTCTATCTGTCTTCATGTAGAATTAAAAAAAGAACAGCATCAGGTATTCAGTGGTTTCTTGTTCTGAAGTGTTACCATCCCACTTTGCAGTAAAAAAAAAAAAAAAAAAAAAACCAAAAAAAAACTTCAAACCATCACACTGAGCTATTTATAATAGGTTCTTTAGATATAAATGTGCAAAAAAAAAAAAAAAAAAAACCCACTACAAATAGAACTCTTGTGAACAAATATTTTTCTTTTTCATCATTTACTCCCTATTCCCTCCTCCCTCTCCATACCCTAAATAGAAACTAAAGAGAAATCCTTATGTACTAAGTTTGACAGCTGAAAAAGCAAAACGTAATTTGCAAACGCTGGTCCAAATCACTTAACAATGCTCCAGAAATGATCTAAAAGAAGTGAGTCGGTTTCATGTATACACTGTTTATCTGTATATCTGTTAAGTATACATTAAAACTGTCTTCCTTTATCTTCCTTTTACTCTGAAGCAGAAAAAAAAAAGCAACAATGAGGTACTCCGCTAGTGGAATCATTTTAGTTTCATATACAAACAAGATAAGAATGATGCCTTCAGTATTCCTTATTGTAAAGACCATAATTTCCTTAGGATGAAATGAACTCAACCTGAAACAAACACACTATAATTACAAGTCAACAAAAAAATGGACCATATCTTCACTATCACATTTAATTACTGCTGAACTTCCAGTGCCATGTTCTGCCAATGGATCATTCACATTCAGGTCTTTATAAAATCTGCAAGGCATTTGAAATATGCACATCTTTCAATGCATCAAGTGCACAACGTCAAATATTTCAACATTTGTATCTTGAAAATATGTTTTCCATTGAAAAGGACAAAACAAAGTGTTAGAAATACTGACCAAACAAATATGCATGTTACTTGCTAACAATTCTGCTAGTGGACAAGTGTCAGTCACAGGGCACATGCAAGTCTGGAATTCCAATCCTGACTATTGTCAAACCACTCAAGACGTACTTTTAATGATTGTTCATCTATCCAACAGCTGTTATTTTCTTGTTCTCATGGGCAAGTCATCAACAAAACTGTCCCATTTACTGGTTTGTCTTGCCATTAAGATCAGAGTTACAGTATTAAAGGGACCAACTGACAACAATATTTATGAACCCATGAATATGTAGAGAGACTCTCAAGTATCAGTGGAGGTCTTCAACAATACAGCCAGGAAATGAACAATAAAGATGTTCATTACACACAAAGTCAGAAAAATCAACAAGCACAGACACTACAAAAACTTGCCAACATGTCGGCTCAATACACTGATCTATGGTCGCATCATTTCCTTAATGTGAGAGATAACTACATGGACTTGTTGATTCCACATGGTGAACACAGAGTCACATGCTGTCAGCCTCTGGTTCCAGCACAAGGTGGTCAAAGACCAAAGTTGTGTGGGAGTTACAGGTTCAAGCCCAAGTAGCGAAACAATCAGAAGCAGGAACAGTGTGAGGAACTCCCCTCACCATGCTGCGACATGCAAATAGAAAGAGAGAAGCACAGCTGATGAACCCTAGAGCGGGCCCAAGGATACAACAATGTACAGAACTGACAAAATGACTCTCAAGGCAAATCTTTAGTAAGTGATTCTGACAAGGCTAGCTCACTTGCTCTGTTTTCAAAGACTATTTAGATGTCTTCATTTAAAAAGAGAAAAAAATCAAGCTTGTAACTTTGTATGTTCACACACATTCTTTTACTTTTTCATTTAATGTAATCAATGACCTTACTACAAAACTTTTTTCAAGACACAGAGGCCATAAGGTACACTGTAGAAAAATGGTCCCTGACTAATATAAAAACTGGTGATCACCTAGGCGTTTTCTGCCCATAATACTACTGTAAATGTGTTCCTGTTGACTGTCATCATGAAAATTGTTCATTCAGTCTGCATGACATGATGTGCACCAATGCTGACCCAAAGACCAATGAAACAGAAGTCAGGGAAGGACTCTGGTTGCTCCCAACCCCAGCAGTCACTGTCAAATACTGCTGCATGATGGCAAAGAGGAGAAGATTCACAGTGTGACATTAGCCATGTAAAATAATCTTTAAAAAATACCATCAAATGGCAAAGATGACAATACACAGAGTGACACATATAGCATAGACAGTGAATGCTGTGACCACCACCCAATTTAGCATGGACAGACCACACAGAGAAAAACAAACACTATGTTCACCACTTGTCATCGCATCTGTTTTGAGAAGAATCACAGGCACATATCACACAATTCTTTGACCCACGTTAGGCAGACCCCTAAAAGCCACCAGTGAACACAATATAGCCTTGTGTGCGACATTCCCATGAAGAGCAGGCAAACAGCCACATACTACTACTACTTCCTCATTTCTGCTACACACCACTCTGATCATCAACCATCCTTTGCCTGGATGAAAGCAGTCAGCAGACCCACAACAGGTCCATGAAAGACTTGGGGTATCAGTGAAAGAACACAAATTTTTTTTGAGACAAAAATATGAAAAGAATGCACAGCTCAACAACGAACAGCTCATCCTAACGCATGGATAGCTCACATCATGATCTTTCCTCATTACGTACTTTCCTTTTCTCCCACTACAGAAAGCACAGTTTGAAATCCGAGTAACCTCTTCGTTCACGAAAAATCCCAATTCTCTATAAGTAACTGAGGAAACTATATATGTACAGCAAGAAACAAAGTTTAAGAATTTAGTAGACTGACCAATCTACAACATGTGCATCGTTCTTTGATCCTGAATCACCAACTTCAAGCATGCACAGTACTAAAGCATCATCATCAAGCATACTTTCAAACTGCATGCACGCATACACATGCAAATGCAAACACACTTTACAGGGAATCTGGATATTACACAGTCAGGTCAGAGAAGTTACCACTACCACCCCCTTCACCTTGCTCCTACAATACCATTCCAACCAATATGTTCTGTACACAGCCCAATGTACTGCAGTCTGCGCCCGTTCCTCCCCACTGCAGTTCTCCCACCTGTGTGCATGCCTACATTTCTCCCTCATCTGTTTGGAGCTGTAGGTGATTCTTGGTCAGTACCACAGCAAAAAGGCCAACAACAACAGCTAGCAACACCTTAACAAACATGATGACAAAGCCACTTTCCCTCCTGCTTACTTCCACAGCCCTTCCTAGGTACTTCTTTAAAAATGGTCGTCAGAGAACCTTCTCACCACAATCATCTCCACACATACTGATCACATGCCTTGGAAGCAACAGTAAAACAAATCTCATTCCTAATCTTAGGAATCTCTCAATCTGAAAAAAAAAAAAAAAAAAAATCTTCAATGCGACTCCTATAACTCCATACGATCCTTCAAATGTCAAAATGTTTAATTAGCATTCAGAATAAATCAGATTAACATTATAGCAACAAGCAATGCCACCCATTACAACTGTTCTTCATATACATATATATTGATCTATATCTGATAAAAAAAAAATAATGGTTCGAGGTCCCTAAGAATGAATGTGTCTACAACAACAACTGGATATTCCACCATGTGGTCAAGAATACTGAGGTCTGAATATCACAACCTCTTACATCAGTAAAAGAATACATATCACTTGACTAGGAACAAAGGGATTGACTACAATCTCTAGAAATGCTAGCTCAACAATCATCATACACAAAACTGAATAAATCACAATAAAACTAAAGATTCATTTCCTCAAATTACTTACAAATCATAATTTACAGAATCCTTCAAGTCCCTGAAAAGCTTTCCTCAAATGTTGTTCTGAACCTAATCTCAACTGCATGATATTCTCTATGTACTATGCCAAAACACTGTTTTAAGTGCCAATGCTCTACAGAAACATGTTTACAATATATATGAAAAGTAAGAAGAATAGTACTACCACCGCTGGTGGTTAAAAAAAAACACCTCACAAATTCTATAAGTCCCATAAGACTTCACACAACCTGATCACAATGATCAACAATACCACTATCTGCCAACAATAAGCATAAAAAGCACACCACGTGGATTTATTGCTATCCTTTTCGTTTTTTTCTGCTACATTGTCCAAGCAAAGGTAAATGACCATAATGTTGCAGGAGTAGCTAAACCCTGCTCAAAAGCACTGGACTTTCGACAACTTTAATGCCGCCAACCTGCAATCAACATTCTACCACTTCTTCTCATTCACAGCATCTCTGAACAGGAAAAAAAATCCTACTCCACAGTGTGAGTCTTAAGGACGTTTTCTTTACAGCAATAATAAATTGGCATTATTAAAAAAAATACTTATCATGTCTTCATGTAAGTAATAAACAGGGCATGATTTTGTTCAGACTTTCAAAAACAATCAGTTAAAAATGGTCTGTCAGTTTCATACATTATGAGCAACCCTTGGAAGGAAATGAAGCCCTTTCTTCTTTAATTGTTTGTGGAACTCTTCTAAGCGGGAATGCTGTCAGGATACACAGGCTTCATTCTGTAAAATATTTCGTAAATCCCTCTACAAAACAAGATTCAAGTAAATGTGTGGCTCTGCCACCCCAAATTTCTCTTTACCACTCTCTTCCACCCCCAAAAAAGTACAACACACACACACAAATCCAATACATACATTTTCTTCAGTCATCTTAATATGCAAACATGATTATGATTCCCTCAGTCATGCACCACTCTGTAACATTCTACTTATATTTTTTTAATCAAAGTTAAAGCCAATCAGGCAACACCAGGAGAAGACTATCCATGATGCAGTTTTCCCCCAAGACTAAAAGACGTCATCCACAACACACAAACCACCATCTTCCCAACAGTCTGTTTGCACTGAATAAATACCAGAAAACATAAAACATGATGATCAGTCACAAGACGCAACTGATGACTAGTCAGATACAGAAAATTTAAAACATCAATCAGTCACAAGTCAATTGATGACTAGTCGAAACAGACAGAGACTGCCCGCAAAGTCATGGCACTATGCACAAACCATATCGCACAAACCACATCCAGGTAAACGTGTCCATTACAATCACACTGTGCACCAGAACCTGCTGGTTTTGTGAAGACGGACAGAGAAGGGGAGACAGTGAGAAAAAAGAGGGGGGAAAAATCAAGATCCTTCCAAAGAAGTGCACAATGCTGCTCTTAAGTCCTGTTCTCCATTTTTCTACCTTCTCTTTCACAAACACTACAGGAATTAGGGAGTTAGTCAAGCTGGTCAGTTCAGACTGGCATCTCCATCCCTTTCACTCTCTCTGGGCTATGATGCATGCCAGATCGACAGTAAAGTGAAATTCTTCTCACAAAGAAGAGATCCAGACACATGCTTCTGAACCTCTTGCACAAAAATAACGCAAAGCTTCTTTGCCCCTCCTCTTCACCACAGTTTAAAGAAACAACGTTAAAAAGTGCCAAGTTGCACATCACATTTGGCTCATGTTTGGAAGTGAATTTCACCTTTCAGGTTGCCAGTTCTCTCACAAACTTGCTGTTTTCTTCAAATGCAGCAACAAGGCAAAATGAAAGGTTTCCATGACAGGCACACGCACACACACACACAGAATGTTAGCAGAGCAGTTAAAGAGGGGTGAGGCAGGCACAGGGGAGAGAAGGGATGGGGAGGGGAGAAAAGGAAGCCAATGCTATAAAGTGGTAGTGGCCTGTACCCAGGGTCCTGATCTCCACTGTCCTGGGAGTCTCTAGGGGCTGACTGTCCTAGATGGGGCTGAGAGCTGTATGGGTGTGCCGATGGTGCACACTGCTGCCACTGTCCCCACCCCCTCCTCCTCCACCCCTGAGTACTGATTGTAGTCTTTGAGCTCCTCGGCACTGAAGCCACCCATGTGCTCGTAGTACTGAGGATGGGGCTGCTGAGCTTCATGGTAGGAGCGACGTATCAAGTCCCGTGCGGCCTGGTCAAGTTCTTCGGGGGTCATGTCCGTGGCCTCTTGGATCTCCCGCTGAAGACACTTGGGATCCACATAGCCATGAAGACCCTCCGCTTGCAGCACCTGCACAGAGGCAGCAACATGTCAACTGCATCCTTCACATTCTCTCTGCTATAGCAGAGTCAAGTTCAAACAACATCAACACATTGATCAAAGAACAATGTAGTATGGGTGCTGCAACAGACATTGCAGAGCTGCTGGTTGAGGATCACAGTATTTGAGTGGTCTGTGAGGAAGGCCTAGTAGCATCCATCTCCTTTCCAGGTATTCTGTGCATGCTGGATACTTTTCAGTTTAGATAACCTATCAAACACCACACCGAATCTGGATGCCTCTGACATGAAGGGAATTCACAAACAAGCAGGTCTGCACATATCCTGACCAGAAGGCTGGAAGAATTCTGATCCACAGTCAGGTTTGAACCCATGCACGATTTACAGGCCAATGTTCTAACTACTTTTCCATCTCATCTGTCATTTTTCACACATGAAATCTCATCACAATGAAATTTTACTTTCTTATATGAAATCTCATCACACTGAAATTTTACTTTCTTCAAATATATTTTTTGGAAAGAATACAAAAAAAAGCTATCTACTGCACACTAACACTTATATAACAAAGAAGCACACTTTGACTTCTTGTCTCTTCACTGAAGCCTGGAGGTTTAGTGCACTCCTTTTTGTCAACCCTGCATTAAACTCATAATAACTGAATGTAGCATTCCCTATATGGACACAGATAAACTACTACCTATGACACAATTCATTCACACATCAAAGAAATATGCAGGAAGCATTTAACAGAACTGCATTAGTTTGATATTCATGCTTAACAAAACCACAAATCAACCCTCTGACTCTAGTAATGGGCACAGAGGCCAGTTCCTTTGACAGTGTGTGATGGTGAGGAAGAAATGGATGTATAGCACAGCGACAGAAGGAAAGAAACCTGCGTCTTACTTTAGCCACCAAGCTTTCAGCAGAGAGGAGCGACGATGGCGGGCCAGCAGGTTCTGTCGGTACTGGGACTGTACATGGGCAGGAATGAGGAGAGGGCCACGCTCCACACTGCGGTGAAGGTGAGTTGACAGGTCAGGCAGGGCCGCCGAATCACTGTGCCGATGATGCATGCGAGGTTCTTCTGTTTCTGCATCACCATATCAGTCGCATTCAGTCTTTTTAATCAACACACATCTCCACCCTATCTCCATTTCAACTTCATTCAATCTGTTATCCATTCTTTAAGGATTATGTCAACTGCAGTCTTAAACAAATTTGATTTAAATGAAAAGACTGAACTGATAAGCAACTGTAAAGAAAAAAAAAACAAAAAAAAACCAGATCACAAGTAATCTAATTAAAAAAAAAAACAAAAACCCAACAACCAAACAGATCACCATCAGTTTCTTCCGTAAATGATTTGTCACATAGCATTCCTTCTCCTCTTTGCTCTTCCTCTGTCAAGTATATGTGCTTCTGCTATGTGAGACTGTCACAGTTGTCCTAGGAGTACATAGTAAGTCAGAGTCAATGCTCAAAGTGCAGCTAGTCATGAAGGCCACAGCACATCTATGACAACCACAATAACTCTACGACACCAAAAATGTGCAAGCAGATGACATCTGGTCAACAGCTACGACCAAACAGCAATGCATACATGCAAGACACAACTGAACTGTCAATCATTCTGCTTGCACAAAAATCCAGAAGGTGCTCTTGGAACCAATGCTCTATGAAGAATACATTATTACAAGAGATCATATCTATACAAGAACTGTCAATGAAAAGGTTGAACACCCACCTCCCACCCCCCTTAAAAAACTTCATCTCTTGGATTAAAAACACCTTCCCACCTTCCCTCCTTTCTCCCTGTCTCAGAGAAAAGATCATAGAAAACATTATAGCTGGAATGAAAGGCAGAATAATAACAGTAACAAGGAAACAGAAACAAACACATTAATTCAAGGTGGTGGGCTGCTAATACCAGGCAAGAACCCTCAGTAAGCAACTGGAACAACAAGAAATTTGACTACATCATGTCTTGTAGCATCTACCCCTCACAATAAAGATGCAGTGGCCCTTCAGAGATCATCATCTCTGGAGCCATGCACTTTAGCAACAGAAAACAAATACCCCACAGCAACAGCCATATAACAGAAAGCTGATGCAACAAAAACCAGAATATGTAAAATTCAATACGCACCCAATCATCTCCCATTTACCCGGTCAACCCCCTCCCCATCCTCCATCCTATTGTGGGACATCACCACTGTAGTCAACATGTGACACATCCCAAAAAAAAAAAACCCAACTGATCAGTCATATGATACATGATGACTACAAAGTATCTGGCAAACAACAACTGATATAGAATCAGAAAGGACCCACATATCTGCTACCTTCATCGTTTTCATCAGATACATCACACAACACTTAACAGTTTCAAGGAAAGATAAGCCATCTCATAGCCTGTGCCCTGATGTCAGAGATGTAGTAAAGAGAAAAAAAAACAGAAAAGAAAAAAAAAAAATTAACAAACACTGAAAGAAAATAATATGGGTAAACTAAAACCAAGAATTTTTCATTTTTTTCCATGCATTTGAAGATACCAAGAAATGCATTTGAAGATACCATAACGAGAATATACAATGACGTCCACATAAAGGCAACAATAATCCACCTATCAATAATCAAAGTAGAACACATACACAAAAAAAAATCTAACAAGTTAATGAATTATGTTACTTGTCTACTCCATCCCATCACAATGAGTTCACAGTCCATCACTGATGACCTGATCTATCTGTTCATTCCCTCACAAGGATGTCACACCCCTTCTCTGACTGGACCTGTCTGCTACACCCACTTACAAGGACATAACGTCCTTCACTGATGACCTGATCTATCTGCTCCATCCATTCGCGAGAATGTAACATTTCCTTACTTCCCTGAGCTGTTTGCCCCATCTACTCACAAGAATATTACATTTCCTCTATGACATGATCTGCCTGCCCCATTCTGCCACAAGAATGTTACAGTCCTTCACTGACCCAATCTGTCTGCCCCATCCCATCACAGGATGTTACAATCCCTCACTGATGACCTGGTCTGTCTGAGCCATCCTATCACAAGGATGTCAAAGTCCTTCACTGACCTCATTTCACCTTAACAATATTCCTGTCATTCACTGGTCTGATCTGTTTGTTCCATCCCACAATATGGGTGTGAACAATCCTTCACCAATGACCTGATCCGTCTGTTCCATACCATCACAAGAATACAAGAATATTATGCTCCTTCCCTGACCTGACCTATCTGCTGTATCCATTCACATGAATGTTGCATTTCCTCACTGACCTGATCTGTCTGCCCCCTGACCTGTCTACTCCATCCCATCACAATAACATTACCTTCCTCACAGACCATCCTTCTGGTCAGATGTAATCACAGGATCCACACCACTTTCATGTCATCATCTTGGGTAGCTCAAACCATGATACCTTACTAACCGTTTTTAAACAGTTCGGACAGTTTGTATCTAAATGTCCCTGTTTCAAATTCTACAATAATCATACAAAGTCAGCACAACAATGTCGACCAATTCCTCCACATAGACACATGCATCATGGACACTGAATTCCAACAAACAAAAATCTGTATCTTCAAGCACCATACTTATAGTACCATTTACACCTGAATTCAGTTCCTAAATTTATAAAAGCACTCACAACATATGCTTAGCTCAACTTCTACTTCAACAATACACACAGCAGACAATACAGACCTGTTTACCCTCATTCCATAACAATTCAGTATTCACAACAAAGGTTTTCAGTATTTTGGGACAAAAATCAGTATTCAAATATAGCATGATACATAATGTGAAAATTATATGCAGTTTTAATTCCGATAGGAAAACAATTCTCAACCTGTAATTTTCAACAATCAGATATCTTTACATCTTTTTGTTGATGGTCAGATAACATTACATCTACTGGTTCCTTTTCTCTTTGTGTTTTTTTTCCTTGTTTTTGAAATGCTTCAAGCCCCTTACTTATTCACCAATGTGAGCTTGTATACAAACATTCATAATCATTTTTATCTTGCCCAAAACTGGCACCTTTGAATTACACTCATCATCATAATCAGCTAAACTAGATGATTTGAACTGTACTCATCATCATAATCAGCTAAAATAGATGACCAGTACCCAAGAGTTCAACTTCATATGAATAAAAAAATCATCAGTTCTGTAAACACTGTTCCACAGATCCATTAAAAAAAATATATGTTATCCATCTCAGAAATAAAATATCAGACTGAGTAAGTCTAATCTGCACACCTATTTTTTGAGAAACAGCCAATTCATTTGAATGAATGAATGATGATGAGTGTGAGAGTGTGTGTGTGTGTGTGTGTGTGTGTGTGTGTGTGTAAGATAAGGTGGGGGGGGGTAGACACACACAGAGCTGGGGAGAGGAGGGAGAGGTGAGGAGAGTCATGACATTTTTCTTTGATAAAATTTTGACATTCGTCTGAACCAAATTTTACTCTCCATTACCGCATTAAGTGGTCACTATCAGGATAGTGTGATTTTTTTTTTGCCCTAGTTCATAAATCATCATCATTATCATAACTATTGTCATTATTACTATGGTTGCTTGTATTTCACAATTTTACACACAAAAAACCTGCTTAGGAGAGTAGCAGTCAAATATTCTTTCAAAAGTTGTCCAATCTAAGTTAATTACAGGTGCACTGCTGGGGGAAGAACGATGGGTATGGGAGAATGGAGGCAGAAGACTGATTTGAGAAACAATATTTAAATAACACATTTACAACAACAAAATTATAAAAATAAAGGGCTCTCAACAAGATATGTATGTGTATGTAAGGAACAGAGCCAGTCATTTTGCTTCAATCATGCACGCATACTGCATCAGGGCATATATTTAAATAAAAAGCACATGTTCTGTATACATGTGTTCTCACATTTTAGCCATCTACATCATTAGAACTGATCAGTGAGGTCCAGTGGCAGATGCCAAAATTTTCTTCAGAAGCAAAAGCAGCAGTTTTGGCATGAATTTCACGCGAACAGCGACTCATTAAAAAAAATATGAACAGACGTGAAGACACAAATGTGTTTCATAGCGACCCTCGACACAGAAAACAAAATAAATTTGAGCAAAAACATTCAGAATTCAACATCACAAAACTGACTTGAATAACTTGAAAAAAAAACTGTGATTTTGTGATCTCCTGTCTTTTGAAGTTTGTGACAAAGCCTCATTGATTTGGTTATGAAATTGCTGACCAACAAAGATTTGATTGATTACAGAAGGTGAAATTGTTGGGAAGGGCAACCTGGAACCAAAATTTGATCATTTTTTTATCTTGTGAATTACCAAATGCTGGCAGCTTATATAGCAATAAACATGACTATTGAATTTTGCCAAATCACCTTGTTGAATCATGTTCGTAGTGCAGATGAACGAAACAATAATAAACAAAAGTGTCTACATTTTTTTTTGTGCAATAAACAATTGACCTAATCCAAGTTCTGAAAACATGGCCTGATGACAAATCCAATAAAATCAATTCACAAATAAGCTGAATGCCACTTCTCCCCTCTCTCCCTACGAGTTCTTTTTCTGTATTTCATTTAGGAATAACTTATTTTCACACCCGGTAGATTTTCCGTACCTAATATGGAAAAATTGTACAGGTAAACAGGTCTGGACAATGTAACAGAATTAAAAGACCAAGAACCATAACCTCTACACTATACAAGTAATCTTTACTGTAACATCTTGCTCTAATGTTATGCAACAATCCCAAAGGGGAGGAAATAGGACAATGACAAAGCATCACCATCTGCACAAAGTGCTACCTCATTCTAGCATCATCTACACTAACAAGCACTTGATAATGAGCAATTCAAGCAGTCATCCACACCAGTATTGCACACTCTCATTCACCAGAATCTGCACTATGGACAATCTTTTCCAAAAAAGAAAAAAAAAAAGAGTTTTAAAAGGGAAGAAAAGAAGAAACAAAGGAATATCTGTATTACCCCACAACCAACTTGCCAGGGAAGAGCGCCCTAGCAATACCCCATCTTTTCTACCAGTATCCTGGTGCATGCATGCTTTTGTCTGTTGGTGTCTTTCTTACGATCAAATCACTGAAAAAGTACAGGATCTTAGGCATCCTTATTGGGATTTCTTCCTGGATGTATACAAGGCATGGAGTTTGACATTACCAGAACTATATGGAGGCTGGGAAATTCAGCTCCCATGTCATCCAAAATCTACTGCCAGGGCTTCAACCTTCAGACAGACGGTCCACTGTTTTGACCACTTCGCTACCACACTGTATAATGAAACAAGTAAAAGAAAAGAAAAAAGAAAAGAAAAAACAAAAAACAAGAAAAGAAAAGAAAACAAAACAAAGCTAACACATGGTAACCACCACAGACTGACACACAGTACCATCATGACCTCAAGCAACAGCAGCACAGAAGACACTCTCGATAGATTCATACGCACAAAAGGTTTCATACATAATTGAACAGCGCATACAAAGCATCAATCTATCCTAAGCATCAATCACATTTAACAACGACATATGCACAGCTGAAAAGATGATGCAAAAAGATATCTCTTTGTCCCCTTCCCCTTCCACAGGAACCTGTCTGTTCAACATTTCATCCATTTTGTGTGCAGTCAACTGATTTTGGTTACATGGCTTCTTTCTTGACAGTAATTTCAATTCTTATTACCTTAACATTATTTTTTTTTTGACAGTCTTTTCAGTTCTAATTACCATAACATCATTGCTTTTTGACAGTGTTTTCAATTCTTATTACCACAACATTGCTGTTTGACAGAAACAAGCTCTTTAATAAGAGGGAGGGGAATGGGGAAGAAAAAAATATCTTTCCACTGACACAAGAGTGAAAACAAAGTTGAAAAGAGTCCAAACCACAGAGCAACAAAGCACTAATCAACACCAGGCGAAACCTTGGCAAAGACTGTAGCAGACAGTTGTGAAGGAGTGCCATGTACACAGACACCAAGAGAAAATTACACCCTTTAAGCATCTTTTACACTGACAGACACATCATGCGTGATGCTCTATCTAGCGTCCACATACCTCGGTGACGACCTCGCCCCAACTGTTTGAAGAAGTTGACCAATCTACCACCTAGTGTGCAATAAGAGTTATCACACAAATCAATGTCAATTCCACGTACTCTGTGGTGATTGATTATAACATATCTATACACTGGGCACTAAAAAAAAAAAAAAAAAAAAACTTGTAAAAAAAAAATATTATTTTTAGTAGTGTCATCATCAGAAAAAATTCTGATCTGAAAAGCCCATAAACAGTATCATTTTATTAGTTTATTTCACTCTTTACTGAAGAGTAAGGTGTTTATCAGTTTACTCTTTATTGGAGAGTAAGGTAATGAAATGAGACAATATGAGAAATCAAAATTACACATCATGCACTTTACAAAAAACTGAAATGAGGGAAATGTTGAAAACAAAGGAATGTCACTGCAGAAACCAGTGCAGCCTGTTAGTGATGAGCACTGACCTTGATGAGGTCACTGACAAAATGCCCCACAATCAGAACAGGCAAAACAAAAAATCACATAAAAAAAAGAAAAACAAACAAAACACAAACACACACAAAAACGCAACTACGACAAGAACAGAAAAAGAGAACACACACAAAGAAAAAAAACACACTTCTTTCAGTCACATACTGAACATGGGGGTCCTTAGATTTATATTACCCTGGCCACTTGGTCACCAAGGACTTACCTAACTGCCGCTTTTCATTTCTCATTGTCTTGTTTAGGCAACATATCTGCTGCCAGCATATCCTAAGAATTTTGTCTGTATGTAAATCTATACTAGTTCAGAGATGTATGCATGCACTGGTTTCGAGGTGGTAAAATAACAGACAGACATATGAAGTTAACCTGTTTATGTCCCAGATTACAGAAAGCAGGTAAACAAAGACTGAACTAGACCACAACTAAAGTTTAAGTTCAATCTGAATAATACTGAGCTCAAGAACCTCTTCCAATGGCAAATGCTGCGTGTTTTTGCTATGTTGGTATAAGCCAAACAACAATTGTTCTGCAACAACAGTATAAACCAAAGAACAAAAACTACTGTTCCACAATACGGCCACCACTGCAGTCATGCGTTTAAGGCCAAATAAATGATGAAATATTCCATGATTCAATACAAGTCCCAAAAGACCAGCAATGTTTTTATAACACAAACAGACCTTACAATCTGCAGCTGTTTGTATGTACTCAACAATAACTGAGAGTGAAAAAAAAACTCCACAGATAATACTCTACATATAGGGTTACTGCAAAAACAACAAAAGGACAGAAGAGCAATATAAATTCTGAAAAAGTCAAAAGGCAAGACAAAACCTGACGAAAGTGTCTCATTCAATATTTGACCATACAACATAGCTGCCAACCTGTTGGAACAGAAATTCCTGTGAGAAGGCAGGGTCCGGGGGCCACAGTAGGCCCCCGTTGGGGTGCAGGGGCAACACCCCTGCTGGGGGTCTGCGAGCAATGCCCCCAGACGCTGACGGGTATATGCACATTTGGAAGTAAAAAATTAGCTTTTCTGGGGTTGAAAAGGGAATATTTCTTCCATCTCATGCTAGAATTAGACATGAACAGTACTGATAGCAAAAGCATACAGATTACAAATATTATATCACACATTACTCAACATTAGAAAGCACTTCAACTGACCACTTCAGTCCAAAAAGTAAACTATGGCTTGACAGTTACGCAGAGAAGAAAAGTCTCCAGACTAATGTCCATTTATGTTGTTCTTTGTTCCTAGATTATCTAGCTACGATGATAGATGCTCTGGAAGTCTTGGTTTTTCAGTCTGTATACAGTGGATACCACCAATATAGCAATGTTCTTGTTTTCATCATCCCTGGATATCTGATTCTCTATAGTCTTGTAACAGCAAACTGAAAGTTTCTATCAAGATGTTGGTAATCATCATCACCATGGTAATAAAGCACACAAAAAATGGGAGGGGGGGGGGGGGGGAGGGGTATGCAATCACTAAGGAAAAATTCCTTTCCTGCAATGTACACCTTCATCTGTTCGGAACTAAACTTTTTTCACAACTTGTCAGCCTAAAGGAGGAGGAGATGCTGAAGATGCTGAGGGGGGGGGGGGGGGGGGGGGGGGGGTGTCTGTCCTTGAGGGCATCTGATGTTGCTCACTTTGCTTTTTTTCAACAGCTCTATTGGAAACTGCTGCTCATAGCAAGCCCCACTCATGTTGGCTTTGACCATGTACCACCATCATAGCATCATCACCCCATTCCTCTTGTGCTTGGCAGAAGAGGCATGAAGTTCGATGTAGTTTATTCCACCATGTGAGATGTTGATGTCAGTATGGCATTCTTTACAAAATGTATGATTTTCGTCTCTCTTGGATGCATCAATGAAGGCGTAATCGACTTTGTATTGTGGCAAAATGGGGAGTTTGTATTATACTCCCTGTTGGCTAAGTATACTTACCATGTCAGACCATAGCATTAAACGGCTGTCAGTCAGCTCTGTCAGGCCGAAATTTTGTGGCGAATACAGTCATAAGATAGTCACGTGATGCCCACCCTACTTCCGCCCACGGAAGATGCTGATGTTCGTTTCCCATACATCATTCAACGAGGCCTGCGCACAAGGCACCCCCAGAGAACCTTGGCGCTAGAGGGGAAAGTAGGGTGGGCATTAGAGTCTGACATGGTAAGTATACTTAGCCAAACAGGGAGTATAATACAAACTCCCCATTTTGGCATCGTATACTATACCATGTCAGACCATAGCAGAATTTAAAGGAAAGGAGGAGGAGGGAGCGCCCTAGTGGTTCTTGGGGTTAACTGATATGGCTGCATTGGCCGCCACAAAGGAAATCCCTTTAGAACCGTCAGCCCTGGTCATGCGGATGTCCCTTAAATAGAGTTTATGAAAGGGTTCTCCGAACGCCAGTAGGCTGCCTCCAGGAGATGGCACATGGGCTCGAGGGGAAAGGGCTGAGAGGTCCTTGTACGCCCAGGCATAGGCAGATCTTACAGTATTGGATAGCCATCTAGAGATAGTGCCCGCCGAGATGTCTTTCTTATTGTTGGGGTTGATGGAAATAAGAAGGCGTCTCTGAGAGGAACGCCTGGGGCGTGAACGCTCCCAGTAGTATCTGAGGCACCTAGAGGGGCATAGGTCCATGTCTCCGCCATGCTTGCTGCTAAGATATCCGCTAGGGAGCGGATAACAAGGGAAGGAAAGGCCGTGTCCGGTTCCTGGTTCTTAGCTAAGAACTCAGGCAGGAACTTAAGCGAGACCGAGCCGTCTCTGTGAAAGGCGATGTCCTGCTGGTCCCCGCTGAGGCATGAATCTCACTTCGCCTTCTGGCTGAGGCCAGGGAGAGAAGGAAGGTGGTCTTGAAGGAGAGGAGGTCAAAGGGAATGGAGTGTAGGGGCTCAAAAGGGGGTTTTCTGAAGGCGTCTAGTACCAGAAAAAGGTCCCACATGGGAGCGCGCCTAGGGGACTGAGCTTCCCGTAGGGCAACCCCCCTAGATAGTTCTCTGAGGAGAAAGTCATTGTCGAAAGATGGGCTGCCGAGCTGTCGGATGGTGGTGCAGACGGCAGATCTGTAGCCCCGAATGGAGCTAGCAGAGAGCTTCCGAGAAGACGAAAGGTGGGATAGGAAATTGCCTATCTGGATGTTGGAGGGGTGGAGGTAGGGGACCGAGTTAGCTGTGCACCACGTGACCCATCTTTCCCATCAGTAATTGTAGAGGGACTCGGTGCTGGTCCTACGTGAGGCTGAGGCCAAGTCCCGTAGTCCCTGCGATGCCCCGGCTTCTGTCAGGGTATCTAGGACGGACCGGGGTCTGTCGGAGGGGGCGGAGGGGACAGGTGTTCGCACTTTGGCTGGCATAGGAGCCAAGCGTGTAGGCGAAGCATCTGGGGTTGGAGCGAGGGAGGCCCGAGCGAGGTTGTCTGAGCAAGTCCCAGCGAGGGGCTAGCTGGAGTGGGGGAACGTGAGTTAGAGACTTGAGGTCTGGAAACCACGACTGGGTCGGGCCACCACGGGGTTATGAGGATGAGACTGGGTCTCTCCAGCCTCGCCTCCTGATCACTTTGTGGAGTATGGAGAAGGGGGGAAAGGCGTATGCTATGAGGCCCACCCAGGGAAGAGAGAGCGCATTGACCGCGTACGCTTGGGGATCGGGGACGGGAGAGACATACATCGGAAGCCAATGGTTGAACCGGGTCGCAAAGAGTTGACCATGGGCTTGAACCAGTGCTCCCATACTGTGGTTAGTGTCAGCTTGTTCAGGGTCCACTCTGTGTGCAGAAGGGTCCCTGAGTGGCTAAGGGAGTCTGCCAGGATGTTGCGTGTCCCCGCTATGTGTCTCGCACGGAGGGTGGTTCCCCGTGCGTGGCACCAGTGAAGTCCGTTCTCTCCCGAGGAAAGAACGGTTTGCTCGGGGTTGGGACCGACTCGTGGGTCCTCCAGGAAAGAGAGCGAACTCTGAGCGTTAGAATGGCTCGACCCAACTGAGTCCTTCACCATTTTGGGCAATGGCGCCAAGCAAAACCGAAGCATATGATCGCAAAGGGGAGACACGACGATCGATCGAGCAAGGGGAAGTCAAGTCGATCGGCCGTGCGGGGAAGGCAATCACACTAGTTAACGATAGTAACACGACGACAAACGAAGCCCCGAACAGAGATATATAAACGCGCCAGGGAAGGAGCGAAAATCGCGCGTGTGGCACTGCTTTCCTGAAGACATTTTCACGCGGACGGAAGTACCGGACGGAAGTAGATTTGTTTAGGTAAACCCATGTGTCTTTCTTCTACCGACACCTTGCAAAAAATTACCAGAAAGTGAAGTGATTTTTTATTTTTGATTTTTTTTTTTCGGGGAAAAGAGACAACTTTCGGGATTTCCTGTCAGATTTTTATTTTCGGGAGTTTCCCGAAAATTTCGGGAGGGTTGGCAGCTATGATACAATGGCTATAGCTCTGCCATTGAGCTGGTCATGTAAGCTGATTCTGAAGGATATTTTGTATGCTGTTGCCCCACAGGTAGTCATGTAAGATACTTTTGAAGGATGCCTTTGTATACTGCGGCCATACAAAGTCACAGAACCAGCTGCAAATTACCACAGTTTTTACTCAATACGTATATGATACCAAACATTCAATCCTCTGCAAGAGGGAAGTAAAATCAGATGCTGGAAGAGGTCCCTGAACTGAGTATGCTCAGATAAATATCACCCTACTGAAAAGCAAATGACTGACCAAGCAAGACACTGACCTGGAGAGACAGCGGCGTCCAGGCCCCCTGACACACCCGGGGACCCTGGGGGTGTGCGTACAGCGTTGCCCACACTGACAGGCCGTGGCTGACCTCTCCTGCCAGCTGCGCTGCAGGTGTAGCCTACACACATAGCGTGACACAAGTCAACACTTGATCTAGGTCTACTAATTTTATTTCTGCGGTCTCATCCTCTGTGCCCCTTCAGTGAAATTACTTTCTCACACCTCATTTTGGCTGTCACAAAAAATAACTACATCCAGGTTCCTCCTGTTGCATGCTGGAACACTGTCCATCGGGAAGAAATCATGTCAACATGAAGCAACCCATCAGAGGAGACACTGTACTGCTGTTAAGTCACTTCAGAGAACTTTCGTGCCTGTACTGATCCAACATATATGGATTACTACTTACTACACTCCAAATGATGACAGTTATTACTTAGTCAATGAGGCCAGCAAGACTAAGCCTTCCTTACCAGAGGACACAATCATGCCCATCCTGGAACAGTACCCATGAACTTGCTGATAACCATTTTGACATGAAATCACTTTACAAACTTGGAGAATAAACTGAAACTGATGTCCCCATGACTGCCAGGTGTGAAGGAGTCCAGAATTTAAGATTATGATCATGGTTACTTGTGAGGGAGGTAACATGTTGTACCTCTTGTGTGTGTGTGTGTGTGTGTGTGTGTGTGTGTGTGTGTGTGTGTGTGTGTGTGTGTGTGTGTGTGTGTGTGTGTGTGAGTGAGTGAGTGAGTGTGAGTGAGTGAGTGAGTGTGTGAGTGTGAGTGTGTGTGTGTGTGTGTGTGTGTGTGTGCATGCGTGTGTGCTGTAACGTAAACATTTTTACCAAATTCACTTGTTATAGGTGGCATTATTTAAACTTTAGCAGAAGCTAAACAAAAATATCATTTCGTCATGAATATGAACAACTAGCACACAGACGTTGTATTTTAACCCTCTTGTCAATCGGGCATCCGCTAGCGCCCAACCGGAAATCACACAGCCAAAACGCTGAGCGCCTGCCAGCGCCCGGTAAAACACCTGGCAACAATGGGCGCCGCCATGTTTCTCGTAGAAAAGGAAGTCTCGCGAGAACGTGATTTCCTTCTTCCTGTAGCCATTTTCTACCGTCTGCAAAAAAAAAAACGCGAGTCGATGCGTGTCGTGGTTCTAGAGTTACGAATTTTTAAAGTTTGAAGTCGAAATGCGGTTTTCACCATGGCTTACTTTGACTTTTTCTGCCGTTCTTTAATGAGATTTAGTGATGGAGATACTGCGATTTGTAGAAATTTACGGCATAAGACTAATGAAAGTGCTGGGTGATGAAGCTTAGAGTGACCTAGATTTCGACTGGGATGAGGTTCAAGGTATGATGAGCAACGATTCGGAAGAAAGTTCTGACGAAGAAGATTTTTTTTTTCCCCCCAAGTAAATGGCTAATGTGACATTCTTCAAACTTACGATATAGCAACATATATATTCGTAGGAATTAAAAAAATTATTTTCATTTCATTCTTTCCTTTCCTCTCTTTTTAATTATTTTTTTAATTGAGTAACCATGTTCAAATTACGGAGTTACCTATCTTGCCGATGGTTTTCGGTGTTACTAAGCTCGGTTAAGTGCATACTGAAGAGGGTTAAATTGATGTACAATATCTAAGAAAGAGAGAGAAAGAGAGAGAGAGAGCGAGAGAAAGAGAGACTCAAGACTCAAATAATTAATTGTGTTTTAGACTTATGCCCATTCACAATGGGGGAAAGTGAGGAGGGGTGGAAATGAACATCAATTCAATCAATTATTACCATGACATACATGACAATTCATCGAAACACAGAATCCATATTACAATAATTACGTGTACAGCATGAAACTTATAATATTTATCATAAATGAGTTACTGCCAAGAGAACTTTGAGAGAGAGAGAGAGAAGAATCCGAGGAAAGGCTTAAAAATTAACAGTGGACTGAACACAGTTACTGAAGACAAAGGGACCATGCCACAGACTAACCTGACTCTGGGTGAGCATCAGGGGCTGACCCATTCTCCTCATCAGAGGGTTTTCATCAGACTCCTGCTTGCCAATGCAGGCCAGCTTGAAGGAGTGGCCTTTGCGGCTCAGCTTGCGGGCCGTGTGTGGGGGGGGTGCGTCACGTTCAAAGTCACTGTCCTCTTGTGGAAGGCTGTAGAAAACCACACAGTATGACTTCTATTCACATGGTGTATGTAGAGCTCTAATTCTAACGCAAGAGAGGGAGGAAGAGATTTTATGTTCTTTACTGAAGCTCAACACTTTTTTTTTTCAGGGTATCACAAACTAAGCACATGCCCGAAGAAAGAAAAATCTTTACCAGAGAGTCTGTTGTAACCAGTGGTCTTCTTCATTTCAGAGTCTGTAATACTGCCTTGTGACAAATCATTTTTAAATTTCAAAGTGGTGGCATCACTGAGATTTACCAGTTGGCAAATTAAACCATTTGACATTCTGGTATCGAGTCAAAGGGCTTTCCTATCTCAGAACAAGTCTCTTAATAATGCCATAAAGATCATGTGTTGTCACCATTCTCATCAACTGTCAACTCATAGCTTTCGACAGCCATCCGGCCATCTTCTTCAGTGATGCTGTTGCTGACTAAGTGAACTCGATTCAGATCACGCGACCATGGGACAACTGTCAACTCTCCATCTCAAAATCTGATGTCATCACTCTCACCAAATGTCACCTCCATCTCACAGTCTGCTGTCATCATTCTCACCTACTGTCACCTCCATCTCACAGTCTGTTTTCATCATTCTCACCTACTGTCACCTCCATCTCACAGTCTGCTGTCATCATTCTCACCAAATGTCAAATCTAACTCAGTCTGCTGTCATAATTCTCACCTACTGTCACGTCCATCTCACAGTCTGTTGTCATCATTCTCACCAAATGTCAAATCTAACTCAGTCTGCTGTCATAAATTCTCACCTACTGTCACCTCCATCTCACAGTCTGTTGTCATCATTCTCACCTGCTGTCAACTCCATCTCACAGTCTGTTGTCATCATTCTCACCTACTGTCACCTCCATCTCATGGCCTGCTGTCATAATTCTCACCTACTGTCACCTCCATCTCACAGTCTGTTGTCATCATTCTCACCTACTGTCACACTCCATCTCACAGTCTGTTGTCATCATTCTCACCTACTGTCACCTCCATCTCACAGTCTGCTGTCATCATTCTCACCTACTGTCACCTCCATCTCACAGTCTGCTGTCATCATTCTCACCTACTGTCACCTCCATCTCACAGTCTGTTGTCATCATTCTCACCTACTGTCACCTCCATCTCACAGTCTGCTGTCATCATTCACACCTACTGTCAACTCCATCTCACAGTCTGTTGTCATCATTCTCACCTACTGTCATTTCCATCTCACAGTCTGTTGTCATCATTCTCACCTACTGTCACCTCCATCTCACAGTCTGCTGTCATCATTCTCACCTACTGTCACCTCCATCTCACAGTCTGTTGTCATCATTCTCACCTACTGTCACCTCCATCTCACAGTCTGCTGTCATCATTCACACCTACTGTCAACTCCATCTCACAGTCTGTTGTCATCATCATTCTCACCTACTGTCATTTTCATCTCACAGTCTGTTGTCATCATTCTCACCTACTGTCACCTCCATCTCACAGTCTGCTGTCATCATTCTCACCAAATGTCAAATCTAACTCAGTCTGCTGTCATAATTCTCACCTACTGTCGCCTCCATCTCACAATCTGTTGTCATCATTCTCACCTACTGTCACCTCCATCTCACAGTCTGCTGTCATCATTCTCACCAAATGTCAATCTAACTCAGTCTGCTGTCATAATTCTTACCTACTGTCACCTCCATCTCACAATCTGTTGTCATCATTCTCACCTACTGTCACCTCCATCTCACAGTCTGCTGTCATCATTCTCACCAAATGTCAATCTAACTCAGTCTGCTGTATATTCTCACCTACTGTCAACTCCATCTCACAGTCTGTTGTTATAATTCTCACCTACTGTCAACTCCATCTCACAGTGTGCTGTCATAATTCTCACCTACTGTCAGGTCCATCTCACAGTCTGCTGTCATAATTCTCACCTACTGTCAGCTCCATCTCACAGTCTGTGGAATGTTACCCATCTGCCATACACAATTATTGCCATCAGTAGGTCATGGGATAATTATCTCATTATAATATTTTTTACAGGTTCAAAGCCCATTTATCTTTTTTTTAACTCCTGGAAAACTGTGAAATACCAACACTGACATGGTATAGTATACGACGCCAAAAAAAATCTTTAGAACAAAATCAGCACTTACTCTCAAAACAGGTGCAATGTTCCATCAATCAACATCAAACAGACTCAATAGACACAAGGTACTAAGTCCAACAGACCAAAATCAACAAAGAAACTCTCCACAGATTTAGACTGAATATCCAATATACTAAAATTGACAGACTCGGTCTAAATAAAAACAAAGTACCAATTTCAACAGATTCACAGTCAATTCACACATGGAGCAATCTTCCACAGACCCCAGACTTACTCTCGATAGACATAAATGCTGTGCTTCTTGTCCTGGTCCCCAGGTCCTGGGTGGACCAAGCTGTTTGGAATGATGGAGCCACCGGGAGGCTGGGGGGAGGAGGGGGCAGGCGTCGCACTCCACACCTCTTCATCCTCAGAACCATCTTCCTCCCCCTCCAGTTCCTCCTCTCCTTCCTCCTCTTCTTCCTCCTCCTCCTCCTCCTCTTCAGGTTCAACATCCTCTGGTTCAAGTTCATCACGGGGGGAGGCTGCTTGGGAGACCGGACGGTCCTCTTCACCGCCTGATCTCACACTGTGAAGAACAGGAAAGGCTGCCACAATTACTATCAAATATTGGGTAGGGGATCTTTCTTTTTCAGTCAAAAGGGTTAGGCACACAATATCGGGTACGTGAGAGGAAAGACATGTCAGCAGGGTGAAGTTAATTCAAGGGGCACATAAAAACAAAACGAACAAAAAAAATAACTATCTGGAAATAAAACAGGACGTTCTACTTTGCAAGAGATCCAGAAGGAAGGTGCAAAAAGGCTATGCAAATTTCCCCTTTCAATTTCAAAGGTTGAATAAAAAGATATATTTAGAAACATCTCTTTCAGTCTTCAGTGTCACAACAAAGGGTCCTTTCCTCCCAATACTCCAATGAGAAAAAGTTCTGTCTTGTTCTGAAAAAAGACCCCTAACAGAACAGGTATATCTACAAAATATGGACATCACATTTATAACATAATAGCTAAATTATTTATCAAGGGGGACAACAGTAGGCCAAGCTAAAGGCATCAGTCATTCCCTTTCATTTTTTCCCCCCCCCCCAAAAAAAAAAAAAAAAAAAAGTATAAATGTCATCATATATGCTTAATGCCTGTGGTACTTGAAACATACGGAAATCATGCCATTTATCAGGTGTGAAAAAAGAGAGATTCTGACACATCAGTTACGCTGAAATGCGGTGATTCTGTAACTTAATTCTCCAGAAAACATCACCCTGCATATGTCTGACAGCTATTGCATTCTCAGTTTGGAGTCTGTGACTTTCACAGTTCCTATCAGAATCCCATTTCTAATCACATCAATTTTCTACCAGAAAGTGAAATCATTTTCTTAAGCACTCCCATGGCCACTGCTTTAAGACCAATATTGCTGAGATAAAAGTCTGAAACGTGAGCAGTCTTCAGTCAAAGAAAGAAAACAACACCGTCCCTCAAAGAAACACAGGAGACAGATCACACAATCAGAGCACTCAGACAACAGAGAAAGGCTTCTCCAACCCAACCCAACAAACCGACCACATTCAGTTTTCACAGACCTGTGTGTGACTGGGTCGGCGAGAACCCTCCCGGGTGGCAGCACAAGGGAAGGGCGAGGGGAGGGGTTACGGCTGGGGGAATGGTTCAGCCCTGACCTGTCCCCGGCAGCCAGGTGGTTACATGATGCTGCTCCACCGATCGTGCCATTCACCGTCTGGGTCTGCAGCAGTTTAGCTGTGGCAGCGCTAATGGAGGTCACAGGGTCATAGTGGGACTTGTCGCCTGTGGAGTTGCCATGCAGGGACTGGGTGCGGTTGAGGAAGGGCAGGATGGGGCGTACCCCCGTCAGTGTGCTGACCACACTGCCAAACAAGGTGTGGTTTCTCTGCACATTCCCAGTATCATACAGAATCATGACACTGTCAGAGAGTAAGCACTGTTCACTCAATCTGAACACATTCTCACAGGATTTATCTTATAACACATACATTTCAATAACAATCACACATTATGACCATAAAAAAATAAATCAAACTGAAAGCTCACCTTGCTGCAACAGCATAATACCAACACACAATTTTCATCATTTGTAAAGCTGACACCAAGAAAAATGTCCCTAATCTTATCAAATTTAACTGAATTCAGAAATGGATCTCAAACAGAAAATCCAGTTGCCAAAGAGAAAGGCAGCAGTATGCCATATCTCCTCACACTTCTTAAGGGGAGAGTTGGCACAAAAATTTTGCCATTTTCTTTCAGAATCATGTTTTGTTTTGGGTTTTTTATGTGTTTTTGTGCTCAAACAAGTCTGTTGAAACCATCTGTGGTGTTCATTTTGTCACATTTTTCTTAGTAAAAAATAACTTTATTTAAAAGAGGTGTGTATGAAAATTGCTCAACTTCTTTATTTTCAAACGTCATTTTCTCAAAATCACTATTTTGGACAACATTTGATGTGCAAGGAACACAATATCCCTGGATCCAGACTAGCTAGCTTGATATTTTTTTTTTTCCCTTTCGATCAGAAATGATTTCTGCATGCAATTACATTTTATTCATCAGTCGACACAGCACTTATCATTTGCTTTTTCGATTTGAAAAATTCAAAAGCAATGAAACGCAAAGCCTGATGGCCACCATATCATAAAAAAAAAAAAAAGCATTTAGATATATAAAAGTCCTTTTGTAATTGCATTACTATAGCTCAACAAAACAAGAAAAGTCATGTCTCAAGTGGCTAACATGTCTGCTATGATAGAAACACAGTTCTTGTTACAAACCGTTTTTTTTTTTTTTCATTTTTCATTCTTTTGCTCCCAATTGTGGTCCCCAAATCACACAAGAACTTTGAAATTATCCACATATTTTTTTCCATGTTTTTTAAAACATAAACAATATAACAAAAATGAAGTTTTAAAAGAACTATGGTTTAATTTTCATGCCACCTCTCCCTTAAATTCCACATATTTACTTATCATAATTTACTAACTGCCAGCCCAAATCAGCATTACTGTATATAAATTCTGACCAAATCATTTGCTTTTACACTCAATTCAATCTGACAAACTCAGAGATAACTGTTCACTGTGACACCTTTCAATACAAAACATACCCCACACAATATTCCTGAATTTGTTTTTGTTCAACCTTCAAATGCAGACATTACTGAGGTTTCTTAAAATCCTTGCACATAAACAAAAGGCACACATCTCTCTCCCCTCTCCTCCTTTCTACACACACACACACACACATAACAAAAGAAACAATAACAAAAGACAAGCATATGTAAGACACAAATTCATATCAAGAAGCACACAAAAGTTCTGAGTTTAAGACATGAGGCCATACTCTGTGCATAGGTTCTTCAATTTCCTTGTCGATGAAGTCCTCCTCATCCAGGTTGCCAGAAATAGCACGCCGAATCTCTGGGCCCAGGTCATGCACCGCTCGCAGCCCTGCCTGTAATGCCACACAACACCCTTTTTTTTTTTTCTTTCTTTTTTTTCATATCAATGTCAAAGAAGGTAAGCTGTGCTCAATGTGTCAAAAAAAGCTTCACACTGAAAACATTGAAAATCTGTACTGTTCTTTGTCACTTCAAAGCCCTTTCTGCTTAAGACTATGCTAACTGCAAAAATGTTCCCCACCAGTCTGTAACTTATCTCAAAACAACCTTCAGCTGTTCATAGAGCCTTTGACAAACCATCTCTCAACAAATCTGTATGTATGATAAGCCATCCTTCAACAATTCATGGTGCCTTTGACGCACCATCTCTCAACAATCTGTATGCATGACAAACCACCTCCTAACAATGTATCTACAACCTGCAAAGATTTCACCTGCACCTTGCAGATTTGAAGATGTCTTTGCTCAGCCATCTCTCCACAATCTGCATGTATTTAACCTGCAACTTTAAGCTGTCTAAGATGTCTTTGCCTCATCAGCTCCCACTATCTGTGTCTCAATTGCAATTTTCAGATGTTTAAGGTGTCTTTACCTCACATCTCTCCACAAACTGTGTGCATTTCACCTGCAACTTGCAGTTTTGTAAAATGGTGACTTTGCCAAGCCATCTCTCCACAAGCTGTCTATCTCACCTGCAAGGCATTGGTGTGCTCCTGTCCCTTCTGAATCTTCTGGATCTGTTCCTTGCGTTTCTTGAAGCGGCGGAAGTAATCCTGGATCAAGAAGGTGGCGTAGAACTTGCCCACAGTCACATCGTCATCTCCTGCAAAATCACCCCCATCCCCCAATGCACACCATCATTAAGCAAGTCAGGAAATGAACCAGAACTAGAGAAAAAGACTGCCACAGAACTCAAAGCAACAGAATCAAAGCCAGTGACTGTCATAAAAGTCATGGAATCAATAGAAAAAAAGAATTCAAATCCTGACCCCATATTCACCCCACCCCCATCCGCCCATTTTCCTTGCCCCAAACCTAAAAACAACAAGCTGGTAGTTACAGAATGTCAATTTCATGACATATCTTATGATGATTAATTTTACTGAACACAGAAATGGGAAAGCCAATTCCACACTGGTCAACATAAAACTGGGCAGAGTGGTAAAATAACAAGGAAACCACAACCACACCAAGACAACAGGAACCACACAGTATTCCTTCATTCACAACCAATCCAGGAATGAACAGTAATTCACAGCACTGAAGTCCAGCCTACTCTAGAACTGAACAATCTTGTCCAAGATCTCTTCACTATCCACCAGGCCTCTTCTCAGTTAGAAAACACTGAGCAAATGTCAATATTTTTTTTAACAATGAGCATTCTGCATGTGCTTATCTTTAAAACAGAATAAAAGAAATATGCTGAAAGATACTCTGAAACAGATCAGAGAGAAAAGATTCCTATAAGCTCCAGTCTGATTACAGTCGAACTTCAATACACTGTCAGTCAAACAGTAATATTGATTAAGCAGTAATCTAAATGTTTTTAACGCTTTGACTCCTTTGATTAACTGGTAATTTTTGCTACTTTCTGACTGACATGCTGTATGTCTTATCTGTCATGCTTTAAAGTTTAATTTGAATTCATTATATTCCTTTCTATTGTTCAAAAGTCCTACATCTTCCAAGTTTGCCTTCTTTCCCATGATCCCAGAACAGCAGCTATATACCAGCTGGGAGTGGAAGTCTCAATTTAAAAAACTACTAACCCTCCTTCATCATATTATCTGAGCAAACTACACAGTATTAAGTTTGGGCCAAAGTTTTGAAAAACGGGGGCAAGGGAGGTTCAGACCGGGTTAATGGATCAGCTTAAGTCTTGATAATCATTAACTTAAGTCATGCAGTCAATATTAACGCTACCACTTGGATGTTTTTAACAAATGAAAAAAAACTATAAAAATGGATGCATATATCTAATACTAAGCAGAACCAATAAAAAAGAAAAAACGCGTAAAAACAGAATAAAAATAGAGAAAACATTTTGGAAGAAAGACAGGTCACATAACGAAAATTTGTTGGAAAATAATCATCATCTGCAAAAAAAAGAAAAACTGTAGAATTACTGCTGAATTTCAACTGAAAATGGCATCTCATCTTTGAGAAGCCTTGCCTATAACAGCAAAGATCTAATACATTAAAAAACAGACAAAAAACCATCACCCTTTCACCACAAAGACAATAAATATATCCACATGACTTACATATTGCAGCTGCCTTCATAAGAAACAAACTATTGTCTAAAGACAAAATTACGTCTGTTTCTCCATGTTCCAATCTTTTCAGAGCACTTTCAAAATACACCAGTGATCTCAGCGGAGTGCCTAAGACAGTGAGACTATTGACTCTTTGAAAGCTAAAGATTGTTTCCTCTGCAGGTGTGAGTGAGTGTGTGTGAGTGAGTGAGTGTGTGTGTGTGTGTGTGTGTGTGTGTGTGTGTGTGTGTATGTGTGTGTGTGTGTGTGTGTGTGTGTGTGTGTGTGTTTTGCATTCTCATCTTCCAGATCCTCAATTGTTTATTCCCATACTGTTCATTCTGGCTCTCTGAACACAGTTAAACCCCCATAATCCTGTGGCAGTCCCAGCACTGTAAAAAAGGAAGTATTCAATACCAAATCATCATGTGCCAAGTCACTTAGGCAGAATTCAGGGATGACCAGTTTAAGGTACATGCAGGACAAAAACTACTAATCCCCCTACTGGTCACTGTCTAGCCAATTAACCCGGATATGTTTGCGTCTCCCCCTGGAGGGCACCACCACATCCATCAGATGTCCCCATGAATGTGCAACTTCCAATAACTGACACAAACTGACAACAGGCATGGACACAGAACGAAAACTGGAAGTGATGTCTCTACCAGCTGCTGTTGTACATCTCATCAGCTATCAACTCCATCCTACACAGTCTGCTGTCATAATTCTTACCAACTGTCCACTCCATTTCACAGTCTGTTGTCATATTAACTTCTGTCGATACTATCAACTCCATCCCACAGTCTGCTGTCATAATTCTTACCAACTGTCCACTCCATTTCACAGTCTGTTGTTATATTAACCTTCTGTTGATCCAACTGTTGTCAAAATTCTCACCAGTTATCAACTCCATCTCACATGTCTGTTTTAACAATTCTCACCACTCTGAAACTTCATCTTACTATCTTTAGTGATAATTCTCCCCAGCTTACAATCAGTCTCACAATCTGTTATCATAATTCTCACCAGCTGTCAACTCCATCTTACAGGTCTTTTCACTCATAATTCAAGAAAGGAATGTTCATCACAGCTTTTCTTTTTTTTGGTTTTAAAAATAAAAGTCTGATATACCAAAGTGACATACAACCAAAGTAAATCCAAAGGATGCTCAGCTTGTTCATCTTTGATCATACACAAAGGAAATGCAGAATCTCTGATAGTATTTAAGTTACTGATGACAATCTGGTCCCAGGACTCCTCAAGTTAGCTGCCCCTGGTTACCAAACTACAGACTGACATTTGAACACAGAGAAACAGCAGGGCCTTGTGAATGCAAAGCGTCATCAGGGAAATAACTCATTTCCACTGGTAAAGAGGTTTGATGGAAAAGACCTCAGCCCAGATAACTTCCAGTTCAGAAGTGGAGAGATCTATGCAGATTTACTGTCCTGCACTGGTCCAGAGTGAGTTCAACTCAGACAAACAGATCGCATCACAGCCCTGGAACATCCTACAAGTATCTTGTGCCATAGCTTGCTTTCTTTGCAAAAATATACCATGGTATCCAATCAGACTGTAACGATTCAGAATCATCTTTTTTTCTCCACATCCTGCTCCCTCCCCCCCCCCCTCCCCACCCCCAAATGTTCCCATCTACTAAAAGCAATTAAAGAAAAAAAAAACAACTTTAACTATGTCTAACCAACACGTGACTGTGAACACAAAGGACTGAAAGAACAAGTTGGGAGAATCAAAGGGGAGGGCTAGCAAGGAAGAAATGGAGGGTGCGGTCAGGTCAGCTACTGGTCTCCGACAGTGACGTGGTACTGGTGAAAGTGCAGTGCAGAGGAGAGCTGTGGGATGGTTGGAGGAAGTCTGGACGCTAAATCATCACGCCACTCAAACAACAGGTGGAAGCAGCCAATGGCTGACGTGCTGGGGGTAAAACGAGGGTGGCGTGGTCCAGGTGAACAAGGGCGGTACGGATGGACGGAAGGATGGAAGGAAGGACGGAAGGAAGGCAAACCATGCGGAGAGCACTACTTACTACCTGCAGGGGGGACCACTTGGTCAAGAAGTTTGGGACTGGTGCGTTTCCAAATCTTTTTGATGACAGCACGCAGCTCCTCGTTGGCTTGGTCAATGTTGCCCTCAGTCTTGATCTTGAGGGAGGTACGCACCAGTGCGAAGAGAGTGGCGTTGAACATCACTGTGCCGTCACTGTTCAGAGGCATGTTCATGCCCACCAGCCGCTGACAACAGAAAAAGCATACAGTTTTCTTTTTCCCACAATGATTTAACATATCAACGGCCAATCTTATGTTCTTCTAAAAGAATATTCAAAACAGACAAAAGCATACAATGCATGATTAGGTAAAAGCTCTACCACACTGTGAACATCTCAAACATTAAGCTGATTACAAAATGTGCACGACTAGCTGACAGATTACAAAAAAAAGAAAATTAATACTTCCTGCATTCAAGGATGGAAAACATACTCAAAATGTGAACATGGGCATTCTTTTTATACTGTAGTTTTTCTTTTTTAATCACTTTTTGTCAGTCACCAATTAATTGCCTTCTATACAACGCATGAATGAACAAATCAATCAGTACATTAAATGGCATGTTCTCAAGCAGCTTGCTCCACTTCTAAAACCTAATTGTTTGCACTATTACTGTTCCCTGACCTTTTTTCAACACACCGACAGACACAGTCTGATCTCTCACCTTACAGGCCATTCTGCACGACTCGCTGTCCACCACTGTCACCGTTCACTCTTCAACACACACGCTGATGCAGTCACAGCCTTCACCTTACAGGTCACTCAGACTCAGTATCACTTTTCAGGTCACTCTGTAGGACACAGAGTCAACCACAGTCTTATACACACACGCTGTTGACCCCTCACCTTAAGTCACTCTGTAGGACACAGTGTCATCCACTGTCACTGCTCAACACACACACTGATGCTACCTGACCCCTCACCTTAGTCACTCTGTAACAGTGTCATCCACTGTCACTGCTCATTCAACACACACACTGATGCTACCTGACCCCTCACCTTACAGGTCACTCTGTGAGGACACAGTGTCATCCACTGTCACTGCTCATTCAACACACATACTGATGCTACCTGACCCCTCACCTTACTCACTCTGTACAGTGTCATCCACTGTCACTGCTCTCAACACACACACTGATGCTACCTGACCCCTCACCTTACAGGCCACTCTGTGAGGACAGTTTACCAAAGCCAAGCGGAGGTGAGATCTTCCGTAGCAATGTCACCACATCCAGATGTTTGATCCGACCCCTGACACCACACACGCAGTTAAAAAAAAATGATGACACAGAACAACTGTTGAGAAAACTAGCAGGTACCAGTCTTCAAATGTAAAGGTTACATCTTTATTCAACATACACACAAAAAAAAAACCTGAGTGATAAAGACAAGATAAGATACAAAGTTAAGTTATACAGAATATATGCATATATTTTTTTTTTTTACTTTGCATATAACTTTCTACAGAAGCAAATAACAAAAAGTATAATGACATCATGTAGTACTGACACACCTTTCCAAAGTAATGAAAATAATGGAATTAAAAACAAATAAAAGCTGAATTTTATCATACACATGAACAGAATATAAAACATAAAAACGATTCTCGTTCACATCACTATGAAGAACTTGCAAGCTCTATTATATTACAAACAATACAAACATTTCATTATCAACTTTAGTCTTTTTGTTTTAAATCCTACAATATACTATTTGGCTGGGGTTGATTTTTTGCTTTCATCCTTTGTGTCGTCCATGTGGTATTAACAGACCCATTTACTCTAAAACTGCTACTTGAGTACTTTTCAATTAAAATGACTATATTTTCCACAGAAATCCTACAGCATATGTACAAAATTCCAAATCTGGTGCAATCATTTCGTTTTCACCTGCAACCACACTACTCAGGCTTCTTCCAGGTAGTAGCCACCTAATTTTGCATTAAAAGATATAAGTTCTTCCTATACAAATTACTTTCAAACTTGATTCATCAATATACTTTCGACATAAATTCATGCTCTCTGGCTGGTTTTTTATTACCTTTAAGGGCACTTTGTCAAAGAAACAGACACATCCTGACATGGTTTTACAGGCAGAATTAGCAACAAAGTCTCCCATGGGGTCAAAGCCTCTGCCATGGTTACACTCCGCAAGCATGATTACCACTCAAGAATTTTGTCTCTTGATTTTTTTTTTTTTTTTGTTCCGTTTTCTTTTTTTTGATTCAATGTATTTTCGCTATACATGTATACAAAGTACTGGGAAATCTTAAAGGTAAATAGGCTTGCTTTAATGCCATACTGCTCATTCTGACTCCCCACACACAGCCACAACCAGCTTTGTTGATGAAACAAATTTGTCAGTAACTTTCACTTTGAAATTTGTTGCCTAATTAGCAAAAAAAAAAAAAGAATAAAATAACCTTTGATTCTTTAAAGCCTCATGCACTCTTTTGCTGCTAGTTTTACCATTTTCTTTCTGTACAAATGTGCATGCATATGAATGGATGATGCATTTGTGTCTGCTACTAAATGTGGTAGCCTGATACATATGGTGGCTCGAGTAAATTCACATTTTATTACAATTGTATTCTATTGTTGTTCATTATGGCACCACACAACTTAATTTAGGATGAGAGTTCAGTAAACATTTCATTACTGCTATTATTCAGGTATCAAATTCTGATGATGAAAAATGGCTTACTTTGCTTCTGGATCATATTCTGACCACAGACGTACAAACTCATCCAGGTGATGCGGGCCCAGGATGGACCAATCACGGGTCAGATAGTCAAAGTTGTCCATGATGACCGCCACAAACAAGTTGATGATCTGACAACACACAGGCATCAATCTGAAAACTACCAAGCCTGAGAGAACATCAATAAAGTCGCAGTCAAAGACATTAAAGGCCAGTCCAAGAGAGAGTAAATCAAACACAGATAAGCAATAACAACTGAGTAAGTACAAACACAGATAAGCAATAACAACTGAGTAAGTACAAACTCCAGTAATGTTAAGAGAGTATTCAAGTGTGCAAGCATGCCTGCAAGTGTGTTAAAAAATCACAACAGAAAAACCCCCTCCTCCCACCCTCCCCCACAATGCTTCCCTCCACAGCCCAAAAGCAATACAGAACACATTTTCTTAATGATTGTGTGTGTGTGTGTGTGTGTGTGTGTGTGTGTGTGTGTGTGTGTGTGTGTGAGCATGTGTGCATGTGTGTGTGTGCAAGCGTATAGAAATGTATAGAAATGTATCTAAGATCTAAAAAAACAGAGGCAGAACATGTACTGATGCTCAACAGGCAGAAAGGGGAGGGAAAGAAGACATTAAAACACCAACAGTGAGACACTCAGACAACTGAAACACAACAAAGACAAGGAGCATCCTCCCAAACAGACCAGGAAAGAGCACAGGATGTAGAAGAAGATGAAGTAAATGACTGCAAACTGTGTGCCGCAACTTTCGCCATCTGGATTGGAGCTGTTGTAGCTGTCAGACCGTATGTCGCATTTGACGTCTGGAGAGTCTCCGCATGACAACATGATCTCCTGCCACGCTTCTCCTGTTGCTGACCTGGTCACAAACAAGCCTTCCACTTGTCTTACACAAGTCTAACAATATGCTCACCTACATTCCCTAACATGAACAACCTATCACTGTTATATTTCACTGGGTGTTGTTACAAACAACCTAAAGTGATTATATTTCACTGGGTGTCATGAACAACCTATCATTGTTATATTTCACTGGGTGTCATGAACAACCTATTATTGTTATATTTCAGTGGGTGTTATAAACAACCTAAAGTGGTTATATTTCACTGGGCGTCATGAACAACCTATAATTGTTATATTTCAGTGGGGTGTTGTTATAAACAACCTAAAGTGGTTATATTTCACTGGGTGTCATGACCAACCCATAATTGTTATATTTCAGTAGGTGTTATAAACAACCTAAGTGGTTATATTTCACTGGGTGTCATGAACAACCCATAATTGTTATATTTCAGTGGGTGTTGCTATAAGCAACCTAAAGTGGTTATATTTCACTGGGTGTCATGAACAACCCATAACTGTTATATTTCAGTGGGTGTTGTTATAAACAACCTAAAGTGGTTATATTTCACTGGGTGTCATGAACAACCATATATTGTTACTGTTATATTTCAGTGGGTGTTACAAACAACCTAAAGCGGTTATATTTCACTGGGTGTCATGAACAACCTGTAATTGTTATATTTCAGTGGGTGTTATAAACAACCTAAAGTGGTTATATTTCACTGGGTGTCATAAACAACCTACAATTGTTATATTTCAAGAAACTGCATGAGAAGTAGCAGCAGGGAATGAAACTGAATGAAAAGTAGCAACAGGGAATGAAATCAAGTGAAAAGTAGCAGCAAGGAAACCCCAAAAGTTGAACGAAACCGACAGGATAAAGGCTGGCCCAAAGGTTTGCCTCTGATGTAGAGTACTGTATCAGGACATCACAGGGAGTTGACTGAGAGAAGAAGGCAGATCATTTTAAGTGACTTGGACGTGCTGGCTGGGCCGGAGAAAAGAAATTGAAAAAAATTAATCCACCACTGACCAAAGCACAGAAATTTTGGTGATCAAAACTGTACTTGCTCTACAGAATTTTCAAATCTGTTGTTTTCCATCAATGAAAATTCTGTTTGGTTGCAACCCACTTCAAGCAGAACTGGTTACAGAATGAACAGCCAACTTTCAAGCAGCCTCAACACTGTCTAAAATTCTGCATGTCAGATAGGATTCCATACGACAGGCAACAGTGCTCTACGTATTTCAGGAAAATTTTACCAAAGAGTTCTTTGTACATATTTCAGAAATTAATCTACTCCCAACTGCACAAGTTATTTAAGTAAGATCAAGTGGTTGCAGTGGATAACCTTGAGCATACCACACAGTCTAGACCACAAACTGGCTCCTAAACAATGATGTGCAGTGGTCAAGTGGCATGATCTACACCTGACTGAGAACATCTGCAAACACACAAAGCACAGGTTGGGGGTAAAAAAAAAAAAAAAAAATTCAAAGAAACAAAGTGCAAGGCTACCAAAAACATGGGACAGTATCACACATCTTTCATGTACTGTTTCATCACATGCATGTTGCAGAGAATCAATGCCCGCACTCAGCAATCACGGAGGAAAGAGTCTGTACTGACTCACAGAATGTACCTCAAATACTCTTCTTGAATCATACAACAGTTTCCCCACTCTCTTGCATCATACAACAGTTTTCCCCTCTGTCTTGCATCATACAACAGTTTCCCCTCTGTCTGCTAATGTATTTACCAAGATCACTTAAACCAGTCTCATTAATTTCCGGACAAAACATTTATGAAAAAGGAAGTACTGCCACAAGATTATCACAGATACACACAACACAAAATGAATGACTGATCAAGTAAGCACACTCACCGGAACAGAACCAACACAGCATGGGGAAAATTCTGGAAGTTGTTGTTCCTGTGGATCTCTGTATCATCATCCAGTCGGATCTTTCCAAACACCTGTACAGAAATAAAGGCTTGATTTACGGCTGATGTATGTCCTGGTCTGTGCAATGAACCTTCGAAAACAAAAACTGATTTTGTACTTACAAAAAAAAATTAGAATAGAAAAGAAAAGAGGAAACTCACATTTGCACTTTTACATTTTTCAAACATGGTATAAAAAGATATTTTCTAATCTGAGCTTTGAAGTATCACACGATTTTCCTTTCATATAATCTCTTACCTGCATTCCAATGACAGCAAAGATGAAGAACAGCATGACGATCAGCAATGCGACATATGGGAGGGCCTGCACAAAGACACAGGTTATGTTCTTTCACTCATACTCCAATTCCCTTACATTTATACAATATGGCTTATACTATCACCAAAATAAATGCATATATGTATTCTTTTTCAGGACTGATAGCACAAACATACATGCTACCCAAACACGCACAGACCAAATGACGCTAGTCATTGCTGGATTAACATCAAGTTGTCAGGACTTCTGACAATATGAAGAAAACTAGGAATTAATTTTCAGTTACAGAAGCCAAATCCCTGCTAAAAGTATTTTAAACTGAACAGAGCATTTTAAATTCAAATCAAAAGAAATAATTGTCTGGAAATCAATTTCTCTTTCGCTCTTCTCCCTCTGCCCCTTACCTCTTTTACCTGCTTGCTGCCCCCCCCCCCCCCCACACACACACACACACACACACCTTTCACACTCCTCAACTCCTCAAACTCATCTTTTCCAGTCCCAGTACCCATTTTTTAAATTTTAATCAAAATCATAAAACAATATTGACTAACTTAAAACACAAGAATTATACTTCAAAATTCTTATCAGTTGCCAAAGATCTGTTACCATCCCCAATACACTCAAATACATCTGCGTAGTGATTTACACACAAGTGCAAGTGCACACAAGCACATAATTATAGTGATATACAAAGGGATTTATTAACTAACCAGAGCTCTGGTCTTAATGTATCCTCAAAATGAATGTCATTGTTTTAATTCATTTACAGCTGTTAGGTAGCCTTTGTGGTTCCCAGGGCAGCATGTGTGTGTGTGTGTGTGTGTGTGTGTGTGTGTGTGTGTGTGTGTGTTCATGTGCACACCTCACCTGTATGCTGACTGACACATCTATACTGGAAACTGCAAATAAGCAGTTAACTAAATTCAACTATATGCCAACTAAATGCATCTATAAATCTAATTATAACCAGTATGCTCCAACAGAATATTTGAATAATTTTATGGGAAAACACACAGAACAAAGGATAAATGTCATATCACTAATGAATAAATGAAGCTTCAAGGCCATAGCACCCTTGTCATTATGAACTTGTCAGGAAGATTACAGTCCCAGCAGAAGGAAAATAAAAACCCACTACAAGATGCACATCATACTTGGAATGACTTGATGAAGGTCCACAGCAAGGTCCGGATACCCTCTCCTCGACTCAGCAGTTTGATGAGTCGCATCACACGGAACAGGCGGAAGAAATTGATGCTGATGATAGACTTCCCTGGCTAGAAAACAACATGCATGAAGGTAACTGCGTCTGTCACATACTGTGATCCCATCTTTCACTGAGCTTTTGATCCTATCACCATGGTCACACCTGGGCATTAAAGTTCAGCGAGCTATGACCGTTTCAACTGCAGATGACAATGTCAGTATAGAATTTCCCTACTAGTTCAAATCCATTTCAAAATCTGGCTGTCATCTGTCATTCCCCTAAATGTATTTACTTGACTACAAGTCTGAATTTTTCTTTTTTTTTTTTTTCTTCTGTCCTTCCCACAAACACTTTTCTTTTTCTCTGTTGAAAGACACTGTACTTTCCCATCAGATCTTGGTTCAGGTTTCCCTGGATTTATTGTATCCAGCACTAATTCTTCTAATCTGGCTGCCTTGCAAATGCATTACAATGGTTCATCCACCCTTGTTACCAGATTCTCTTTACCGATGAATTTATTTTACCCAAGGATGATCTGAAAATGCGCAGACAAATCATGAAAAGTGTCTATTTTTCTCATTCTTCCTACACTTCTCCAGCTGTGTTTATTTTTTTTCTGCAGTATTAGTCTAGGCAGGTTTTTTTTTTTTTGATTTTCCTTGATAGTTTCCTTACTTATGGTTTTTGGGGAATGTGTCATTCTTGTACTATTTTCATGTTGTCGTAATATGCATTTTCGTATAAGGCCAAGCAGATAACTGACTTAACTATCACCATCTAAGCTCATACCAGTCATAAAATGGTAGAATCATACTGCAATAGTGTTGGGGTAGACATTTCACAAGCACTCCGATAATGGATGTAATCTCTATTGTAACCTTGAGAGAAGTGGTAACATGACCCTCTTTGACTATTGGCATGGTACTGTAACCTACACAAGGTTCAGTCGGTCCGTCACGAGAGATATATGCAAATGAACACTTGGATCTGGCGCACTGGTTCCTTGCCAAGTCTAACTGGTTAGTGTCAAACTCATAATGGATGCCTTTCATGTTTAAGTGTTACAGCCATCTCAAATCAGAAAGCTGTGATCATGACAGACATGAGGTAGGCAAATTCTACCCTAAAAACGTCCTTTACTTTCTTGTCAGGTTAGCTTTGTTATTAAGGTTTCATGCATGTATGGAAAAGGTGAGGGTGTGGGTAAGGAATGTACAAGGTTGTGAAGGGGCGGGGGTGGGGGGTGGGGGGGGAAGGGGGGGGTGGGGGAAGAGTGCCATCATCCGTTCTGAGAGAAAGACTAGTGATAAGAGACACTTTTTCCAGGGTATGTCATTGTTAAAAGTTAACTTTCCATAGAGGCAGCAAGGGTTGAGAACTGTATCCTGAAAGGCCTGGCACAAGCTTCACAAGATACAGAAGCTGCATTCCTGGTGTTCTTTCAAAAGAGGTACTTTGTGGTCTGCCAATGCTGTTAAAGTATGTTGGCAACGACTTTATTCCAAGTGCTATGATGAAGAGGACTTCTATATACTGCTATACACTGTTTAACAAAGTGCCTTGGATTAGCTTTGCCCTGTATATATCTAAGACTCACTCTCTGGTCATTTCAATACTTCCAGATAATGGTAAAGATGTCTGAGGTCTCAGCATGCTGTCTTCTTCACTCTGATATCCTTTTTCAAGGACAAGTCCTACTAGCATTCAGTGACCCAAAAACCCTAGAGAAGTTCTGTATAGCTGATTTCTGGTTCTGTAAGCTGATTTCTGGTTGTGTATAGATGGCCAAGTCTTCTTTCCTGTAGTTTAATTCCAGGATATGTTGGGGAAGTCTGCTGTCCACTGGTGTAACATCAGCCATCCCAACAGTTTCTCCTCGGGGTCCATGCAACATGACCAACCTCTACTCCTGATGATATTTTGAAGTGAACATGTGTGACTGATTTGTAAGACATTTGGCGCAGTCACTTTGTCACCAAGAATGGTTGTTCTGATGCTTTCTCTGACCTGCACAGGCAGGATGGTTGGTAATATTGAGGCTGAACTCTGAACAGCAGTCACATGGAGAAAGGTTTTTCCATCCCATATGCAACGATTATGGTGTGTTGTTTCCTGTGCTGTTGTTAGGTGTGTGTGTTTTTTTTTTTTTTTATCATGAAACGAATTTCTTTTCTGCTATCAATACTGAAAGACTTTCTTTTAGCATTATTCTAAAAAAAAATAAAACAGGTTTACAATTTCTGTTAATACTTTGAAAAGAATTCTTCATACATTCATTACGGACTCATAGGTCCCCCAACCCCATCCTATCCCCAGAAAAAGGGAACAAAAAGAAGGGAAAAGGGAAAGGAAAAATATTAGCATTATCCTGCTTAAATGTTAGCTATAGATGAAAAAAAACAAAAATTAAAACAATCCAAATAAAGAAATACAGACACCAAATCAAAGCCATATACATATTCAACACACATCAAACATAAATTCCATAAACAAAAATAATCATGCCATTATAACACATTTGTAGGTTACAATGTAGCATTCAGTTGGTAACAGTCCAATGTTAGTTTTTACTCTTTATAGTTTTATTAGTCCATTAAAGCCTAACATCACAGAATACAACAAAATACATCTGAAAGCAAAAGTTATTAACATATAACAATATTAAAACCACACATAACAACAGATCAACATTATGACTGATCAAATTATTGTCACTTTCATGTATGCTTGAGCCGTTTGTAAACAACTATAGGCTAATAAGCACAACAATGTGTATCTGCATTAATTCCATGCATCCTTTATATCTCATTCCAGCAAAGTAACCCAATATTGAACATCAAATATAGTAACCAGTCAACACAGTAGGTTCCAAAGACCCGACTTTATCGTTCAAGTTCTCCATTTCTCGCATTAACAAATGTTTTAATTCCTTAGATTTCCATCATTCAGTAATGCCTTTTATAATCTAGTTTAGCTCAGCGTGTCCTCACTTTATCTGCTCCAGTTTTCATGCTACAAAACGTAATGTATGGTCTGTCATGACAATCTGTTTAACAATAATCACAAGATTGACAGCCCTTCAAAATGAAAAGCCATATCAATTGTTATCCCTGAATCAATAGCTGAAGTTTTCCACACTCCTGCGCCCGTTGCACCATCTTCTCTTCTACAAGCTAGAAAGAAGCAGTCTGGGGTACAACCAAAGTTATAGTGCTTGAGGCTGCAATGCCTCATCCAGAATCAGTAAATCTTTGCTCTTCATGCATTAAACATGTCTGTGTTTACAGAATGCCTCCATTGTCTGGTTAAAAGGAAACAACCATGTGTAAAAAAAAACAAAAAAAAACCTCTGTATTATCCATGGACCACAAACAGTAACACCACAAACTTCAGCTATGCTACAATTGAAGCTAAATCCACTGACGGATTGCTTCTTCCAAAAATTGAAAGATTCTACCACTACAAAACGGACAATATCATGATTCAGTTGGTCCAAAGACCAGAAAAGAGGACAGCTGTTCTGAGCCTCTGCATTGCATGCTGTACACTTTGAACAGTAACAGTTTCTGCGGGAGGACTGGTACGGCCACAAGAGAGGGGGGTACAGCTATCACAGTCACAGACAGTGGGGAACACAATGGACACTAGTCAACATGGCAGAGGACAGCATGAAGTCCACTATCACTTCAGGACAGAAAGATGACTGGGGACAGCAGACCGACCCAAAACAGCACAGAGAGATCTAACCGTTGACACTGGTTGTAAACAGAGAGTTCCTGTTATATTACATGCACATGGGACTGCTGACCTCTTAATCATCTGATTTATAGTGACACAAAATACAGCTCCACAGGCTTGTTAATGTCTGTAGTGCATGCACTAGAGGCAGATAGACTGCTCTGGGCATGAGAGATGGCAGAGGAAGGAACCACGCAACAACTCAGAATTGGAAATTTGATCAGTTATCAAAAGCTGATTTCATGGTTTCCATTGAAAACTGAATGTGTCTTAAGAATGCAGTTTTTTTGTCTCACGACGATGATTGATTATTGCCTCAGTTCAACCATTTTTTCCCCATAAAAATAAAAAAAAGAACAACAAAAAGTCCAGACATTCCACTATTTCTCTGATGGGACAGTCCAGGCATTACAGTATTGCTCTGATGGGATAGTCAGACATACACACATTACTCCGAGACAGTACAATATTGCTCTTCGACATTAAAATATTGCTCTGATTGGATACTCCAGACATTACAATATTGCTCTGAGACAGTACATTATTGCTCTGATAGGATAGTCCAGAGATTTCACTACTGCTCTGATATGGTAGTCCAGAAATGACATTATTGCTGTAATGGAATAGTCCAAAGATTACACTATTGCTCTGATATGGTAGTCCAGAGATTACACCACTGGTCTGATATGGTAGTCCAGAGATGACACTATTGCTCTGTAATGAAAGTCCAAACATTACCCTCTTGCTCTGTTACGACAGTCCAGACATTACACGATTGCTCTGTTACGACAGTCCAGACATTACACGATTGCTCTGTTACAACAGTCCAGACATTACACAATTGCTGTGATAGCACAGTCCAGACATTACATGATTGCTGTGATAGCACAGTCCAGACATTATCCTATTGCTCTGTTATGATAGTCCAGACATTACACGATTGCTGTGATAGCACTCCAGACATTACATGACTGCTGTGATAGCACAGTCCAGACATTATCCTATTGCTCTGTCCAGACATTACACAATTGCTGTGATAGCACAGTCCAGACATTACACGATTGCTGTGATAGCACAGTCCAGACATTATCCTATTGCTCTGTTATGATAGTCCAGACATTACACTATTGCTGTGATAGCACAGTCCAGACATTACACGATTGCTGTGATAGCACAGTCCAGACATTATCCTATTGCTCTGTTATGATAGTCCAGACATTACACGATTGCTGTGATAGCACAGTCCAGACATTAACACGATTGCTGTGATAGCACAGTCCCAGACATTACACGATTGCTCTGTTATGATAGCCCAGACATTACACTATTGCTGTTATGACAGTCAGGACAGTACACTACAGCTCTGTTATGACAGTCCAGACATTACAATATTGCTCTGATGGCACAGTCTAGACATAACTTAGTTGTTCTGATGAGACAGTCTAGGCATTGCATTTTGTTCTGATGAGAGTCCATGCATTACACTATTGTTCTCATGTGACAGTCAAGATCATACACTGTTGTTCTGATGAGACAGTCCAGGCATTGCACTACTGTTTTGATGAGACAGTCCATGCATTACAGTGTTTTTCTGATGAGACAGTCCAGGCACTGCACTACTGTTGTGATGAGACAATCTAGGCATTGTTTCAATCATAATCCAGACCTTACTGTCATGGGACAGTCCAGCATTATGTATTGTTCTGATGAGACAGTCCATGCATTACACTGTTAGTCTGATGAGACAATCCAAGCATTACAGTACTGTTTCTATGAGACATTCCAGGTATTATAGTATTGTTCTTGTGAGACAATCCAAGCATTACAATCTTGTTCTGATGAGACAATCCAAGCATTACACTATTGTTCTGATGAGACAGTCCATGCATTACAGAATTGTTTTAACGAGGCAGTCCAGATCATACACCATTGTTCTGATGATGAGACAATCCATGCATTACATCACTGTTCTAACAAGACAGTCCAGGCATTATTCTATTGTTCTAAAGAGACAGTCCAGGCATTACACTATTGTTCTGACGTGACAGTCACGATCAGACATTGTTGCTCTAATGAGACAGTCCAGACAGCACAGTATTTCTTTGACGGGAGTGTCACTCTTTAGTTCATGTTCACATCTAGTTGTCCCTGGGCACAGAATTAATCACAATGTGTGTAACTCTGAAAGCCTAGCATTTGTTGGATCTTCTCCAACTTTGCATTCATAATACAACTTTCCATCACTTCAAGAGAAGCATAAATGTTGGCATTAACGTGATCACTTTTTATCGTTAATTACCAAAGTTTCCCTGGTTCAGATGATTAAACACACACCAAAATATCAGCCAGCCGTACTGCGTGCAGATTTAGTTTGTATTTGACCAGATATCGGTGTTGGGAAAACATATTTCTGTGTTTGTAGCACCTGACCTTTACTGGCTGCTATGACCAAGCTACCCATTTTGTTTGACCCATTTTGTCTCTGTTGACTTTGAAATATCAGTTTCAAAAATTACCAACATCACGACTCATTAAGAACACGGAAACTTCCTAAACGTCAACGATTCAGGCACACACTAAATATCCCACCATTTAAAAGAGAAATGGCTCTCTGTTTATATAAGACAGCAGCGGTGCAGGCACCAGAGAGGAGGGGGGAGAAATGACAAGGGGATGGAAGAGATAGAGACAAGACACCAAGACGAAACAGCAGCGCTAAGAAAGAAGACTACAGGAGCAGACATAGGCAACAGGAAAAGAGCGGTCTGGGCAGCACCAACCTCTCGGGCACCATGGTGTAATCCAAGCCTTGCTTTAGAAGTCAACAAGGACACACACACACGCACACTCAAGTGTTAGAGAGAAAAGAGGCACTGGCTCTATTGGCGGCCTCTGACCAGCTCCTGGGGGGTGTTGTTCACAGCCAGGGCTTAGGTTAGGCACATACACGTACACACTTCTGCACTACTGTGTAGCTAGGACTTGTTACTGTTCATATTTTGTAAGCAGTGAAGGACTCGCTTTTTAAGTGAGTGAAACAAACAAATAACTTTGTGTCTTTTTTTCTGGAATACATGGCATATCTCAACATTCACTACATGTTCTAAATACTTCAAATCCATCACAGAAACATTCCACATCCAATAATTCCATGTGCATATTTTGAAAACCAAGGAAAAGGGTATTATGATTAGACAGTCTTACTTCAGAACGTCACTGACACTATCTTTATAAACTCTCTTGCTATCTCTTTGCTGAAAAAATAAGCAAAAAACTACATAAGCACAGAAATACATGTTAAAGTCTGAATATATCAACATTCCCAAAATGAGGAGACACACAAGGAACCACTGCACCAAGAATGCTTCAGTCTGAATGTTGACTCTGCTTTTCAAAAAAGAAAACTTATAAGAAGTCATGTGAAATAAAAAAAAAGTCACTTTTTTTTCTTCACTTTCAAATCATGTTTGTTCTATGGTGATACTTCAAAAAGCATGTATATGTGTATGTGTGTGCATGTGTGTGTGTGTAAGCGCATATACTTATGTGTGTGTGTTGTATATAAGTCTGCATTTCAGTTGTTTATACAATCAAGTGTATGTGATTTCCTAAAAGCTTGTGTTCTGAATACAATCTTATCTGTTCACACGTATCTTCCACACAGACTCTCTCCACTCCTCCCCCCACACTCTCTCTCTTCCCTGGGTCAGAAATTGTTTTTTTTTTCTCTCTAAGTTGTTTTCCCTTTCCTTCTCAACTCATTAAAAGTTCCTTTGATCAATATGTTTTTATAAAGTAGTAAAACATGGAATAGATTCTTTTGCACAGAGTTTGAGTACAGTGTATAACCCTGAATGTCACCTCCAACAGCGACTGCTTGCTATGTCTTTTTTTTTTCAGCACACAGACAAGTTCCTTCCAAAATATTGGACTGATTAGCCTCTTGATTGCTGAAACTTCACACTGAATTTCAGAATGTGCACATTTCTTGGAGACTAACTCAGCTGCCTTCTGTGTACACTTTAAAGATGTCACCGGATCACCTGAATACACCGGTAGTTGGCCACCTGATCTGTCTGCCCTATCCTACCACAAAAATCCTTCAGTCTCTCACTGATGAGAATACTGGTCAGTAAAAATCCTGAGATACTGGTCAGCAGCAATCCTGTGAATACTGGTCAGCAGCAATCCAGGTGTAACTGCATAGTGACCCTTTCACCTGACAGGTTAATTACCAGCGAACTCCGTTAATCTTCAGTGACTTTTTCACTGACTATTACTTTCAAAACCATCTTTGAACCTGGTTTCAAGCATAGCTAAGAAATAACCGTTTGACCAAAATATTCTTTCCACAGTTTCACACCAACATGATAACAATGCATGTCAGAGTATATGCACATTTGAGATAATCAGTAGTTTATATAAAACCCATATTTACACACACACACACACACACACACACACACACACACACCACTTTACAGCAGGTGATCAGTTCATGTTAAACCCAGTCCACAGAACAATACCCCCCACACAGTAACTTAACATGCAATGACTACATTACAAGTTGGTTACATGACGATACAGGTGCTACTATCTAACATCAAGACAAGCCCAAAACACACTGCTACACACTGGTCAGCAACAGCCACTGTACAGCTTCACTGCCTACAGTTAGACCTCCATTCAAAGTAAGTGTACCAATACACAATCAAGCTTAAAAAGCCAACTACAGCCTGTCCCCCCATCCATCCTCTCTACACCCTCTCTCCCACCAATCTGCCTACCCCTTCTAACACAAAAAGCAGCTGAAGCGGAGGAATATCAAAATGTATCAATATGGTCCCCATCACTGTTGGACTGTGGAATCCCAAACCACTTAACAGACCCTGTGTTGTTACACACACACACCCTCAGCTTATTCTGACCTCAGCTGACTGGGCAACAGTCAGATGGTACAACATGCAACACTGGGGAGATACTGGTGGACACAGAGCTCAGGAGGAAACAAGATGCCCAAGGAAAGACAACACAACATTTCCCAGGCGTCTCCACAAGGCTCACAACAGGAAGGCCTGCAGGAAGTTGAAGCAAAGGCCAGCAGACGGATCTGAAGGGCACAGAACAGGAGCAACACAAAGGACACCACGATTCAGCACTGTTCGGAAGACTCCCACTGGAAGGTGGACACTGCTGTTTCAGGGGAGAGAGAAAGACAGAGAGACTGAACTCAAAGAGAGAGGAGCAGAACAAAAATGCCATTTAAATGTGAATTGCAATCCACACAGAGCTGCAGCACTGATGCACATTCATGCACAACATGCAAGGGGGGAAAATAAGGAGTGCTAATATCTGATCAGAAGTAACACAAACTCTTGTGAATCTTTGATCAAGCGAAGGTATAAATGAAGCAGTTAAACTCTGGGCAAGTGGTCAACACTAAAAATGCAAGTGTTATGCATATTCTGTAACAACTGTTCAATGTCTGCTAAGAATGAAATTAAAATAAGACAGCTGTACAACTCCGTAGAATATCAGATGCCACATTTTGAAAGACTTCTGTTGATATCACTGATATCACTCCACTTAGAACGTGCTCTACATAAAGTCATATGTGTTTTTCACAATTTACTTCGAATTTGCTTGATATAAGGATGTAAATCGTAACTGGAAAAAAAAAAAAAAAGTATTATAGCATTTTTTCATCATTATGAACAAATTAACAGGTACTTCTCACAGTTGGTCCCTACCTTCCCTGCAAACACATTTTCCTAACATAGGTCTCTTCTTTTTTGCTTTACTTGGTGCAAGAGCATGAGAGAAAATCAAACTCAGTAGACATCTCACAGAACTCAAGTCATCTTTCTACTTTTGCCATGTAGAAAGAACATCAGAAGCAGATGCCAACGCAATAGACAGCTTAAAGCAATATGTTTTCAACCCTTTCCCTTGATTCATCTTTTCCTGGTTTCTTTCTCCACTTGTTTTGATTATACAACAAAACCAATATGAAATCCTTTGCATTTATATAAACTTTCACTGCCATTTCCCTGTACCATTTGATCTGTTAAAATTAGATTTGAAACTGGATCAGAAGATGGATGGGGTGGGTTAGGAGGCAAAATAAAATGATCCATGTTGAAGGGGGTAAATTATCCTTTTAGATTTAAAACCGACTGCTGTTTATCTCTGTGCACTTACAAAGTTAAAGCATTTTTACTGATGAAAGGAAAACAAGCCTCTCTTTTGCATTCTATTTTTCAAGAACACATAAAAAGAGGAAAGAAAATATCATTTCTACCATTCAGATGTTTATTCTGATACGCAATAACTGACTAGTGAAAATAATCTCAACTTCTTGAATAGTGTAATCCACTGGGGTGTTAGATTTTGAATGAGGGGGTGGGAGGGGAGGCGATGGAGAGAAGTATTATATAGCTCTATTGGGTATGGATACGTAACAACCAAAATGCTACAGCAAGGCCATCTACAACATATGACTGTCTAAAGCAGACAACAGACATTGTATAACTGATTGAAGCAGACATCCTACACTACAAGGCTGGATGAAGCAGGCAATCTACAGTGTACAGGTGGTTGAAGCAAGAGGGAGAGAGGGACAGACGTCGCACAAGTACACCACCAAACAAAACAAGAGGAACACACAGCTGATCAAAAGCTAAGACAACCAGGGCCTGAAATTGATCTGTATCACTATCCCATCTGCGTTAGTTCACATGTTCTCTGTATCTGTTCTAGCCTTCCCATTTCAGCTTCATTTTCAAGTTGCCATCTTTCTCTTGTGCCTGTTGTAGGCCAGCAGAGGAACCTCCCAATAAAAAAAGACTCCAAAAAAAGACATTCTCCTCTGACTTCGCGGCAGTGTGGCTTGCAGACACACTGTGACATGTCAAAGTTATAACTTCTCACTTTTTTTCCCCCCTTAAAAGCACATCACATGAGTTTTAACCCAAACCCATGTCATTTGCTTGACCACTTTACTTACGAGTATGGTGTTCTTTCCCAAATGCCAAAAGTGAAGTAGCTTACTCTCTGATAGAGCTGTTTTGAGACAGATTAGAGGTCAGTCTTTCCCAAACAAGATGGGTGGAACAAAGGCCATTCTCATTCGGGAGGTGGATGAACTTAGAAATAAGGGAAGGATACCATACTGAAGTATTTATATGATTGAGAAAGGTATATTGTGAAAATCATATCATTCTTTTCAGTGCATTTGCTGACAGCAAATATTTACAAGTTGTGCTCATGAAAAATTTGTTTAAACATTTCAAAAGTAAACATTTTAAACTTTGAAACTGTGTACAGGTTGTATGCTTCAGTCATCTTCTGTAAGCTCTGCTGAATTTGTAAAATATGACCAACATATTAAGGCATGAGATTAAGACATGTCTAATTTTAGCATGTCGCCTCTGAGATAAAGATTTGTTTTCAGGAACACATTTCTCTACAATTTGTCTTCTTCATTGTTTTCCATCCCTTTGAAGATTTTTATTCCTGGAACTCTTTCCCTCTGAAGACACAATCCTTATGTCATTTCAGGTCTGTGTGGAAAGGTTCTACTGTCTTTGTTACACCTGTTCTTTCAGCACCAGTACCTAATTCCACTATTTCAGTGACATGACTCTTCCTTCTACACTACCATTCTCTTTCAGGTACTTGAGAACCGCTATCTTTTTCTTTCCTCCTGTTTCAATGACATGACATCTCTTCTACACCATCCTTCTCATTCATTTTTTTTGCATATTGTATCTTTCTCTTTACTACTATTTCAGTGATATGACTCGCTCCCTTCAACTCAGTTCTCTATTCTGAGGATCGCTTTCCCTTTCCTCATATTACTGCAATATGATTTTTTCCCTTCTACGCTATCATTCTCATTCAATTATGTGAGAATTGCCAACCTTCTCTTTGCTCCTATTTCAGTGATTTGCCTCTCTCTTTTCTACATCATCAGTCTCACTCAATTATATGGGAACTGCCATCTGTTTCCTTCCATTTCAGTGATATGACTCTTTCCCTTATACACCATCATCCTCATTCAATGACATGAGAATTGCTATCTTTCTCTTTGCTCCTGCTTCAGTGATATGACTCTTTCACTTCTACATCATTATTCTCTTTCAATTATCTGAGAATCGCATGATTCTTTCCCTCCTACACCATCATTCTCTTTCAATCAATTGAGAATCATAGCCTTTCTCTTTTCTCCCATTTAAATAATATGACCTTTTCCACTTCTACAACATTGTTCTTAATCAAATGTGATTTGCAATCCTTCTTTTTGCTCCCATTTTACTGATATGCCTCTTTCTTTTCTACACCATCACTTTCTTTCAATTATTTGAGAATCTCTGTCTTTCTCTTTGCTCTCATTTCAGTGACGTTACTCTTTCCCTTCTCCTCCATCGTTTTCCTTTCATTATTTGTACATCAGTCTCTTTCTCTTTCCTCCTCTTTCAGTGATTTGACTCTTTCCTTACTGCATCATCATTATATTTCAGCTATTTGAGTGTTCTCTGTGTTTTCAACGCAAGCATCACTCTGTTGTTTTGATGTCATCATTCTTCTCTTTCATTTATTTTTGCTTTTGCTACAACTTTCTTCTGATTAATAAAAGGAGTTCTGTTCATGGTGTAATAAAAGTAATCTTGATCCTTATCTTAAAAAAAAAATAGTTGATTTCTGTAAATATCCAACTACCATACTAAATGTCATTACTAATGGTCAAGCTGTTGTGATGATGGACTAACATAAATATCTAGGGACCGTTTTAGGCAAGAAATAGTTTTTTACAGGAACATTGAAATCATACATAATAAATAATTTGTCAACCAAGAACATCTTATCCGCAGAAACCAAGAAATACCGCAGTCAATTCAAGTTTTTTTCAAAGTTATTACTGCTGTTGCATTGAATCCTTGCTCACAGTAAAACACTGGTATGAAAGTGAGCGAAGCAAGCAGCAAGTTTTAAATGATGTGGTGAATGCATGCAGTAAAGATGTGGGTGCAAGGCAAGCTGGTTTTCAAGAGCTGTATGAGAAACAAGTTGTGCGAAAGGCAAGACAAACTGCAAGTGATGATATCGATCTTTTACCAAAGTACAATGAACTCCTACCATCAGAACGCCGTTTTTGGACAATAAGGATCAACAATCAAGGGCACCAAAAAGTTTCATGCCAGGGAAAGTCATGATCAAATCAAGAGCAGCAAAAAAAAATTTATCCTAAGGTCAATTCACTTCTTAAATTCTGACACACTTGTTTATGCCACTTTCTCCTTAAAACACAATGTGTGTGTGGATGAGTCAGTGACAGCAAGTCAGAGTGTGTGTGTGTGTGTGTGTGTGTGTGTGTGTGTGTGTGTGTGTGTGTTTATGTTGTGTACAACTTTGAGTTAATCTGACAATAAATTGGTTTCAGTCAGTCAGTGTGTGTGTGTGTGTGCGTATATGTGTGTGTGCATGTTGTCAGTACAACACTATGTTAATCTGACAGTAAATGGTTTCAGTCAGTCAGTCAGTGTGTGCATGTGTGTTTGTGCATGTGTGCGTGCACATGTGTGCGTGCACATGTGCATGCGTGCATATAGAAGTGCATGCATGTTTGTGAGTAAATGTGTGTGTGTGTGTGTGTGTGTGTGTATGTGTGTGTGTGTGTGTGTGTGTGTGGTGGGAGGGGGGGGCGGAATGAGGAGGGGGGGGGGGGGGAATATATAAGTGTAACTGAGGTGGGGTGGGTGAAGAATGTAGATGTGTTTGGGCGTGTGCATGTGGAAAAAAGGAAGTGGGAACAGGATGGTATTACTGCATGCATGCCATTATCTTATTTGATATTCTTTTCTTAGATTTTGTAATCTTATAGTTAATATTTTAAAGCTGTATATTTTTAGTGGTACTATGATAGTATCAAGTGTTTTAAATGTTAAAACTTTACAGTGTTTTATTATCTATATCTCATAAACATGTTTCTAACTTATATTCATGTTTTGATGTTCTGTGTATACGTCTTTGAACAGTAATAGATGCCAACCATGATGCATTTCTCTTCAAATGCTAATTTTTTTTTTTTCATCTTATCTTAAGCATTGTCATCATTTTATGTTACATTCTGCCTTTTTTATGTATGTCGATCTTTCTCATTTCCTTCCTTCAGTATGACAGAGTTTTTTTTGTTTATTTTTTGGTTAGTACGTTTGTTGGGTTTTTTTTTTTTTTTTTTCTTCATTCAATTATGTTTTTTTTTTTCTGGTTACCTAAAGGTTACTACAGTTCCTTCTCTTTCTTTCCCATTTATGTTGGAATCAGATTCCTTCGGTCTCTATTACTTCTACACTTATTTTCCCACGGACTTTCTCTCTCTTTTTCTTCTTCTTTGCTTCAGTATCAAAATTTTTTTCTCTCACTTATTTTCTCCACTTATGCTGGAATCTTTGAAACACCCATCCACCTGGCTAAGACCCCTCAATATCCTGCATCTTCATACTTTCATTTTCTAAGACACATTCTTCCCAATTAAATCCTACAACAAATTTGTGTGGAACCAACTGACATTCACAATTGTTAATGGCAGACGTTTGTAGGAGAATGGGAGAAAAGCCAAGAGACAAAGACCAGAAGGGATTAAGAGGAGACAGGAGTTGGGGAAACACAAAGATAGGAGATATGAGCAGGAGAAAGACAGTGAGTCACTAATGTTGTCTCCCATCCAGCCTTCCCTCTCATGTAAAAACCTCACTCTCTTTAGTTACACAATAATTCTTTTTTTTTTTTTTTTCCCCCCCCCCCTTTCTTTTGTTTTGTTTCTTTCAGAATGCACAAATCACAGGAACTTTTCAATCAATCAGTACTATATATTTGATCACACAACGCAGATTATATTCATGACTGAGATTTGCTGCTGCTTTTAAATGTCATTATGTGACTGCTCCTTCTGATGCTGTTCTTGATAATGTCATTCCTGTGATCTCATGGAGTGACACAAGCAACAACACAACAAGTAACTGCAATCCCACTCCCCCACCCTCCTTGCCACCTGTCTCATCTACTTCCCTGGTTGCCATGTAGTTCTAATCTATCAGACAGACGGACGGTTAGTGGGGAAGAGGGAATTTATGAACACTGGGAGTGGACTGGACTAAACAGACACCAGGGAACAGGGGAACAATCGGAAACAACAAGACACAAATAAGACGGTTCAGGAAAAGGGATTGAAAGGGGAAGACGAAGAGAGAGAGGCGGCAGAGAGAGTAGGGGGGGTGTGGGGTGAAACACGAAGTGATGGGAGTAGAGAAATAAGTGGAGGAGAAAAAAGTGAAGACAGAAAGAGTGGAGAGAGGACAGGGGGCTGCATGCATGGCTTATAACATCGCTGCAGGTGATAGGAAAATTAAACTAACCTCAGTTCTCTGTTAATGCGCAGAGAAGCAAGATTAGAAAACAGAAAACAGTCCAAATCAAACAAACAAACCAACAAACTGTAAAAAAAAATTGGATTCTTGTTAACAAGCATGATAACGAGATTTGGTCTAGATGGTTGTTAGAAACAACCTCTGAAAACTTAACATGACAGCGACCAAAATATGAGAACCCAAATCTTGTGTGAACAATGAAAACAGAATCAGACAATATATATACATAATACATGCTTAATCATTCAACAGTGCAAGAAAAAATGTCAGATAACATTTTTTTTGGTTGTTAATACTTCCATGAGAAACAGCTTGGCATTTAAAACACACACACACCAAAATAAGACATAGTACTGTATGTGGAATGAAGAGATGGCATACATGTTTGCTCCGTCAACTTGCAGGCTAAGATCACATGCAGTATGGTATACTTACTTGAATTTATTTTTAAAACTTCTGAAGGTCATACCCACTGAAGAAAAAGCAATCATAATCTGGCTTCTTTTTATTCAGAATTTTTTTTTTCCCCTGGCACTGCACCCATGCTACTTACTCCGACTCCCACAGCCACACCCCTGGCTGTGACAATCCACAGACAGCCAACAATGTCAAGTCATCATGAGGCAACCTGTTCTAACATGCACAGGATACCACCTACTAAGCCCCTTACTGATGACAATAACTGCTTAGTTGCAGAGCTAGCATGAGTGAGCTCTCCCTCCGAAGGGTGCCACCACATCCGTTCAATAAAAGTCCCCAAATTTGCAAGTGACCCAGATAGAACCTCATCAGGGATCTCAACAGCGGAGGGAAAATCACAACTGAGGTCACCATAGAAGAATGGCACGAAACATCACAGAATATTTCTATACTGATCAATGCGGATGATGAAGATGCCAGAGGTTTCTATTCTGGTCTGAGACTACATGACAGGGCTGGCCTGGAGTCTACGATTATTTGCATAATACATCAACATCAACCAGGCCTGACAGATACAGACAACTGCAGTGATGGTCAGACAATTTGAGCAGCGCTCTCAAAGATACATCCCTTCATAGGATGAAACTTGACCATGTGGTCCCAGTCTTTCCAACTGAACCCATAGCACATTCCACTCTGGATAGGAGCTAGTTAGGGTTGAAATCGAACTCACGACCTTGCTGTCGGGAACTTATAATGCTAGCCAATTTGCCACAGCAGCTGGTTCAAAAATAATCTATATCTCAAAACACATATTAACTGTTCCAGGAAGGTCTATCATATAACCAACGAACTTTTGCTGCCATTACAACACAATGGAGGGGGGGAAAAAGTTCAACTTAAAAAAAATTAACCTACAATTTCTTTCTCTGTTTTGTTGCAGCAGATAATGCAAATCAAATACTGTAATGAACTATTTAATATATCACTCCTTAGGCACTGTTACCAGAAGCCAAATACAAATCAAACAATAAGGTAAAGTGCATTGGCACACTAATTAAATACGTACATTTATTTCCGCAATATTTTACTGTCAGGTGTTGATTTTCTGTTCTATATTAAATGTGTTAGCCCTTTGAAAGAAAATCTGCAAATCAAAAAGGGCTAAGAAAGTTGGCAAAGAAATGAAGAGTGAAAAGTCCCAGCAAAACTTTAGTTGTTATGACTGATAGGAATCAAACTAACATGGGCACTTTGGTAGGGAATATTAGTTCTGACCATTCAGACATCAGGGCATGAAGCACAAAGATCATTACATGCACTGTTACGTATTTCAAGTTGGAAATAAGGCAGCCATCATCATGAAACACACATACAGTCCCATGCATGCTAAATGAAAGAGAGAGCTGGTCAGATTACATTAGGTGCTCAACAAGATCTGAGTAATTATATCTGTGTCACACAATACAAACTGGCTGCAGCTCAGTCTGGTGCCCTGCACATGCACAGCAGTTCAGTATCATTTCCTCATAACAACAATGATAAGAAAAATTATATCAGAAAGGGAAGAAAGAGAACATATAGGATCAAAGAATGAGAGTGGAAACAACGACTCTCCTCCACAAGAATCCAACGAATCCCTGAAAAAATGTGCCACAGGACTTGATGCAGACACACTGCATTCCACGGAACGAAGACACACTGCACAGAAATCAGCAGACAGCAGGCAACATGGAAGTGGAACACCATCACTTCATATCAAGAGGTATTTTCAGCCAAACATTATCCACATAGATGCACACCCATTTAGCCACTACAGGAAACAAACATACCAAAATCCCCACAACTTTCCCCCCAACCCCACAAGTTGTTGCTACACTTCAAGACCTTTACATGAGCCTGAACAACGGGGCTAGATGAACAGGGCGGGATTGGGGGGATCATTTATCAGCCATGGCATTAGCAGTGCTGTGAAAAGCAGCCATGAGCCAAGCACACAAGCAGCCAGCAGCCAGACTACTCGCTGTTCTGCCCTGCTCCTAGAAGCCTGCCATTCTGGTGAATGCCATGCACACAGGCCACATTGCAAACACCCCTCTTGCACCTACTGTTTTTTATTCACACAAAGTGATCAGGAATACGAACTCAGCTACAGAGTACAAACAAAATATCGGTCAAAGTGCTTTCACCGTCACGCCTGGTGACCCCTAGCGATTGTCTGTGTATGATGTCCATGCCTCTCATCTGCTTTTGGCACTTCAAAACAGCATAACTGTAGAAATAAACTTATTGAACAAAGCAGGTCTGGTGAATAGGGAAAAGCTTATGAAATACAACCCAGATTAAAAGCCTCAACAAATAAAGTCCTCATGACAATCAAGTGATCACCAACAAGACGGCATCTATCTGTCTTGATCAAACTGTGATGGGTAAATGTGCATACTGCTCCACGGTCAGCATCCTTTTGACAGGGAAACGTCACAAGGAGCAAAGTGAAAGCAGAAAACTACAGTGGAAAAGTGTCTGTTTATGATAAGGGTGAATCATGCTATATATAAGATGCCGGTCCCAAATCATGAACTCCTGAGAGCATTACATCTGAATATATCCACTGCACTCAGCATAATGTGCTAAGTAAGCAAATCAAACCAACACACAAACAAGATGGGTGTACCAGCCCACAATGTTGTTTTCTATTTCAACACACCAACAAGATGGGTTTACCAGCCCATAAAATTGTTTCTATTTCTACGTCTCAAGAATGCAAGTTAACGAACACACTGTCATGGTTATATAACAATCAAAACAGAGACAAACACAGACGGACAAGAGAGCGAGAAAGAAAGCAGGAGAGAAAGAGAGACAGACAGACACAAAGAGAGATAAGCAGAGAGAGAGACAGACAGACAGACAGAGAGAGAGAAAGCAGACAATGATTCACATTCATTACACCATCATTTTGACTATCTGTCCCCATGGATGTACACCTGTGTGCCCTGCTATGAGACTGAGTGAACAAATTAACTTTAGTTTTGATCTTTTTGAAAGCACGCTACCTACTATTTTTCCATGCCTAACATTCAATATGGATTCATTTGCCACACACAGTTTTGCCTGTAGGTTCTTAATGTCGTACTTTGATAACATAAAAGAAAAAGTTGATTTTGTTGTTTTGACTTTCATGAAACAAGCAATGAGAGCCATTCTTGTTTTGAAACGCAGAGTGTCTGCAGATGTACAGTACATCTCTGTCATGATGTATTTCCATGGGTGCAAATATAAATGAAAGTGATGGTGTAGGGGGGGGGGGGGAGAAGAAAAAGTTAGAGTTCGTCTCACATTTACTTCTGCATAATTATATCGATGAAACTGCCCAGGACAATGATGAAGTCAAAGACGTTCCATGCATCCCCAAAGTAATTCTGAAAAAAACACATGCCTTGTTACCCCTATATGATACCTTCATATCACTGAATTTGATTGGCTTTGTTATCATTTTCTTTTACTCCATCACATATCAAAACATAAATCAAACGTTTCATATGGCTATGCAATACACAATAAAGCATACACACTATTTCTTGATCTTATTATCTTTACATATGAGAAATTTGCCTAAATCTGAAAATTTTGCAGTTTCTGGTTCTACTGTAAAAATGTCTGTAGAAGTTTTGTCATGGCATTTATAGTCCAGCCAAACACAAAGGCCATACAAGACTGTTACAGGCTGATCAAAATTCTTCCCATACAGGCTTTAGAAAAGTTTTTTAACAGCATAGTAATGTGGGTCCAAGGATGGTGAGTAGGGTTCCAGGACAAACAGAAAAGAAGTGTACACTAGGCAGAAAACCAAAAGCCAGTACATACAAACATACCAATACAGTTCTTAATCCCAATATGACCCATTCCTGTATCAAGCTTGGTGAAAAATGGATATAATAAGCTCCTTTACTTCTGTTAGCTTTTTCTTTCTCCTTTTTTTTCTGTTGTAAACCAAGCTTTCATTTCCAATTTCAGTTACTGAACAATCACTGCTGAAAACTGGAAACAAGACACAAGGCTCATGTCTTCTTTGCGATATGTGACTGTGTATCACGGCTAATAGTTGGATACAAGACAAGTTCTTGCCTTCATGATTACCGGTTCTCAAATTCTATAGCGACAACCCCTTTAAAAGACGATGGTGCAAAGGTCTAATCAACCTCTACTCCTGGTCAGTTTTGAGTTCAAATAACATTCTCACTTTCAAAAAAATGCCAAATAATTCACATCCACAGTCACATACTTGCAGTAAGAAAAAAAATAACTATAAAAGTCACTTGCCTGTTGGGAAAAATCTGCCTGTCCAATGCTCAGAAAACAAAAAAGAAATGCAACATTTTACAGAGTATAGTAATGCTCTGTAATAGTAAGGACAGCACTTTCCTCTGGCAAAGATAAAAATAAAAATCATGATAAAATAAAATCAGTGGTTCAAGAAGTTACCTTGAATCTGAAGGCAGTTAACTTCAGTAGGAACTCAGCTGTGAAGACACCAGTGAAGATCATGTTGAGGTAGTCTAAAGCTTTTGAGTACTCATTACTCTGCCCATGATACTGGAACACATCGTCACAACTATCATCAATATCACATCATCACATTTATACTCCCATCATTATCAAAACAGCAAATTACTGTGTTTTTGTAATTTTTTTTCTTTTTTTTTTTCGTCCACAGCCACAGCCCCGGTCGGCCCCCACCGCAGCCCGGCACCGGCAATCCACAGGCAGCAGTCAATGTCAAGTCGTCAAGAGGCAACCCACTGGAGGAGACACTGCACTGCTGCCGAGTCACTTCAGTGGTGTTCAGTGGCACCTGTTCTGATCTAACATACGCAGGACACCACCTACTAAGCCCCCTACTGACGACAATAACTGCTTAGTCGCGGAGCTGGCGTGAGTGAGCTCTCCCTCCGGAGGGTGCCACCACGTCCGTCCAACGACAGCCCCCATGGACTCGCCGATACCGGTGACCCCGATGGAGCCAAACCAAGGCCACAGACGTGGAGAGGACATCGAAACTGAGGTCACCATGAGAGCAGAGCATGAAGGGCCACAGAACTTGAGACTTTTTTTTTTTTTTAATGCTGTTCGATGAGAATGAGGATGATTATGATGATGCACTACGGCATTTCCATTTCGGTCTGAGACTACATGACAGGGCTGTACTCTACGCTTCCTTTCATTCATATATATATCCCGGCGTCAACCAGGCCCGAGAGATACAGACACCTGCAGTGTTGGTCAGGAAATTTGAGCAACACTCTCAGAAACGCATCCATTAAGTGATGAAACTCGACTGTGTGGTCCCAGTCTTCCAACTGAGTCCGCAGCAAACTCACTCTGGGTAGGAGCCGTCGGGGCAGAAAAAACCCACATGACTTCTGATGGGATTCGAACCCAAGAAAAACACCACCAAAATCAGGAAATCAATGTAAAAAAAGGGAAATTAAATAGTAAAGTATGGTACCTTTAGCTGCCATGTTGAAATAATATGCATGCATGTCCATACCCATGCTGCTTGCAGTACCCATTCATGAAGCACACACACAGATCAGAGACACAAAAAAACAAACAACAAAACTTCCCTAGAAAGGGAACCTTCAAGCTTGACCATCTAAATTCTATTTGTGTTTGTTGTCTATCTCTGTGCTTGGTGAATGGGTACCACATGCATGTGCATGTGTCCTCACGGATCAAAAGTGACCTTTCTTGTTTAGTATTTATTCAGACAAAAACCAAACAAAATCAACAGAGCAAAAGCGACCTTTCTGGTTTAGTATTTACTCAAGCAAAAACAATCAAAATCAAAGTAAAAAAAAAAAAAAAAAAAAAAAAAAAGACGTTCAAGCTGGCAAAGGCTATCAGGTACGCCAAGATCATTACCATCACATTTCTAAACATAAATGCCTCTTGATACATCATCATCATAACAATAACACTAATAACAATACATGTAATAATGAATCAATATTACACACACATATACATATATATATATATATATATATATATATATATATATATATATATATATATGCAGAACAACACAGATGGAAAATACCCAAATAAGAAAACTTCAGGTATAGAAGAGATTTCCTGTTACAACTTTGCAAAAATCAGCAAAAATCAGGTCTCATTAATACAGAGGGGACTATACCACTTACCCGCAGATATTCATAACCCAAACATCCATCCTTTTGCAAAAGCATCCACACAATACATCAAACTTTTAACTTTCTAATGATAGGTCGTGTGTAGGTACAAGCCATGCAGTTGTGCCCGTTTCCTTTTCTTTTTAGCTTTTTTTTTTAAGCATTTCATTTCCATTCAGTGTATTTCACCAATCATGAATACAGAACAAGCAGAAATGGTGATGTTACAGGTCTGCCTTCACGGTAGAAGTGATACAGATGGAGCTAATGACCATGATAACAACAATGACAATGTTCAGCCTTTTCACTACACCAACAATGACAACTGGTGACAATAGATAACAATACTGATATTGATGATAATGACTGAATATGGCAGTCATGGTGATAATGATGCAATGCCTTTCTGGCATGGTCAGTGATGGTGTAGATCACGATACTGATAAAACGGCATTTACCTTAATGGTGTCAAGTAAAATGACTGATCATGCTGATGACAATGTCAATACTTACCTTCATGGCAAGGGTGATGGTGTTGATGATGATGAGCACAAAGATGCTGTACTCAAAGGCCTGGGATGTGACAAACCACCAGATCTTGTACTGCCACCTGGCCTTGGGGATGTAACGCCGTACTGGCTTCACTTTCAACGCAAATTCTATACACTTCCTCTGTGAACACAGCAAAAACACATTTTCAGTTATTTGCGAAAACACTTCAAACAATTTTATAATCATTCTTCAGTCCCCAACTGCCGTTTCACACAATTTTACAATCAGTTTATAGTCCCAATCCTTAAAAGTCAAAATACAAAACCCAAGGAACGAAGAAGACAGTTTGGCTTTTTTCATGGTACCATTTTTAATTCAGTTCTGCTGCAGGTGAAGAAGGCTGAGGTTTAGCACAAAAAAGTATTTTCCTCTGCTTGTAGTTGCAGACGCTCACCAAACATAATCTTCCCTACACTCTACAATCCCCTCTTCAAAATGGAATTCCCTTATACAAACCCAAAATTTTCAAAACAAAATTAAGAAATTCTTAATTTCACCAATGACTCAACAGAAATTTTGTGACTGAAACACTGAAATTCATGTAAAATTCAGGTTGGTAGCTTTGGCACTTACAGTCCCATACCTGATTTTTGTCCAGCTCACAGTTCTTGTACTCCTGCTCTCCCTCATTCTGGAAGGTGACGATGACAAAACCCACGAAGATGTTGACCATGAAGAAAGCAATGACGATAATGAAGATGAAGTAGAAAATTGCAACTGCTGGGCGGTTGTTCATGATGGGCCCTTTCCCTTCTTCGTGGGAGTCGATGGAGTGGTAAAGAAGTCTGTTCACACAAACACAAATCATACGTATTTACTGTCCTTATCATCCTGCCAGGTAGTACATAACACCTTGTCATCGTCACCATCATCACAATGGATATTTCTACAGCACTTACAGACAACTCAAAATACGCTCCAGCATCCGAACCTAGTGAGAAAAGATAATATGGTTAATGAAATAATGAGAACTCATATCAAGTTTTATCATCCAAACCGACATTCTGACACTGTGCCTCTCCTACTCTCTTTAAATCTGCAGTTCTGGAGTACGGTGAATGTTACCTCATTAACACTAAAATACAATGGCTACAAACTATATAGATCACTATCTTCTTTATTAACAATTTTAAGCTATATTTCCAAGGCCATGCTGTACCACTTTTTTTTCATTAAGGGATCTAATAGCAAATAATTCATAGCTTGAAAACAATGTGACAGAAATGGGGAGTTTTTATTATACTCGCTGTTTGGCTAGTATACTTACCGTGTCAGACCCGTAGCATTCTACGGCAGTTAGTCAGCTCTGCCAGGCCGAAGTTTTGTGGCAAATGCAGTCATAAGATAGTCACGTGACGCCCACCCTACTTCCGCCAACGGAATTTGCCGATGTTCGCCTCCCGAACCTCATTCAGCGAGGCCTGCGCGCAAAGAAACCCCGAGAACCCTGGCGCCAGAGGGGAAGGTAGGGCGGGCATTAGAGTCTGACATGGTAAAGTATACTAGCCAAACAGGGAGTATGATAAAAACTCCCCATTTTGGCGTCATATACTATACCGTGTCAGACCATAGCAGAATTTAAAGGAATCGGAGGGAGGGCAAGGCGCCCTAGTGGTTCTTGGGGTTAACTGTTATGGCTGCTGGCCGCCACAAAGGAGATCCCTTTAGAACCATCAGCCCTGGTCATGCGGATATCCCTTAATAAAAGCTTATAAAGGGGTTTTCGGAACGCCAGTAGGCTGCCTCCAGGAGATGGCGCACGGGGACAGAGTGCTGGCATGCTGCGGAAGCAGCCAGCGCTCTGACCTTGTGTGCCCGGGTGGATAGGACGGGGAGATCCTCGGACGCCTGGGCGTACGCGGATCTGACCATCTGAGAGAGCCACCGAGAGATGGTGCCAGCCAAGATGTCTTTCTTATTGTTGGGATTGATGGAAATAAGTAGACGTCTGCTGGGAAGAGCGCCTGGGGCGCGAATGTTCCCAGTAATATCTGAGACACCTGGAAGGGCAGGTCCATGTCTCCCCCCCGCTTTCCCCGCTTCCAAGATATCCGCCAGCGAGCGGTTGACGAGGGAGGGGGAGGGAGTGCCTGGTTCCTGATTCTTAGCTAGGAACTCAGGAAGGAACTTGAGAGAGACAGAGCCGTCCCTGTGGAAGGCAATGTCTCTGGGGTCCCCGCTGATAGCGTGGATCTCGCTGCGCCTTCTGGCGGAAGCCAGAGCGAGGGAGAAAGGTGGTTTTCATGGAGAGGAGGTCAAAAGGTAAGGTGGATATTGGCTCAAAGGGGGGTTTTCTGAGAGCGTCAAGGACGATGAACAGGTCCCAAAGGGGAGTGCGCCTGGGCGACTGGGACATAGCCCGCCCCCCCCCCCACCCCCCCGGAAATTTCTCTGAGAAGGAAGTCATTCTCAAAGGAGGGACCGCCGAGCTGGCGGATGGTCGTGCAGATGCAGATGGCCGACCTGTAGCCCCGTATGGAGCTAGCTGAGAGCCTACGGGAGGAGGATAGGTGAGACAGGAAGTTTCCTATCTGGATATTAGAAGGGCGGTCATGGGAAACAGAGTGCTCAGAGCACCAAGAGACCATTTTTTCCCATGGTAGTCGTATAGGGACTCAGTGCTTGCCCTGCGAGAGGCCGATGCGAGGTCCTGAAGGTCCTGAGAGGCCCCCGTCCCTTCAAGGATGTTTAGGACGGACGGGATCTGTCTGGTCCGGAATTCGAGGCAGATGCTCGCATTCGGGCTGGCACAGGAGCCAGGCGTGAAGGCGGAGCATCTGGGGGTTGGGGTGAGGGCGGCCCGAGTGGGGTTGCCTGAACATGTCCCACCGGGTGGTTTGAGGGAGGGGGGGTACGTGGGTGAGAGAGACTTGAGGTCCGGAAACCAGGACTGAGTCGGCCACCAAGGGGTTATGAGGATGCTTGGGTCTTTCCAGTCTCGCCTTCCTGATCACCTTGTGGAGGATCGGGAAGGGGGGAAAGGCGTATGCTATGAGGCCCGTCCAGGGGAGGGAAAGGGCGTCGATCGCATAAGCCTGGGGATCGGGGATGGGGGGACATACACTGGGAGATGGTTGAACATACAAACAGGGCAGACGATGGTCTGAAATCGGGTGGCCCACACTGAAAGGTCGACCATGGGTCTGAACCAACGTTCCCACACCGCTGAAAGAGCGCTGAGAGAGAGTCGGCTGAGAGTCCACTCTATGTGTGTGGCGCGGAGGGGATTCCCTTGTGTGCACCTGAGAGAGTCTGCCAGGATGTTGTGCGTGTCCCCGCTCTGTGTCTGGCGCGAAGGGTGATTCCCTGAGTGTGACACCAGCGCAGGAGAGCCTCTGTCTGAAGGGAGAGGCTGATTGAGCGGAGGCATGCCTGTTCTCCAATGTGGAAGTCCCCACAGTCCGGAGAGTTGGAGGCGTCTGTGTAGAGTTCCAGGGCCCGACTGGGGAGGGAGATGGGAACAAGGCAAGAGGCCGGCAACGATTGAACAATAGTGAGTCACGACGACGAAGTCGCGAGATTAGAGGCGATCATAAAGATAATAAAATTGATAGCCCACCAAAACCCTCACACGAGGATATCGAGGGTTTAGTGCAAGCGCAAGCCACAACTGAACAAGTAAAGAAGCAAACACAAGCAATCTTTACACAATGGCAGAAGAATAGCGAGACAGAGCACAAGACTTATCTTGCTTGGACGGCAAGCCGAAGGTGAAAATGAGGTTCGGGAGGCGAACATCGGCAAATTCCGTTGGCGGAAGTAGGGTGGGCGTCACGTGACTATCTTATGACTGCATTTGCCACAAAACTTTGGCTTGGCAGAGTTGACTAACTGCCGTAGAATGCTATGGTCTGACACGGTATAGTATATGACGCCAAAACATCTTTTACAACTATAGATCGCACCCTGCAAAGTTTACATCAGCATAATACCGAGACCTTAAAACGGAAACATCCAATCTGATCAATACTGAGTTCAATTATGCTAGTTTTGAGACTCAAATGACATGTTTTTATACCACCATCTAGCAAATGCTTTGTGTGTAATTCCCATATTCAGGAAAGCTCTTAAGAGATCTCCCTTCCATCAGAGACATGTAGGTAAATAACTATTAAATAAATAAATCAACCATATGTTTGACACCAAGAAGCCAAAGGTCATTTACTTCATGCCAGCAATACTGTTCATTCAAAACCCATCCATTCCCAGAATTTACATAAGAGAAAGGGCATCCGAGCCAAAGTGCCATAACACAAGGGAAAAAGCCTTACGTAGGCCATCCTTCAAATGTGGCTACAGTGAAGAGGGTCAGCATGGCTTTGCCCACGTCATCAAAGTTGAACTGGTTCTGCTCCCACACCCTCTCTTTGACCTCTGGGTTGTCAAAGTTCCCATCTCTGTAGTCAATGTAAAACCCTCTGCAACACAAATCAATCACACTCGTTAAGAGGGGTTGTCAACTACATCTGTATTTTATCATAGATGTATTAACCTTCCAACTTCCCATCTGCCTATATGCCATTACAAGTTAACTGCCGATTCATCTGTTATAGGTGACCTTCATCTTGTTCCCATATGGGTATTTGGGAAGGTTCGAGTATTTTAACATCATATTTAGCAGCACCTGCTAAAATGGAAGTGGTCACCATTTGTAAAGTGTTTCAAATCAAGAAAAACAAAAAAAGTTCAAATATTCATCATTAGTGTAATTCAGTTGTGACAAGAATGAACAGGAAAGAAGACTGTTCATTTAACATGACTGCTGTCAATCTAGCGGTTCAAGAACCTCTCAATTCAAAACAACAGCTCAGAAAGTAGTATGGTTGTGTTTGCTTTTCAAACATCACAGGCAGATTTGAGATAATGAAAGTTTGTATAACACCCAATGAAATTGATATAGAAATCAAATTACTTAAATGTTAGGTGAAAAAGATGCACAAAAACATGCCAATTAAAAGGGAAGTAAATTCACTTCATTTTCAATTCTTGCTATAATAACAACTTTATATGAAGAGAGGGAAAGCATTAATAATAGCAAAATCTTCAGGAACAGGAAAGTTGAGAACAGAATCTTGTGACATCGACTGAACTAAAATGTTTCAGTGGTGTTTCACAGGTCACTGGTGGTGATAATAAGGCAAAGGTCTAAGCATATTTTTTTTTTACAGTGGCGCGAAGTTTTGAGAGATCTGTACTTTGGTAAGCATGCACATACTGAATTCATGAACATTTTTTTTCTGATCAAAATCATCAAATACATTAGCAGACATCTCTTTACATTCAGTTCACACTTGATGGCTGACATATCAACTGATTTATCATCATTATGCTAACTGATTAACAGGATAACAATTTTTATTTGTCCAAAAGATGGAAAATTTATTTTGGACAGCACAGCAATCATATACCAGGACAATACACACACACACACACACACACACACACACACACACAAGGCGTAAACTACCTGTGTAAGAATCCATAGCAAATCAATCCCATCAGTAAAATATCTTCATGCAAGCAAGCATAAACACTACCCCCCCCCCCCCCCCCCCCATGTACAAACATATGTGCGTGCGCAGCTACAGTACACATCCACTTCCTTTAAAACATGGGACTTAAAATTACAAAAGCAAGCATAATCATCATCATTAAAAGCAAGCAGCATACTCTATTTAAATTTATTCAGTTTAGTCTCTTTAATAAGAATGAAATAATAGATATGATTATTTAAGACCAGGCATCCCTCGATACCTACGATTTTAAACACACCACACACACACGCATGCGCGCACACATGCACACACACACACACACACACATGCGCATGTGCGCGCACATGCACACACACACACACAAACACACACACACACACACACACACACACGCACACACACACACACACACACACACACACACACACACACACACACACACACACTTGTTTTAAGACTGACAGTACGTGTATGTCAAAAGTGGTTGTGTCAAATCCATGCTGAAACAGACTTCATCAGACAAGTCAGGACAAAAGAATCTAGATCTATTGAACATATTTCTCTCTTGTCTGTGAACAGTAACATTACAAACAATGATCATTACTGAATGTTAACAATAAAAGACAAATTTATCTTACTGGCATTCTTCCTCCGTTAACTTGGACTTGTCCGTGCAGCTGGCGAACTTGCCCTGTAGCATAAAAAAACAACTTTTCCATCTCTTCTTCTTTTTTTGGTGAGGGAGTAGGGGATGGTGGGGGTGGGTTTACTTTTTTCCCCCTTCTTTTGTGAGAGAAAAAGAATTATTCACCTATGACCCTTGTCTGCAACTTGGAAAAAAACTGTGATAATTATATACCTGTCTTCAGTCTACTCATGTAAAAATCAGTGTACATACACATTTCTCAGAAAAAACATTCAGGGTATCATCTTGGGTATCTTACAAATACTTCATATACTTCATACAGAACAAAAAATACTCCCTGTTTGGCTAAGTATAACGCCAAATAGTGTGCTAACATAACTAAGTGCTGTGAAATATGTACATAAATATATCATGATACTGAAAGCTATATCTGCTCATTACCAAATGACCCTCAGTGAGAAGCAAATCTCGTAAGTAGCTGGACTAGGGATATACAAAAGTATACCTGGGATATGTGTTTTGTAGCCAGTGTCAGTTCTGTCTAATAATTCAGCAAGAATTCACTAGATTCCATAGAAATCTTAATCAAAAAACAAACAAAAACCAAACCACACATGCAGCATAAAAAGCATAAACAAGAACAGATGTTACTCATTGGATATTTTAACTTCAATCAACAAGTAATGCAAATGCATACTGCAATTCTTTCCCCTTTACTCTGAAAACTGAACGTAAGTGGAGGACCAAATGAACGCAGTGAGTAATGATGCAGAATCCTTTCACTTTTGTTTTAACATATTTTTACTTTTTGTTCATTTCAGTATAAAAAAAAATCTATTAATTAGTCTGTAGAACTTTTATACTCTGGGAAAAGTAAACCTGGAGGAAATCACTGAAATACAAAAGCAGTCAAAAACACTGAAATACGAAAGCAGTCAGTCTCCCTTTCGCATCTCTCTCACAGACAGAAGGGACTGACCTTGAAGAGTTGCACCCCAATGACAGCAAACATGAACTGCAGCAGGAACATGACAAGCATGATGTTGTAGATGGTGCGCGCACCGCCACAATCACACACTGAACCACATGCTGCACACACACATAACATCTGAATGTCAAGTCTCTCAAAGCCAGCTTGAGTTATGAAGTGAGTGGACTCTGGCAGTAATAAAAGCAATTACACACGCCTACCTATAAGTCCACAATACCAAGGCAAATCTTTTTCCTGGTTGAACTTTGTATCAACAAGTTAAAATACATATGAACTCACAAAACAAGGTGGGAAATAACACAGATTTCATATGTAAAACAAAACAGACATGCAAATTTTCGATAAATACCACTTTTTCAGACATCATAAACAACAAGCAAAAATATATATAATAATACTCCTCCTGACATCATCAATCAATAAGAGATGCTGAGAGCTATCAGAAGTACTGCTTTGTGCTTTTTCCTGCTTAAAATTTGCCTTGTTTTCATCACATCTGCAGTCTGTTTCATTTTCCCTTGAGTCAACCGTTCTGGCATCAATAAAAGCTGTTTATAGCTACACAACATCCTCATTCCCTGCCACTTCCACAAAACTGGACTGGATTTATGTGCAATATCTGTAGTACAAAGGCAATGTAACTAGACTTTAAAAAACAATTAAATCAATAAAACAAAGAAATGATGTGGAGATGTGGCAGGGAAGAGTGGGGAGTTTATCTGAAGCTGTCTGGAGAACTTCTAACCGTTAAAGAGAAACATTCCGAACTCTTGCTTCTTAACAGTGAAAAGGTATCATTTTCCAACCCCACTCCAAATTTTGAATACAGTTTTGACCTCTTGACATGATAACATTGGATACTGAAACAATCTTTCATCATAACCATGACCTGCTCTGCAGGATGCAAGGTGCAAACTTATGTTTCAGTAACAATGGTGGAAGATTACAGAGTCAACAGTTTATCTGCACTCTTTCTGTTATACAGTGGAATCTCCACAATTATCTTGAAAATGTTACGAAAAACAGTCTTGAAGAGTGGGTCATAACTGAAAGACTGACCAACTGGCATAATTACAAGCCTGAAAACAAGTCTGAGCTCTTCCACGCACATATATTTACATATATAATGAGAGAGAAAATACCACAAATACTTAATTTGTTACAACTGCAGCTGATGCTTCCACTTTTCAAGTTATCTTCCAGTGTTTAAAATGTTCTTTTTCATCAGACTCCTGAGACATCAACCGCAATTTTCATTCAAAGCCTAAATGCACTTATGTGCAATGATTCTAAATGTCACCTTGCACATGATCAAAAACATGCTGTGACAATTATAAACTGATTTTACATTACAAAATGTGAAATGCTCAGTGCAAATAATGTTAAAGTGGTGTCAAGGCATGAAGAACAGTCATATTCCTGTTCAGACCACTCCTTACAAAGATCAAATGATCAGTTGTGTACAAGAATTCAGTTTTTATGCAGCAGAAAAATTCAATTGAGGAAGTGACCGTTTGTTCAAAGCCAAGAGGTTTTACAGTAGCTAACAGATGATGAGACAAGTGCTGTCAATTTTTCCTCAACAATTTAACACATCATTATTGACAATGGGTGGGTCAGATGTCAGCCACAATAGGAAGGAGTGGTCCTACTGTGGTTGAAAATAATATATAAAATGTGACAAAAACTTTCTGTCACGCAAGATAGTCACACAATATCTGGTTGCTGCAGGAATGGATTTGTTGTACAAAAAGTTATCATGTAGTCATTGTACAGGAGATTGCAAAATGAAGTCCAGTTGTTTGATGCGATTTACAGCCGATTCCCACAGTGCAGCGACACACTCACTTTGAGGCCTTTGGCTCTGTTGATGGCTCTGAGAGGACGCAACACTCGGAGCACACGGAGAATCTTCACGACGGAAATGGCTTCATTACTGCAAGGAACCATAGGTCAACCATTAGCATTCATACCACACTGAACGCTCACTGGCACTTAAATGTGCACATGTATAGACAGTATGAATACATGTCTGTGTGAATGTGTGCATCTGTAATATGCCTGGGCATTGCAAGTATCTATGGCTTGATCAGCATCTCGGGTTAATGAGTATATTAGGTGTACAAAAACTTGTCAAAGCACTCACAACCTAGTGTTTTTCCCTTTATTCATTGATCTGTCAGTAATAAATTTGTTGCAAAGTGACCTAGCAATCGTGTTGCACACATGGATGTGTCATATGCAATGCCACTCCCTGGACTGAAATTGAAACAGCAGGTGTGTGCATGCTAGAAAATACATGAACGGAAATGATTAAAAAAGAAAAGTGTGAAAAAGAGAAAAAAAGAAGAAACAGCGGGCATAGCAGGAGAAAAATCAGAGAACTTACTCCAGAGGGAAAGAAATCAATGACACTGCCACAACCAGGAGATCCAGATGTTGAACAGGCTCCGGCAAAATGATCCTTTGTGCAAAATCAACCCATATGATGATGATCTGCAATACACAGTAAACACACTACTGTGACGTCTGTGAAACAAGCAAGCCAATGTAAATAAGGAAAAAAAAAAAAAAAACAGGGAACTTGATGCCATGAGAACAAAAAGTGAAAGTGTAATGCATGTACAGTCATGCCACAGTTTCTTACAACTGTTGCAAGCAGTGAGACAATAATGCTCATCTAAACCATCAAACTACAATATATTTGTAAGATCAAAAAAGACATAATATTCTGTGCTGCCTGCTTGTCACACCAGAAGATGACAGACAGAGACCAAGGCAACTAAATACAATAAATAGCAGGGAGAGGGGGATAGCGGCAAATAATTAGGCACTTACTTTGATGATGATTTCCACCGTGAACACACTCGTGAAAAAATAGTCAAACTTGTTCAAAATCTGAAATCAGAATGAAAACACAAAATCATTTACACAACAAACATCACAGATAAAAATAATGGAACTAGCAATATCTTCAAAAATATCAGGCATAGGAGAATCAAGAACTTAAAAAGAATGTTTCTGATCACTTTGAAAAAACAACAAAAACCATTTGAAGACGGCAATATGGACACCTTGAAATCCAGTTATCAAAGCAAACAAACAAAACAAGATATGGGACAAACTGGAAAGAAAGGGGATGGTGTTTGCAGCATTAGCTTGGTGCAATGTTCATCAGTGCCCTGATGAACTTGGGGGGCCGAAAGTCAGCACAGAGTAAGTCGAAAGAATAGGAAAGTTGATCAGATTAGCTCTTCAGTTTTTTTTTTTTAGTAAAAAAAAACCATATCCTATCAATATTTGCACATATTTCTTTTTCTTGCTTTTGCCATTTCAGCATCCAAGTTCCCTTTGTGTCATTCTTCCCAACTCGCTGATTTCAACCACCCATACACACAGCCACACCACAAGCTGTCCTGTCATAGCCCCAGACACACAGGGGTAAATGAGTGTCGCATCATCATGCAAAAACTTATCAGTGGAGACACTGTACTGCTGCTCAGTCACTTTGGTGGTGTCCGTGCAATGGTATCTATTCACAGGGCACCTTGTACTAAGTCCCTTACTGACAAAAACTGCTTAGTCATGGATCCATTGTGAGTGAATGTCCCTCTATGGAGGTTACACCATATCCACCTAATGATAACTGCAGATGATCTTATCATGGCATGTGTAAAAGTTTATGGAACTGCAACTGGCATGATTAGAAACAACCATTTTCTGTCAAAATGCACTCACAAAGGTAACAATAAATATCTAACTTCAGGCTACAAATCTTCAAAGACTGAAATCATTTTTGCTATGTGTGTAATTTCTGGTCAAGATGCAATGGATTTAGCTATCCTGCCTTCAGTACTGAGCAGTAAGCTGAAACAGAGACAGGGGAGGGGAACCCACCAGATTTCTGCGAGAGTTGCTGTCCAGGGGATCTTCAGCAGCCAACACATGCAGAGGAGATGAGGATGCAGGCCAACACAATGTTGCTAAAGTAGCTGTGATTGCACACTTTGTGGCAGATGATGCGGAACCTGCAACAACTTCCACTTTTTTTACTATCTGTACACCTGTGACTAACAAACATTTTTATGCTGTGTAAGAAAATCTTCACAATAATGAGACTTATTTTCACAAATTATAAATATGCTTATAAACAGTCACTGTATGAGGGACAATAAACACGTCGAACCAGTCTCATTCAAAATGTTTTAGTTTCGTCATCATGCATTACTCAGTGAGAGAAAGAAGAGCGTTTTTGTCCTTTATTTTCACCAGTATACTAGACACAAACAAATGCTAAACAGTTTAGGATTCAAATCATATCCTTAACTGTCATCCTTCCACTTAAATGTGCAAGCAACACACACACACACACACACACACACACACACACACACACACACACACACTCACTCACTCACTCTGTACTTTAGATATGTTTTTTGGCTGAAATGCTGAAATCAATCAAGCTGATCTCCCTTATGAAAAAAGCTGAAAAGAGCTAAAACAAAAAGATATATTAAGTTCAGGAAATTCCCTTGCAGACAATCATTCTGTGTACTCTGAATCCCTGTACTTAAACAATCAGTCCACATACCCAGATCCCCTGCAGACAAAAAATCTTTTCATAAACAACCGAAAATCCCTTGATGTCATCAATTCCTCCATAAACAGCCCATATCGCCTTAAACCCAACAATCTGTTCATAGAAAATGCAAATACCCTGAAAACATGACTACCTAAATCTCCCTGTGATAACAATCCGTCCATAAATAACCTAAATCCAGTCTTGAAAAAAAATAGTCCATAAACGACATAAATACACCAAGTGTAAACAATCAGTCCAAACACAAAATGGGAGAAAAAAATGATGATGAATCAGTCCATGAAAAACCCTAACCTAATACTTCAAATAATCCGTCTATAAACCCCAATCCATAAATGAAAATAACCCAAATCCCCCAATGACAACAATCAGTCTGCCTATAGCCCAAATCCCCTCCCCCGCCCCAAATAATAGCAATTGGTCCATAAACAACCCAAATCCCCTATAAACAGTAATCAGTCATCAAATCCCCTAATCTCTTTGAAAACAAGTCTATAAACAATATAAATCCCCATAAGTCAACAATCATTCCATAACCAACATGTACCCTATCCAATACTGGTTAACACCAAAATCCAATATTGGTAACACCTAATCCAATACTGATCCAATAATAACAATCAGTCCATAAACCCAAATCCTCCAACTGAAAACAACCGAAATCCTCTGATGAGAACAGTTAACCTACCACCCAAATCCCATGATGGCAACGATGATCCCAAATCCCAAAATTTCCTAATTGAAAACTCCAAACCCCTCTTGACAATCAGTCCATCAACATCTTAAATATCCTGCTAACAAAAATCAGTCCATAAACTAACTTTTCCTCAGTGTTGTGTATCTTGCCTGAAGAAGGCCTAAGAGGTCGAAATGCATGGTGTTTTGTCTTGTGATTCGTTTGATCACGTTTGGCAGGTTTATCACATAAATTTTTAAAGATACATTTCCCTGTTGAAAACCACCCAAACTCCCTCATGACAACTATGTCAGTCCATGAACAACTTTAATGACAACGACAATGTGTCCATACACAATCCAAATCTCTTACTGACAACAATTCACACACAACCCAAATCCCCTGCTAACAACAGCCAGTGCATGAATAGTTTAAATCCCTCCTGAACTTAATCAGTCCATAAACAGCTCAAACCCCTGTCAAACATTACCAGTCCAAATACAACTCAAATCTCCCATTGACAACAAAAAAGTACATAACCATCCAAACCCCTGCCAACAACAATCATTCCATAAACAAACCAGATCCCCTGCTGGCAACAATTAGTGCCTAAACAATCCAAATCCTCTCTTGACAACAGTAAGTCCAATAACAACCAAATCCTCACCTGAAAACAAGTTTTTTGTGATGAAACATACTTGACTCACACCCACTCTTCCTCCTTGCAATATGCTTTACCAACTAGAGTCACCTACAATCTACACAAGCCAACCAGAAAACCAACTCACTTGTTGTTGGTGCAAACAAGAACAGTGAGCTGGCTGGTGGTATGGGGTTCACACCCTGGACGAGATGTGCACCTCAGACATTCTGCGAGGTCGGGCTGTGAAGTGAGTCTCATCTTCATCCTCTTCTTCACCTTCCTCCTCTTCATCTTCATCCTCCTCATCCTCATCTTCATCTTCCTCGCCGCTCTCCTCATCTTCATCCATTTTCCTCATGGTGGTCTTCGTCATCTGTCAACATCAAATGCCCTCTGATGCTTGAGGTGTGTCTTAAAGCCATTTTTTCTAGTCAACTTCACAAAAGTTACCATCATATGCTGGAGGTAGTAAAACAGCATTCAGCATCTCTACCCTTATACTCTCATGGATAAATTCAATCTGATTCAGGTCAGCAGCTGTAGCAAAGAGGTCAGCACTGACAACTCCCTACTGGGAAAGCATGGGTATGATTCCCATTAAAATTATTTGTGAGATTTTTGTCCTGACCGGCTCCAACTAGAATTGACTTTGCTCTGGCGTTCAGTTGAGAAGACTGGAACCACACAGTTGAGTTTCCTCTGGACGAGTCTCTGAGAGCATTGCCCAAATTTTCTAACCAACAATGCAGGTGTCTGCATCTCTTGGGCCTGGCTGACATCAGGATATATCATCACAGTAAGCATAGTGTGTGGTCCTTCCATGAATGAAAATCCATAGCTTCATCTTAATCATCCTCATCTATCAGCATTAAACAAACAGATTAAAATCCAGTGGCCCTTCATGCCCTGCTCTCATGGAGACCTCAGTTTTGATACCCTCCCTATGTCTATACCCTCAGTTTGGTTCTGTCAGGATCATCAGTATCGGCTAATTCATAGGACTGTTGTTGGATTACATGGCGGCACCCATCAGAGGGAAAACTCACTCATGCTGGCTCCCTGACTAAGCAATTATTGTCGTCAGTAGGTAGCTTTGGGAACTGTCCTAAATACCACCAGCAGCAGTGCAGCATCTTCTCTGGTGGCATGCCTCATGACCACTTAACATGGACTGCTGTCTGTGGACTGCTGCTGGCAGCACTCTGGCATTATGGGCCAGGTTATGGCTGTGGATGAGGACCTGAAGTGGCATGGAAGATAAGACAGCACAAAAAAGAAAAAAAAATCAATGTGATTCGACTACACTTGCTCTACGCAATCTAGAGAACAGCTCTCTCTCTCTCTCTCTCTCTCTCTCACTCTCTCACACACACACATGCATGCACACACACAAAAATATCAAAATCACTTATGCACCAGAGACAGAGGTTCAAAGACCGCCGTACAATCTACAAATCCCACCATTACCAAAAAAAAAAAAAAAAAAAAAAAAAAAAAAGTCCTGCTGACATTATCTTGAAATGAATCCTCAATTTTTTCCTAGCTTTTACCCCTCCATAAAAATCAACAAAAAATTCCTGCTTACATATCTCGAAATGGAGCCTCTTCTTTTTTTTCTAGCTTTCACCCCTCCATAATCAATCATAATCTTATAAACCATTAAAATCATTTCCAAAATCTACAGGACATTTGTAGAAAAAAAGATCAAGGTGACCTAGCTTGCCCTTGCCTCAAATACAAATTAAGCTCTCTTAAAAAAAAAAAAAACAAAAGAAAAGATACTGTTGAATCAATTTACAATGACATCTAAGAAACTCCAAAGACCTGATGGTAAAAGTGATAACCAAATCGTTATAATGACTGAAACCACTCACAGGATTCCACTGTAATGCATGTTACCAAGCACACCTATACAACTCTTACCTCTTATGGGCACCCGATGGCTGTTACGATACTGTCCCGAAAGATCTCCGTCAGGACTCAGGTCTATACGCACATGGTGGTCACTGGGGCTGCTTTCTTTTCTGCACCAACCATAAATCCCACACAACATGAATACTTTCCATCTCTCACATACACACAACAGATAGCAGAGCAATAAAAAAAATTCACACACTTGTTAACATGACAAATAATAAAAGCAAAGTAAAGGTAAAAAAAAACATAGATTTATTTGTTCATTGTATCTCAGGCCCAACACAGGCTTCAGTCCAGGAACAAACTGTCCTTAAGGGCCTCAGGTTTTAATCACTCACATCTACAACTGCCATGCACAACTGAAGATGAAAAAAAAAAAGATTAGAAAAAAAAGAGAGAAAGAAAATGAAAATTGTTAAAACATAATTTTTCTTTTCTGCGTGTATGTGTGTGTGTGGGGTGGGGGTGGGGGTGTGTGAGGGGGAATGGGGAGTAGGGGGTGGGCTGTGGGATGGTGAGGGTAGGAAAGAGGTGAAGACTGCCTTGAAACGACACAAGTGATTTGGCCAATGAGATGAGAAAATGTGATGTACCAAGAGAAAATAATGAAAAAAAACCCACCCACCCACACAGAAACAAAAAAGGTGGTCCACAAACTGTGTGCCACAAAGATCCACATCTACCCCCCCCCCCCCCCCCCCCCAGACACCCAGGAAAACGCAAATACTTCTTTCTCCCACACAGACAGCCCTACACTCATTCATCTACAGTACCTTTCACTTCTGACTGCAAAAAGACTACAAAACATCCATAACAATCTACCCTCAACATAGGGGCGACAGTATCCACCACATTAACAGTGAATGATAATTATTCACTGATAAACAAGTTGATTGGTTACCTTCTGCTACGCTGACTTCTGTCACTGGGCTGGCGGCTGAGGTGTTCTTTTGTCTCACTGTCTTCATTGTTGTCATTGCCATTCACATCAACCCCTTCATCTTCCTCATTGTTCTATAGTGAAAAAGAAACATAATGACAATGATGTTATGTACTGAACATGACCTAAGACAAGTGAAAAAGAAGAATACTGACAACAATGCCATACACTAAACATGAAGTGGAATAACAGTCACTGACAATGACATGTGTTTCTGGACATTTCTAACGTCTTTTCACGTTGCGCAAGTTCCAAGGCTGCACTGGATAACATACACCAATGCAGACAGTTCTAAAATGTAACATCATTTTTTCTTTCTAATATGTATTACTAGTTCACTTTGATGTCAAATATGGGGAGGGTTTTTCTATTTTTGTGATCACGTTTGATTAAATATACTTACCATGTCAAAATCTTTTAAAACAATGACCATTTGCTAGCCCCATTTAGCTAACATAGTCTTAGGATGCCTGAAGACCATTTAACACTTGTATGTGTGCACCCGCCTCTCTTTCCCTTCATTCAATGGCATGAAATCATTCATCTCAAACTAATATTATTGTGTTTTGAGAGACAAGAATGACCTACCTATATCAAAATATTCAAATTTAATCCAAAATAAATGTATCTGCTTTTCATTTCAATTCCCAGTCATAAAATCTTTCAAGTACTATCATTATCATTATTATAATGAATACTTATATAGTGCCTATTCTAGGCTAGAGACCAAGCTCTAAGCGCTTTACAATCCACACTCGTTTACACAACGGGCTGCCTACCTGGGTAGTGCTGACTGAAGAGCTGCCAGCTGGCACTTAATTCAGTCATTTCCCGTGTCATCCAGTCCATGTCATTCAATATCGTTCACTATTTCCTTACTTCATTCTTTCCCTTTCTTACGCAGGGTGCATGCTATGTGTAACGTGTCATCCATACCAACGGCCAAACTGGCCTTCTCTTTCGAAAGTTGGTGATGGGACCTCGGGTTATAGTCTCACTTGAAGGACTATTAAGTATTACAGCTGCAACACTCATAGCTTAAACTGATGCTCCACAGACATACAATTTAAGTCTCCAGGTTGACTGACTGCAGACTGCTGATCTGCCCCCCCCCCCCCCCCCCCCTTTATCTTCCTGTCTGGAGTGGCACCTGGTGCACCTAGCACCAACCTGGCCATCTTTTTTCTGGTGACTTGCTCTTGGACCGACGTATAGATCGTGTGCGTTCCTTCTCCTCCTCTTTCTCCTGTTCAATCTCTGTCAAGCTCTGGGCATCAGCCAAGTTGTCCACAGCGATGGCCAAGAAGACATTCAACAGGATGTCTTACTGAAGTCAAGGGCTATTTACAATTTGGGAAAAGTTTTCAACCTTTTTTTCATTTTCGTTTTTTGTACTCAAAGAGCAGCATCTGCTTTAAGGTCACTTTCGTAAGATTTTGTGGATTTACACCAAGATTTTGTAGTCACTAGTTCATGGTGCATTCAACAAATCAATTCACAGACAAAATTACGCTCATCCATATCTTGCACATTTATGCACACCCATTATTTCATGGTCACTATACACTTTCTACTCTTACACACTCATGAGCACTCTTGTTGAATATAACACTGCTCACACAACCTGTCCATCTCATAAACCCTTGAAAGGATACAGTTACCACAGATGAAGAGGACAACAAAGTAGAGACACACAAATGACACCAATGCTGCTGACACCGCCATAGGCTCTGATGCCGTCATACATCACCACGTTCCAGTCCTCACCGGTCAGGATCTGTTCCACAAATGATCATCAAAAATATTGTCAGCTGCAGTTGTAGCAAAATTATCTCGCATCTGCAAGTTGAAAGATGACAAAAAACGGGCATGGTGCAAAGCAAGGAAGAGGAGAAAAAAGTAAAGAGGACAGAAGAAGTATGAGTGGGAAAGCGATGTGTGTGGGTAGTGGGGTGGGGGGGGGAGGGGGAAACACCTCAAAATCTGACAAGAAACACATTTCTTAGCATTCCCTGCCTGCTGAGAATGACAACAGGGACTGTACCTGAAACACTGTGAGCAGTGACTGCCAGAAGGTGTCGAAGTTGCTGCTGCGAGGCGTGGTGGCGCCATCCTCAAAGTTGAACTTGCCCCCAAACAGCTGCATGCCCAGCAAGGCAAAGATGACAATGAACAGGAACAGAAGCAGCAGCAGACTGGCAATGGAACGCATACTGTTGAGGAGGGAGGCCACAAGATTCCTCAGTGACGACCAATATCTGTGGGACATAGCAGAGCCAGATTTTCATTCATTCTCTCATCCTGTCATCTGCTAACTTCAGTCACCTGACACATTCCCATTTAGCTGAAGGAGGGACAAACTGTGGTGACTTTCCTATGACTTGTTGAGACTAAAAAAATGTACTGAAATAATTTTGGTAACAAATCATAAACAGAACCTTTGTTACTGATAGTTAGTTGAACCTCTCAACAATCCATCTGCAAAACAGTTCTCTCCCCCCGGCCCAATTCGGAATCACGTCTAAGAAAGTGCGACACAATTCTGACGCTGTAGCACAATATCCCCTCCTACAAGCATGCTAACTCTTATCACTGAAGTATCATTTGTGCACTTTTTTGTCTGTTGTGTACTGTATGTACAAGACATATTTGTTGAACATTCACTTGTTAATTTTGTAAGGTAAATAACATCTTCATTACTTTAAACCTTGCATTTTGCCCTGTTTTTGGTAATGCTGCAGTCTGTTTTATCTTCCTTTCATGAAACCTGACTTTAACTTAATCCAAATATGCATTCAAAATAGCAAGCTTTCAATTGATGACCAACACACAAACCAGCAGAAAATCCAGAAATAAACAGTGTCATCCACACATATGTAATGTGCCTTGTAGTTGATACTTTTCTTAAAATAAGCGAAAGCCAAATACTTACGACAGTAAAAGCAATGATTCAGTGACTTTTTTTTTTTTTTTACAGAACAGAAGACAGCACAGTACAAGCGGCGGTAACAACACAATACACTCACCAAGTGACTGAAACAAATTCACTGTCAGATCAGGTGTACCTCAAGTATACTGACAAAGCATCTATTAAACCATGAAAGAGCATTTGCGATTTTTCAGCATTTCAATGTTGTAATCTGTTAGCTGAAATGGATTTCTGTTTCAGCAGATTTATTGGATTTTAAGTATCCCTGCACTGTCTCTTCTCTGCTTCTGCTTGTCTTCTCTGGTTCTGCTTGTCCTACCTGGTGGCCTTGAACACTCGGAGCAGTCGGGCACAGCGCAGCACACGGACACACCCAGTGGGGGCATGACATTGGTGTAGAGGAAAATGACCTCCAGGATGCTGCAGATGACCACAAAGCTGTCAAAGCGGTTGAAGAGGGAGACAAAGTAGCCCTGGAAGCCCAAGCTGTACATCTTCAGCAGCATCTCCATCGTGAACAGCACCCAAAGAACAGGTTGGCAATCCCTGCAAACCCACACTTTTACTGATCAAATATCACCATCTTCTTGCCATTTGCTGCCCAGGTAACCCATAGCAGCAGGATACAACATGGCAGAAACCACTCAAAAATATCTACACACATTGCTAAACTTTAACAAACTGAACAATGCTCTAGGTGTGGCCACTTTGCTTTGTTTCCAACAGGAAAAAATCCAAGCACATTTTGAAAAAAAAAAAATTTGATTGCCTTACCAGTTAATACTGTACAGTGGGCAGCTAGAGAACCCAACAGTGCTTAAATCTCGCTGTCTAATTGTCAGACAGCAGTCTAGATATCTAGAAAGGATATCAAATACTTATTGTTGAGACTTTAAGGAGATAAAAATATGGAAGAATGGAAAAGAAAGTCAAAAAACAAAAAACGTTCTTACTAATCAAAAACATTCTGAAAGCGAATAAAAAATTGTTTCTAACTACAAATATACATGAATATGAGCTACCACTTTCTCACATACATTAACCCACACATGCTTTCTGCACCTTTTGCTTTCTACCCAAATTCACCAATTTGTTGAACAAATATCCTCTTAACACTGTTACAATCTTTTTGGCAACCATTCCTGTAGTGCACTTCTAGCAACCAACAAATGAACAGAATGACAGAACCTCGAAATTTCTAATGAAAAAATTCTTTAAAAAAGGAGGAGACACTATTTCAAATGACAGATTTACCTGCCATTACACACAGGGGATTTATCATAAAAATTCTGGCTCTTTCTTTAGACAGCCAATTTGCAAGATCCATGCCATCTCTTCCAGCAAGAGAGGCAGAAAAGAAACATTAGTAGAAAAAAAAAATCATCATACCACTCTATTCTAGGCAGCTTAACTAGACACACACACATACAGGTTCTAGTTCTGTCTCCATCCATCCTCTGAAGATTTCAACACTCTGTAGCTACTAAACTTTCTGGCAATATTGCACGCACATTTGTGTGGTGTATCATTGCAGGCAATGTTGCGTCCACAGGTGTGTAAAGGTTTAGCCTTCCCTTCAACACCTTGCACATACATCTGGCAATCTTTAACTGGTATAACCAAGCTGCCACAAATAGGCTAAGAAAAGCAATTCTTGCAGCTGACTTCAACATTCACTTGCCCTTCTTTTGGTATATCTTCATGCCTTAGAAGTACTGGAGGGACTGCTTCCTTGTACACAACCATTCAGTTCAGGTATGCTGTGAAAGGTTAACCACTTACACTGTGGCTTACTTTACTCCTGATACAAGTCTTTGTTTAAAGTGAAAAATTTCACTAAACATTTTGCCTCAGAGAACCAAAAGTTAGGGACCAGAAAACTGTCCACTGATTTTGCACTGTGGCATTTTCTTTTCAGACTCATGTCACAGCAGTCATATATGAAGTCTTCATCTTCACATGGGCTCTACACACAGCTGTTCGAGTATTCACATCACTTGGGTATATCTAATATATCCTGATACCACTCTTTAAAAAAAAAATCACAAAAATCCAACACTTTAAATTCAGTGAATGACCACATTAATCAATGAACCTAGAGCACTGACCCTGGAATTGATCCAGCCATTCTGGTTGCCCGTAGTGTTCTGATGTCAGGACAACAGTATTTAGGAACACCAACACGATCACAATCCAGTAAAAGGCTTGAGATTTAACTATCTTCCTGGAAAATCGTCGACACCGCCTGTTCAACTTCTGCAGCCGTAACCTGCAATGAACAGAACCAAACATGTGGAATTCTATGTCTGAAAAATGGTGTGTTCTTATCCTACTCCCCATTTGGCAGACTATGCTTACCATGTCAAAATCATGTAACCTATGACCAGTTTGCTTGCTCTGGTTGGCCAAAGTTCATTGTTAAAACAGTACTATGCAAAATAAAAAAAATAAACACAAAACAGAGTGCAAAGTAATGTTTATCTGATACACAGTATAAATACAAACAAATAAATTCCTAACAAATATGCTTTTTCTTCAGACATCACAAATTACAGGTGTAAAAATGCACAGACCACAATCCCTGCTGGCTGTCAGCAGGACGTCTGGAATGTATTGTGCTGTGTTGCTTTTCAAACATTATTTATGATGACATCTAAAAACAGTCAGTGAAAATTCCTTCGCCCATTTTGTACTGTGTATTTTATTAACATAACTGCGCACTATGTAGTGTTAATGCCCATTCTAGCTGATGAATCCTCAGCAAATCTGGTCTGACAAGAAACCTTTGTCTAACAAAAATGTTTACGTAAATGCCATAAAAAAGAAAAAAAAATTGACTGGTGTAACCAGACTAGATTAACAGTGAAACCTGCACGTGACAAAGGTAACTCTTGAAATATTTTTTTTATTGTTAAAAGTATTGAACTCTACTTTGCTTTGAAAAAAAAAAGGACACTTAAAAATCAGCAGTGAAAGGGTCAACCACAACAAAAAAAATACATAAAAAACTGAGGCACGTCAATGTCAATGCCCATTCGTCCGTAACGTAACACACCCCCCCCTCCCCCTTTTTTTCCAGCCTGTCCCTGCTTCCCACATCTCCAACCCTCTGTTACTAAGTCAGTACAAGCCACTGAAGAAGTTTTTGTTTCCTTCTCTTACCTCTTTTGATGAAACCACGTCAGCTGTATTTCTTCTTCGCCCTCCTCTCCATCTTCTTTTTCTTCATCTATGTCATTCAAGGCTTTGGCTGTTATAGAAAACGAACAAATAGTGAAAATGGAAGCATGTCTTTCTGTCTATTTGGGTTCTTACCTTTGCATTCTTTTCTTACTTTCTTTCTCTCTCTCTCTCTCTTTTTCAAATATAGAATAGGGACTGAATTGGTTCATCTCCATATTTTATCTTGACTGATGTTTCATTTTCTGTCCAACTGCTAAAAAACATGCTCCGATAATGCATGGAGACATATCTAAAGGTTAGGGTCCCTACAGTTTCTAGGTCTGATCATAACTCCAGTTTTTACAAAATGTTGTAACAGTTGTCTCTGTGTTTAAAACTTTGATCTTTTGACAAACGGAAATGACCCAAAAAATGTTATCATGCAGCTCCTAAAGAAGGTGTCTGCACAACAAAAGAATAACAGTATAAGACAGTGCTTCCAAACAAATGGACCAGATCACAAAACATCACATAAACTGACCCTGACCATGGTTCACACAAGTTCATTTCTCAGGTCAACTATTACTTACAATCTTAAACCAACCTGAACCAAACCAGCACTTACAGGCAGAAAGTAGACCAAAAAAAAACAAACAAAACAAGCTAGAGCATGAAACTCGCATCTAGTTTATGCAGGCGCACACACACACACACACACACACACACACACACACACACACACACACACACACACACGTACACACGCGCGCACACATGCACGCACGCACACACACGCATGCACGCGCGCTTTGCGCGCGCGCACACACACACACACACACACACACGCGCGCAAGTCCTGACTGTGCAACCTCATACTCAAAACTCCCTCAGGAGTATGGGCACTGTATCTGTAACAGGACAAGCCTGGGTGGTGGCTAAGGACAGAGTCAGAACATATGATGTGGGTGTTGTACTACAAAGATGTTGACACAACAACCCCAAACAAAAATTATGTGTTGTTGTTCATTATCACTAACAGTGTCTTGGAGTGGCGCCCTCTTCCCCCTCCTCCTCATTCTCAGGGTCAATGTCCTCAGCCTGCGTGATCCAATCCAGATAACCCCGCAGATCTTCCTCTAGCTGCTGCTTCTCCCTCAGCTTCTGGAAGTCACCCCTCGCTTTGGCCTTCTCTCTCTCCTTGGAAAACTCTCTGAAATACACACACACAATGTGTCAGGCTAACACTGTAACAGGAAAATGATACTGTATCCCCTTGATAATGAAATATCGCCCTTTTACAGACAGCATGGTTGCTAATAAAGGCAAAAACATGAACACACACACAAAACTCTGAGCGAAGCAACATTTATATAATACATCATACAAAACAGACTGAATGTTGACAAAGCCTTCTACAGACATAGGAAATGCTTTAACAGTCATCCCAGAAGCCTTCACTTTTTTGTTGCTTTATTCTGTCACATTTCTATTCTCTAATTGACAGCATTCTAGGAAATATTGCATCTTTTATTTGCGAGTCTAAACCAAAAAAAAAAGTGAAAAATTAACTGTTCAGCTTTGAACTGTACATCAATTAAGCGATGCTTTGTATTCTTGAGTGTTTACTCTGGTTTTTCCACTCAGTGACAAAATATCAAAATCTTTATGCCTCCTAACAGAAAAATATACTTAGGAAGTCTTCATACGCAATGCCTCAAATACTTTACTACTCAAGCCTTCAATTTACTCTGATTTTTTTTTTTTTTAATGAAATTATTTGAGATTCCCATGTAACTGAACACACACACACACAATTCTGGATTCACTATAAAACAGTCACCATCAATCCTTGCGCATGGTTTTTCTCATTCCCTTTCAAGCCTCTTTTCAGGCAATATAGTAATGCCCTAAATGACTGTTCAAACTTTTCTTTCCACCATTATATTGATTTGTACACGTATATCTCTTCATCTCTTCATGTTCCCTCCCAACACACTCAATAATCTCACATCTAAATGCCATCCTTTTAAGAAAAGTTTATACATGGGAATTTTTTGTGAAAGTATGACATCAAAACGGTAACAATTGTCAGGTGACTTTTATTTCAACCCTACCTGTCACTCCACCACCTATGCCTCCCTTTCCTTTACCTTCCCTCCCCAGTACTCCTCCAGCTCTCTCTCTCCTGAGGCCAGCTTCTTTATAACAGCTGAATACTTTGGCACAGTCACACCCCTCACACCCTCTTCCCCAACTCCACCCAACCTTCCAATTCTTGCTGCCAATCCCCATACGCCTCCTTCTCCCCTCCGTCAACCCCTAACCTCCTATTTCTCCCTCTCTCTCTGTCACTGTATTCTGTCACCGATAAGGATTGCCTCCTCTTTTACTCCAACCCTCCCATTCCATTCCTTTCCCTCTCTCCAATACTTAACATAGTGTTTAGCAGTGCTGTGGATGGATAGTTACCCTCTCTCCAATACTTAACATAGTGTTTAGCAGTGCTGTGGATGGATAGTTACCCTCTCTCCAATACTTAACATAGTGTTTAGCAGTGCTGTGGATGGATAGTTACCCTCTCTCCAATACTTAACATAGTGTTTAGCAGTGCTGTGGATGGATAGTTACCCTCTCTCCAATACTTAACATAGTGTTTAGCAGTGCTGTGGATGGATAGTTACCCTCTCTCCAATACTTAACATAGTGTTTAGCAGTGCTGTGGATAGACAGTTACCCTCTCTCCAATAATTAACATAGTGTTTAGCAGTGCTGTGGATGGACAGTTAGAGACAGACTGAGAATTGGGAGGAGAAAGGGATACAATGACAGGATTTACCAATTGGATGAAGCATGGTTTAAGGGCAAGTGATAAAGATATCAATATAGCTCATTACTACTAGAAAATCTTTTCTCATCGCTTCAAAAGAGGGGGACACTCTTTGAACGGCTTCATCTCCCTTTTCACCTCCGAACCCTCACACACACACACACACACACACCATCCCAACTCCACACCCCAATCCCCACACACGCCATCCATATACTGAATGGAAATCCGCTGTCATTATAGACCATTAGGAAAATTGCTGGAATAATTACAAGCACTTTTGTGTTACTGTGAGGAAAGCTTAACAAGAAAAGGATTTCTGATCTTGTGCTGTTGTCTTTGCCACCAGATTGTGAGTGTCAGTTGGCACTAAAGCCAAGGGTATGTGCAGTTTCTCTGTTCATTAATACCCATTAAAAGCAAACATTTCTGTGCAGAACTGATTCAAGAGAAACAGGCCTGCAAGTAATGCATGAAAAGTAGTGGCATGGAAGAAAGGAAAAGATAAAGAACAAACAAAAAAAAACAAACCAACAGAAAATTTCTAAGCAGGCCTGATATATCTAATCTTAACCAGAGTCAAGATACCCACCCGCTGAGGACACCAAAGAACCAGGTTGAGAACAAAGAAAGAGCCCAGAATGATGAGGCTTATGAAGTAGGTCCATGGCCACTCTGTGCCCACCGCATCATTCACCTGCACATGAACAATATACAGGGTCACCTTTGTTCAGGACTCCTTACTGCATGCAAATGCACATCACCATATCAACCAAACCAAAGGCGAAAGAACACACACAGAAGACAAATACAGTCATCTTTTTTTCTTTTGTACTGCAACCCCAGTTAAGACTTTGGTCTGAAAACAACGTATCCTTGCAAATCTTCATCTACTTATTTAATCAAGAGTACTTACACAGCACCAATTTTTGGTCAAAAATCAGGCTTGAAAAGCCCTGAAATCCACACTGTCATTTACACAATGGGCTGCAAACCTGGGCAGTGCCATATGAAGTGCTGCTTGCTGGTGACACATTCAGTCGTTTTCTATGTCATTCAGCTGGCTATTATTAGTCACTCAGTTTCTTACTACTCATTCTTTTAATCTTTTAAAAGCAATAAATGGGCCAACTGCCAAACTGTCCTTTTTTTCTGAAAGTTGGTGATGACATTTCACGAGTGTGTGCAAGATGTTAAGCGTAGATTCACAGACGGAACATCATTATAGTCTCTTTTGAAGGACAAATCAGGAAATGCAGCAAGAACCCATGTTAGGTCCGAGGAAAAAAAAAAAACAACAAACAAACAAAAAACAGTACAAAAATGGCCCATCCAAGATTCAAACCCACATTTGCAGAATCGCCAGGAATTACAAGTCTACAGCTTTACCAATAATCTATTCCTGCCCCTAAAACTTGCTAATATATGATGTTAATCTCAACTTCTACTTCATTTACCCCCCCCCCCCCCCCCCCCCCCCCCCCCTCCCTTGTTTGGTTTTATAGAAGAAAAAATAGAAAACATGATAGATTGGTTTGGGACTTCACTGGACAGACTCGACAATTCTTTGTCTTGACATACACACAATTTCAGGTATAACTGCAAGATACAAGGAATCATTCTGTATTCACAATTTCCCCTTTTAATGCTTGAGTTCCAAGTACAAAATGCTCTATAAAAGTGAGTAACTGAACATTCCTATGGTCATGTATGATCCTGCTTTTTTTTTTTTTTTGACCGACACAATTTACTGAACCATTCTATTAACAACAAAACAACAACAAAAAACATTTTGAACACATGAAGTGTTTTGCAAATAAAAAGGAAGAATAAAGTATATTTAACCATTCAAATAAAAAAAATCTACATATTCTACACCTAAGACAGATGAGGCACTAAATCTACCAACCATTTCCCATGACACAAAACACAGAAAGCATCAAAGTCCCTTGACATCAGCTAAAGCATCAAACTGTCAAACACCTGCCACTGTTCCACCCAGAGGGCACTACAAGGAACATGTGAACACCACTCACATCATACATGACATCAGTCCAGCCCTCCATGGTGATGCATTGGAAGACTGTCAGCATGGCCAGGCCCAAAGTTGTCAAAGTTGGTGATGCCATAGTTGGGCCCTTCCCAGTTGTCTGCACAGTGCGTGCCATTGGGACAGGTGTAGCCTTGACCGCACGGTGTGGGGTCTTCCACAAACTCTCCTGTATGGGAAACATCCCCACATTTATCATTAATACTTCTAAATTTATAAGAGAGACTGGAAAATACTTAGCATACAATTTCTAACATACAAGACACACAGGATATTAAGTGACAGAAAAAGAGAGTGCTTGAGTTTAAAGTGTTGATTATCAAACAGAACAAAAGACAGCATTTAAGTGCAACAGTGTGCCAGCACCTCTTGAAAGCATACAAGCATGCATGTACATATAGTTTGGCTAAAACTGTAACTTCAGTGTACATGTGCGTGTGCATGCATATATGTGTGTGTGCACGCATGCATCCATGCATGCACCCTGAATATACACATACAATTACCACGTTCTATTCCCCAATCCTCCTTTTGTGTTCCCTTTAGGCTGTGTACAAATCTTTATTCTGATTCATCATCTATCTTCTCAATGGCATTATTTCCACTCTGTCAAGTGCAGATTCTCTCTACAAAATCACTTTGACAGTCATTCTGTTGAGTCCTAGCATCAGCAGTCCACAGTAAGCTTATCAGTATCAGGTCTTTTCAGGCAACCAACCAGAAAGACACTGCTCTGCTGCTGACTCACTCCAAGATATTCAGCAAGATTCTAGAGACATAACACACACAGGACACCACCTATCGAACCTCCAACTTGTTTCAATAATTCATCACTCCTGGAGCCTGCATCATTGTATGAGTGAGCATTCCTGCCCTGCTCTTTCCTTATAACAATGTTCAATGTACTTGCAGACACTGAAGACTGACACAGACCGCATGCAGAGATAGGGACAGGAAACCTACACCATGGTCACAAGAGCAGCGCATAGAGGACCAGACAGTTTGAGACTTTTTTCCAAGAATATCAAAGAGGGTGATGAAAATGGCTCTGTCACTTCCACTCTGAATTAAGACTATGTGACAGAGGGCTGCACTCTCTGCCTCTTTTCAGCGAACATCATGGTTTCAACTAAGCCCTCACGATTCAGGCAAGCATAGTGGATTAAACACAAGCATATGGTTTCATGCTTCTCATCAGTGGCCTATCACATACTTGTACTCAATAATCTCAGGCCGGCAAAAACATTTCATAAATATATGACCCTGACAGGGTTTAAGCCTGCAAATTCTGGGGCAAAAGTGTTCCTAAAATTTTTGACCCTGATAGGGTTTAAGACTGCAAATTCTGGTGTAAAAGCAATACACAAATATATGAAGCTGATATGATTCAAGCTTGGAACTTCAGCGATAAAAACTTTTTCAACAAATACGTAACACTGACTGGGGTTTAGCCTGCAAATAGGGATGAAAAAAATTCCACTTCCAGTCAATTCTGGGATAAAAACATTCCACAAACATATGACCTAGATAGAGTTTAAACTTGCAAATTTAGGGGCAATAACCACCCATCAATACATGCCCCTTACAAGGGTTGAGCCATCCAATTCAGGGACAAAAACCTCCCTCAAATGTATAACCTGAACAGAGTTTAAACTTGAAAATCTAGGGGTAAAAACAACCCATCACTATATGCTCCTTATAAGGTTTGAGTCTGCCTATTCAGGGACAAAAAACATCCCACAAATATATGACCTGACACAGAGTTTAACCTTGCAAATTTGGGGGCAAAAATAACACATACTAAATACCCCTTAAAAAAATTTGTGCTTGCCAATTCAGGAACAATAACATCCCTCAAATATATGACCTGAATAGAGTTTAAACTTGAAAATCTAGGGGCAAAAAAACAACACATAGTAAATGCCCTTTACAGGGTATAAGCCTGCCAATTCAGGGACAAAAACACCTCACAAATACATGACCACCAAGAGGATCTGACCCTTTAACCTCCTAGTTCCAGGCCAGGCAGTATCCCTGCATCAAGGCGGCTGGCTGGTTATGGTGTACAATCCCAACAGCTGGAGTACAGTAAACATTTTATAGGCACTGATGCACTTGGTCTGATGTTTTCTCCCCCTACCCACATGTCAATATTTTTTTCTGCTTTCCCACCCCTCTTGTGATTCTCCAGGCATGCTACATATGGCTGCTATCTGTCTGCAGGTGCTGAACAGGTTAAATACAACAACCACTTTCAACTGTTTTTTTTTCACAGAGAGAGAGAGAGAGAGAGAGAGAGAGAGAGAGAGAGAGAGAGAGAGAGAGAGAGAGAGAATGTGTGAAGGGAGCGAGGGAGGGAGGGAGAGAGAGGGGAATGTGAGTGTGATGTGACCAAGTACAAAAAGGGGCAGATGCAAGTATACATGTGCGCTCTGTGTGTTCATGCCCATGTTGTGTGTGTGAGAGAGAGAGAGAGAGAGAGCAAGAGAAAGGCAGAGAAACAGAGTTGTGAACTAAGCCGTCAAGATGATGCGTAAATGGTGCTCACTGCCCTGTAACACCCTCCATGGTCACTTGTTTTTATTGGGTGACTTCAACTTTCATGTGAATGACCTTCGTGACAGAAGTGCAACCAGGTTTTTAGAGCTCCTGTCGATGTATGATTTAAGTCAGTATTCATCAAGTCACCTGAGGGACACATCACCACAGCAGGGATACCAACTGGGAAACACTGCTCCAATTATGCTGCAGAAGTTCAGGCCCTCATGCAGGCAGCCTCCATGATTCATGAATCACAGAGCGACTGCACCCAAGTGTTGTCTTCCTCTCTGATGCGCTGTCCGTCCTGGAGGCCCTTGCAGGAGACAAACTTCCTCGTCTAATGGAGAAATTCCAGGAACTCGCCAAAAGTAGACGAGTAGTCCTGCAATGGATACCTGCCCACTGCGGAGTCCCAGGGAACGAGGCAGCCGATCAGCTCGCCAAAACCGGAGCCAGAGAAGACAACCAGACAACAGCGTCAGCTTCGCAGAGAAGAAGACCCTTGTGAAGGCTCTGATGACCACAACCCACAAGGGATGCCTTCCATCTTCTGGAGAGACAGGAGCAGGTGGTCATTATGAGACTCAGAACTGGCCACTGCCGACTCAATGGCCACCTGCATAGGAAGCTGAAGCTGGCGCCTTCCCCCTCCTGCTCCTGTGGTCTTGAAGACCAAACACCAGAACACATCCTACAGACCTGTCCCCTTCTCAAGGGACTGAGAGAAACCGTGTGGCCAACGCCGACTCCGCTGCACACGAAGCTCCACGGCTGCCGACAAGACCTGAGAGAAAACGGCTACATTTATCAACGAGGCTGGGCTGACGCTGTGAGGCGAACGAAGAAGAAGAAGAAGAAGATTTAAGTCAGACTGTGTCTGGCCCAACTCACAAGGGGGTCACACTCTAGATCTGGTGATTGTGCAGCCTTCTGATGGAGTTCACCGATCATCCGAGGCCACGTGCGCCTTGGAGTCTGACCACTTTAGTGTGGTATCTGCCTTCTACATTGATCTCCCTCCCCCTGCCCCGGTGTTCCGCAATGTCCGCAACATCCGTGCCATTGACAGAGCAGCGCTGAGAGACGATCTGCAGGTGGAGAGCTGGCAGCATTGAGAACTGCACCGCTGACCAGTACAACACTGCCCTCCAGGTCGTTCTGGACAAGCATGCCCCTGTGTCTCTATGCAGGATGACGGAGAGGAAGGTGCCGTACCCGTGGTTTGGTGTTCTCGGCGATGAACTGCTTCAGGCAAAACATGAGCGGAGATGTGCAGAGCAGCAGTGGAGACTGACAGGACTCATTGCTCACAAACAGATCTATCAGAAAGCCAAGAATTTTGTGACTTTCCTTGTTCACAAGCCAAGACGTTATTCTACAACACCAATATTTCGGAGGCAAAGTCTAGCAAAGAACTGTATCACATCACCAACACTCTGTGTGCTAGGACTAAAAGTAATAATCAGCTTTCCACCATCTATCCATTGTCTGCATTGCCAAACATGTTTTCAGACTACTTCTGTTCCAAGGTTGAGAAAATTCGGAAAGATCTGGACGATCAAGTGACTGTGGAACACCCCCTTGGTAAACCGTTCAGTGGTGATCCACTTTGTACATTCAGCCCTGTCACTAATGAAGAGGTTTTGGTAATTTTGAAAAAAAAATCAGCTCCCAAAACTTGTGATCTTGACCCATTCCCCACGCCCATGCTCTATGAATGCTTGGACACTGTTTTGCCTTTTTGACAAAGATGATCAATGATTCTCTACTTTCTGGTGTTTTCCCTAATGCTCACAAGAGTGCGATTGTAACCCCTCTATTGAAGAGCCAACACTGAACCCTAACGATCTGAGAAGTTTCCGTCCAGTTTCCAATCTGTCGTTTTTGTCAAAGATATTGAGAAAATTGTGTTGTCTCAGCTTTCCACTCATTTATCGTCCAACCAACTGTTCAGTATCCATCAGTCGGCCTATAGACCCGGTCATAGCACGGAAACTGCTTTGATGAAAGTTGTAAATGATCTCCTGCTTTCTCTTGATGAAGGAAAGATCTCTGTTTTGACATTGTTAGATCTCTCAGCCGCATTCGATACCATTGATCACAGCATTCTTCTCTCTCGTTTAGAATATGTGTTTGGTGTTTCTGGCACAGCCCTTCACTGGTTTGAATCATACCTGTCCAACTGCACTCAAACTGTATCTATTCAAAACTGCAAATCTAACCCATCGTTAATTGCCTATGGAGTGCCACAGGGTTCTGTCCTTGGCCCAGTTTTGTTTGTTTTGTATACAACACCCTTGTCTGATATCATCTCATCATCTCACTCTGTTCTGTCTCACTCTTTTGCAGATGATACTCAGTTACAAAAGTCTGCAGAACCCAGCCATGTCAACGAGCTGTTTCAGTCAACGCAAGCATGTATTCAGGATGGTAAATCATGGATGACATTTAACAAACTCAAGTTAACGATGAGAAAACTGAAGCTTTAGTCATTTCTTCATCAAGAACGTCACTGTCTGCTCCATTACCGGACTCGCTTGTTGTTGGTGATGCCACTGTTCCACTTTCAAAATCAGCAAAGAATCTTGGCATTGTTCTTGACTCACATCTGACAATGAATGCTCAGGTCATGAATGTAATTCGTACAGTTAACTTAGAACTCCATCGTATCAGCTCAATTCGCCATTTCCTCTCGACTGAGGCAACAGAAACTCTCGTTTCAGCATTTGTGCTCTCCTGTCTGGATTATTGCAATGGTCTCCTTGTGAATTGCCCACAAGAACTTATACAACGAATTCAGAGTTTACAAAATACTGCAGCACGCCTGGTCTTGAGGGTTCCCTGTAGAGACCACATCACCCCTGCATCTCATCACTCTGCACTGGCTCCCCATAGAAGCACGCATTAGATACAAAATTGCATGTATGTGTTTTCATGCTATCAATGGATCTGGCCCTGTCTATCTTCTCTTTCTCACCTGGTTAGCATATACACACTGGCAAGAACACTCCGCTCATCATCCGACACTCTCACCCTCTGCAAGCCACGCGTTTCAACAAAAACCTATGGTGAACGTTCCTTGTTTTTTGCAGCTCCTTCTGTTTGGAACTTTCTCCCACTTTCTTTCGATCCGCTCTGCCAAAACTGACTCTGCTTTCCGCTCTGCACTCAAAACCCATCTGTTTAAGGAATTTTCTTCATAGAAAACATTTTTGTCCCTGGTGTTGGGTGTGTCATTGCATTATGTGTTGTAAGTGTTGCCTTTGAAAACTGACAATGTGTGCGTGCGTGTGTGCGTGCGTGCGTGTGTGTGGTGTCAGTGTTGATTGGCCAGCCCTCGCCCCCCCCCCCCCCCCCCCCCCTCTTTGCTATGTTTCATTGTCATAATTGATGAGGTGACGACTGGGTTTATGATTTAGTATAGTGATTTATTTTTGTACAAGTTTATAGTTGATTATTGTAAAGCGCTGTGAGCTCTAGTGAGAAAGGGCACTCTATAAATGTACGTTATTATTATTATTATTATTATTATATAAGCGATTATTCTACAAGCAAACATGTCAATAAAATTATCAGACACATCTTAAGAGATGACCCTGTGCAATACAACATATCAACATTATGTGAAGAGCTATGTTTAAGTGCTAGATTGGGGCATTAGCACTAGAAGTCAGAGTTTAGTGCCCTCCTCCTTCACCCCTCCCCACCCCCCACACCCCCAGGGATTGCCAGGATAACCGGATAAGCCTGGCCTTGATACCCTGAAAACTAGCTGCAGGGAGCCACCCCAAGCCTCTCTCTCGTTTAGCTGCTCATGCTGTGAACACTGCTTTTAAGTTCCAGAATAATCATGGCAGGAATAGCAGGAAAGAAGCTAAGGACGTAACAGTGTGTTGTGTGTGTGTGTGTGTGTGTGTGTGTGGCGTGGCGTGGCGTGGCGTGGCGTGGCGTGGCGTGGCGTGGCGTGGCGTGGCGTGGCGTGGCGTGCGTGGCGTGGCGTGGCGTGGCGTGGCGTGGCGTGGCGTGGCGTGTGGCGTGGCGTGGCGTGGCGTGGCGTGGCGTGGCGTGGCGTGGTGTGTGTGTTGTGTTGTGTTGTGTTGTGTTGTGTGTGTGTGTGTGCGCGTGCGTGCGTGTTGTGTGTGTGAGTGTGAGTGTATGTGTGTGTGTGTTTGTGCATGCATGTCACCTGTTTTGTTCTCCTTGCATGCTGAATGAAGTTTGCCGTAGAAGAGCTCCAAGCCGATGATGGCGTAGATGAAGACAACAAAGATGACAAGCAGTGCTATATGTAACAAAGGCACCATTGCACGCACAATGGAGTTTAAAACTACTTGCAGACCTGAAACAGACCAAAATCAAATACTTAATACAATGTTCATGAAAATGTGTACTTCTTCTACCGAGGTAAACAACAAAAAAGAATACTATTGTTCTTCCAAAACACTAACATCATTTCTTTCACAGTGTAAAGAGTAACATGGCTTTGTGTGAAATCCTGAGAAAGATTGTGAGAGAGTGAATGCAGCTCTGCAAGTCCAGATCCATGGATCTATGTGTCTGCATGATGGATCTGTCTTTGTATGAAACGGATCTGTGTGTTTACAAGCACAGATCTTATGTTTACATGCAAAGATCTGTACGTCTACAAGCATACACAACTGTCTCTTCATCTCAAGACTGTCTCTCTCCATGCACAAATCTTTGTCTGCAAGCATGGATCTACTTACATAATGGATCTATGTCTGCATTCATAGATCTGTGCGTCAACATGTATGGATTTGTGTGTCTACACATACAAATTTGTCAGTGAAGATGGATGAAATCTGTGTACAATCAAGGCTGAGGAAAGGGATGGCAGAATTTCAGCCGCAGCCTGCAAGCTAAGCTTTGTGTCCAGTAACACCCTGTCATGCTGTGTCTAGCCCAGCAGACACCAGAGGCTGTGTTAAAGCCAACAGCACACTCACATCTAAAACTTAATAAAAACTCAGCTTAATTTCTGATTCTAAACAGTCGCATCTCAAATCATTTATCTAAGTGTTCATCAGAATAAACGAGAAATACACATTTCCGCCAAAAACTATCATTATCAGACAGAAGACCAGTGAACTTTGTCTTCAATCAGCCTGCAGTCAACACACTTACTTACCCAATTATCCAGCTGATGTTTAATGAATTTCAAATACACATTACCATGCTTTTATAGTATGCTGAGTGGTTCAACAGATGAGACACATCATCAAGTTTTTCTTCACCCTTTTGATAGCATTTGACTGCGTTATAAAGTATTCACGCTAACACAATTTCTGTAGCATCTTTACCTATGTTCTGTTCACAACTACAGGCCTGTTTTAACTCTTTCTGTATTTATTCTTATCGAAATGTTCACTTCCTGCGAACAGGAAACTTGCGCCTTTTGCAAAATCATTCCCCAAGATAATCCTGATAATAGATATGTTTAATCTTAAAGATTAGAATATGAAGTTAATTTTCACCTATAGCCCAGGAGACCACAAAGGTGATGTCAGGGCTCAATTCACAAAGAAACAAAACTGTTCAGAATGTGAAGTTCTGAAGATGCTTTAGATTTTTAAAAGTTATTGCACGTACACACACACACACACACACACACACACACACACACACACACACACACACACACACACGCACGCACATGCATGCAATCTTGCACGCATGCACGCTTGCATGCACACACACACACACACACACACACACACACATGCACACACATACACCACACACACACACACACATTCAATACCCCCACCTAATCGTTATGTGTGGCGGTTTGTTTTCTTTTTGTGCAGCTGTCCCTGTCTTTCCTACCTGTTTACTGGGCACGATCCAGTGATGACCCTCTTTATCTTCCCCCCATGTCCCTGATAAAATGACCTGCCATCGTGCTAGGGCTATTGACAAAGCCTTGGTCAACACATCTGTTTGCTGAATATTGTGTGTGTGCTGCCCTGCTGATGTATATGCAGCCATAAATAATGAAGATGATAAAGGATAATGAACATCTATAAGAGTGCATTTCCCCACAGGTTCTGCTCTGAGCTGCTTTACGAAACAGAAAACCCTGATGACTACACCACCTTCCTTTGACCCTGTCCACCAATTTTCTCCAATTTTGTTTATGAAGAAGATTTGTTTAAAGGTCATGATGGGCAATTACAAGTAAAATAAACTTATTCTAGCCAACGTGCTTTGCTGTTGTGCTTCTCTTATCTGTGCTCATTGTATCATTTATGATCACACATCTGCTTTGCTTTGTACTCTTGTTTTATACTCTTGTTTGTGATCACACGTACGTCGGTAGGTACGGTGTATTGACTGAAGACAGACAGAGAGAGAGAGAGAATGTTTGTGTGTGCATGGGTGTGTAGTAGTAGTAGTAGTAGTAGTAGTAGTAGTAGTAGTAGTAGTAGTTATTTGTTGTTGTTGTTGTTGTACTTCAGTTTTACATCTGTTCACAAATGTGATATTTGACAGAGAGAGAGAGAGAGAGTGAGAGAGAGACAGAGATGCATAAATGTCTGTGTAAGTGTATGTGTAAACATCCTTACAACATACCTGCAAATAATCTTAAAATAAATGCTTAACTGGACCACAAATTAAAGAAAAAACAACATTGAAGGCAAACTCTAAATCTGAAAAGACACATCACACAAAGGCATGCTTGATAATAGTGGGTAATAAGCTTGAAGAGGTAAACAGTCAAACAGTAGATGCTTGCTGGTTATTCTTCATTCTCCACAAATACATTCTGCTTCATTCGTAAATTTAGTTTTTAAGACATCAAGTTTTTTTTCTTTATAAAATACTGAAATTAAATTTCTGTACTGGTACATATTTTTCACTTGTAAATGACGAATGCTGTTTACATGTTCATAATTAATTAAATGAGTATTTTTATCAGCCACATCAAGCAACATATTTTTGTGGTGTTTCCTGAATTGGCACCAGACAGTTTGCTTTAATAACTGATTGACTTTTGGTAAGAAAAGGATATTCAATACCGTGCCACACTTTTCTTTCTGGCTCCTCTCTTTGTTCATTTATCAGCTAGCTCACTACCCCAAATACCACAATGTGATGGAATCTAACGGAAGGTGACATCAGTTCCTTTACATATCAAAACATGAATAAGATGCATATTTCACTTACAAGGAGTTGTTTGAAAGAGTATTTGGAAATTTTATGGTTTGCAGAACAGACACTGAATCCACACATACAACTACTTTAAATATTGATTGTGGCAAATCAATCAAATGTGACACCACCATAATAACAGCTAACATTTCAGCGACAAATATTGATCTGCCTTTTCTGATGGAATATATCTTTTCAACCTTTTGTGATGGTATAACAAAA